>OX101741.1:8322570-8698480 GCA_944452665.1 Stenoptilia bipunctidactyla | reverse complement strand
CTCTGATGTTCTGCCTACCCTATAAGGGATACAGGCGTGAAGTTATGTATTTATGTACCTGTAGAACTCTGCATAACGATTCTTTTTGGCTGTTCCCACAAGCTCTTTGAACAAGACTCCGGAAATGATAGCAAGAGATATGCCAACAATCAGGTTTTTCTTGATTGCGGAATGAAGCAGGCCTCTCATTTGAGGCTTAGCAGCCGTGGATACAGCTTTATCTGCCATCTAAAAATTCAAAATTATACAAAGTGAGTACCTACCTTAGTTTACCTACCAGAAATAAAAAAAAGTGAACAAAAACAAGTGATGTTCATTGTCATAGCAAGATGTTATATGGTTTGTTTATTGGTAGGTAATGAAAGCTTAGGTAATAAAAGCTTTATGTTCACTGTAGAAAGATGTTTACAAAATTAGTAAGCAAGTAAGCTAAAGAGATCTAATTAAATTTATAAGTCACTACAGTTGTCTACTTAAGAATATTATTTTACAACAAGTGAATGAATAAACATAATATTATAGGTAGGTAACACGGAAATCAGAACATGAATGTTATCTACTATCTACTAAGTATTATTAAAAACATGTCAATTTCTTTTTAGTTCTTAACAAGTTATGAATCAAGGGTTAACTTTAACGAAGTATTTAATCTCATCGTCGTCACCGCTATCATTGATAAGCCATAGAACATTTAGGTAGAAAATTCAGACATAACCAAAAAAGTTCTATAATTGTAGAAATTAGATGGAGCCTATATAAATTTTGGTAGCTACATTTACAAAGCAACCTAACTTACATCTAGGAGTTATTTTGCAAAAGTAAAAAAAAAAACAAAATTTACAGTGGATTTGACAATGGCATTACATAATACGACCGAGTTTTTGCATTTAGAAACAAAACATACACATAAAGAAAGTACGATATGTAAAAAGTCTAAGATGATTATCTAAATAAAATCTGGAAGCAAACTTACTTTATCAGTTATTCACTAATAAGACACAAAATTAATAACTTTAATCGAGTAGGCAAAAATCCACACCTCTTAGACGATCAGGGTTGCCAATTTCGAGTGGTCGGTCTTTAAATACCGCCAGTTTTTTTTTTATTTTTCTAAATTCACATTATACGAAATACGGAAAAATCAATAATGTTTTACTAAAAAAAAGGTTAGTTTCTAGGATTCATATTGCAATGTGTAATACTCTTTTAGATGTAAGACCTCAGCGCCTCAGTAGTCATAATCTGAGAAATTCAAACTATAATTAAAGTTTTACATATTTATTAGTAATCAAAGGCTTTTTACTAATCCTTTACTCTTAAAAAGCTTCACAATATTAGTTATTGTAAGTAGGTTTTCCTAGACCCGTTACATACTGGGCTATTATGTGTCTTTCTGAAATCTGAACATAAACTCGGAAACAAAAAAATAAAAAGTATTCTGCCCTGACCTACGGCCCATACTGCACCTTCTTACCTTTAGGCACAGTACAGATATCTACAGTAATTCAACTCGGCCGCCGTTTTGAAATTAATGCCTGCAGCCTTCCTGTCAAGGTCGGCTGGGTCGGTTGTGAGAATGGGAGTGCCTCAAGGATCAATTCTGGGCCCATTTTTGTTTCTAGTCTATATAAATGACCTACCCTACCTATATGGTAGGCAATAATCATGAGATTGTATTGTTTGCTGACGACACATCATTAATTTTTAAAATGATAAGACAGAAAATAAACTACGACGATGTAAACAATGCTCTCACAAATGTTGTTCAGTGGTTCAATATAAATAATCTAGCGTTCAATGATAAAAAAACTAAATGTATAAAATTCTCTGCACCAAATGTAAAACAAGTTGAGTCTGATCTGCGGCTTAATGGGAACAGATTGAATCTAGTAGATAACTCTGTTTTTCTTGGAATTACCTTAGATTCTAAATTGCAATGGGGCGCCCATATCTCACAACTAGCGAGTAGACTTAGTTCTGCAGCGTTCGCGGTAAAGAAAATTCGCTTATTGACTGATGTTAATACAGCGAAGCTGGTATATTTTAGTTATTTTCATAGTATAATGTCCTATGGCATCCTACTTTGGGGCAATGCCGCAGATATTGACACGATATTTACACTGCAGAAAAGGGCTATTCGTGGAATGTATAAACTTGGAAACAGAGAATCTCTTCGAGAAAAGTTTAAAGAGATTGGTATCTTGACCCTTGCATCACAATATATTTATGAAAACATTATGTATATTTATAAGAATAGTAATAAATTTAAAACTAGGAAAGATAATCATGGTACAAATTACTCTGTAAGGACTAGGAACGACCATAAGTTAGCGTTTCCTAAATTAAGGCTGGCTAAAAGCAGCAAATCATTTATTGGAATGTCAATACGTATATATAACAAAATTCCGAAGTCTATTCAATCCCTGCCATTCAATAAATTTAAATCAATCATTAAAAACACTCTATCTCGAAAAGCTTATTATAAAACTAAAGATTACTTAGATGATAAAAAGGCATGGGATTAAGCACAACAGGATATTTCTAAAAGTTTCTAATTACTTAATAATTTTGTTTACGGCTTGGCTGTGCAGTACATGTATGACATACTGGTGACTGTCCCACTCACTTATTTTCTTGTCACGACATCAGCAAGAACGTCATGCTCCCTCAGGCGGCATGGCTAGTGGTAGCGTCGGGTATCGGGTCACCCTCTTCCCTAAAATATGGTTGAGGAGGGTGATGGCTGGTGCTTGCGTTAACTCGTGATAGCGGTGCCAGGTCGTTTTGCTAATGATACTATGACTATTTTATTCCATTCTTGTTCAAATACTCTGGTCCCAGTTTGTCATGTTCGTATTGTGCATGCATAGCTAATTGCATCTGCTATGTAAGCAATTTGGTTGTGGCATGACATTGGCTCTCAAAATTAGCTGTCTTGTGTTTTTTTTCATGTCACGGTCAATTTGTACTGTACCTATTTGTATTAATTTGATAATTCTGACTGAAAAAGAGTGCCAAGAGTTTTTTTCCGCCGGCTTTTTTTGTCTCTTGGTCTACTGTAATATCTTATTTAACAACTATCAACAACTAGTTAAGGCCGAAGTAGGTATGTGATGACTGACTTCATCAAGTGTTTTGTGAAATTCCTAAGATGAATAAAACTTTTTGAATTTTGAATTTTTGAATTTTTGTAGCGCCGCGGTCCGTTCACAGGTGATAGGGCTGCCCGCCTTCAGCGTTTAAATTACATTTGTCTACTTTGTGTTCACTTCCATTTAGTTTTGTGACCGCAAATATATTTTTTATACTTAAAAAAAAAAAAAAATGTAAATTGAATAGTCTAACAAAAATACGTTTTGTATCAAAAACCATGTTTAGGTGTGAATAACAAATCTGTCTTATAAATTAGCGACCGAAAAATACATACGCCTCAACCGAGACGCACGAAAAGATGAATCTGTCTATGGGGTTAAGGGTCAAGCTGGATGCTATGCACCGTTGGTCATTAGCTATTTCCTTTTTGTGCAATACTATTGACAATACTTCCAAAGATGCTCTTCCTAAAATATGGTTGAGGAGGGTGATGGCTGGTGCTTGCATTATACTCGTGAACGGGTGCTGCTAGCGGTGCCAGGTCTTTTTGCTAAAGACTTTATGACTATGTTACTTTTTTGAATTTGACTCTGACTTCCCCATCTCCATGTCCACGTCCGTGTTTGTGTCCCGTCTCTGTCCACGACTATCCTCGTCTCCATCCACATTATCTGTATTCTTTCTCAACTCTATCGCTACATACATACATACTTCTATCTTTACCTCTATATCTATGTCTAAGTTTCTGTCTAGTACTTGATTGCCTAATGTATAAATATAAAAGTAGACTCCAGAAGATCACCAACTCGTTCTAGTGTACGCTTTTATGATAAAATTCCAAAATATTTAAGATTAACCCTTCGATAGATTTAAGGATAAGTGTTTTATAAAAAGTTTTACTATAAGGTATCCGGATGCAAGAAGATGGGATTCCCTGGTTGTTAATTGTTATTGTGTATTTCCAAAAGATGATTGCTGTTGAGTTTCTTGCCATTTTTTCTCAACAGATCGACTTTCCGAAGTGGTGGTAGATTCAGTTCAATTTGTAAATTGTTTGACTTATTTCAAATGTATTTAAATACTTACGAAATAAAGATTCTCTTGACTTTGACAACAGAACTGTTAACCACATTAAAAGACTATATAAATCTAACGTTAGCCTAACACAGTCTACTTATATGAATTTATCGAAAAGAGTATTTGCACGATATACATGTGCCATTTGCACATGACATGGTGCTTCATTAGACTAAAATGACCAAATTAGCTATTACTTTAATTAAATGAAAAATGAAACCTAAACGCGCCCTGGATTATATTCGGCTTTCAGGGAGTCAAAGTCATAATTGAATCAGAAAAAGGGGTCCTATCTGATATTATGTGTTTTTCAATTTAAAAGAGCATCTAGATGTAAAAGGCTTTTCTCGAGTTTAAGTTAGATAACTACAAAAGTTAAAATACATTAATACCAAAGCTGCGTCGTTTGTTGCCCGTGGTCCTATCGCGTAGTCGTACTGGCAGATCCTCGGGTTTTTTTTTGTCCGTGGTCCGATCAATAGAACTACGGGCAAATCAAATTATCCATAGTCCTACCTATAGTACCACGGGCAACTGTATATATGGAAGTTAATGTAAAAACTGATGTTTATTTTTTTAATAGAAAAGGTGGTAAAGTACGAGTATTATAAAAAAATCGTCAGTGTAGGTCGGTAAACTTGGCTTAAAACGACAATTTTATAATTCAAATAGTGATGGTTTTGCTAAATTCAGAAATAAGTGCTGCACTTGATAAGCTGCGCTGATATTATGTAGTTATAGGTACCTAAGTAGATGTGCATTTTTTGTTAGGAGTTTTATTTTTTATAAATGTCAATAAATTGAATTCATGTACACAATTTTGTTTTTATAAATAATACGAATGGACCCACCATGGGAAAAAATATTTGTCTAGGTCCTACTCAACCAGTAGAAAAAAAAACAATTCTATTCAAGCAGTAGGACCACCACCAATAAAAGTTTATATTCATATTACAAATGTCCTACTGGTCGGACCACGGGCAAACAAAAATGCCCGTGGACCTACCAGTAGAACTACGCGGTAGGACCACGGGCAACAAACGCGCTGCGTCATACGTGTCTACTTGCGTATTCATACAAAACTGCTACGGACGTAGCTACGCGTGTACACGTACACGTACGGTACGGTGCGGAATAACATTTCATGCAGTGCATTAATTTAGTCTCTTATATTTGGGACATTTTATTTGTGAAATCTTTAATTAATCTTGCAATATCTTTAAAGCAAACAAATTTCATGAGAATAATAGGAAAGGTCCTATTTATTTTATTTACAATTACAATAAAGAATATTAAAATTCAGCTGCCACGTTAGTTTTTAAGATATTAATAACTAACCAAACTGTATCTGTGACAGATTCTGTACCGTTTTTATATATCTCCGCATTTTTCTACTTTGCGCTAATTAGCAGGAAGTGAGTCGTGTCATCACGTTTCATGGCGGTAACCAATGAAAGCACTGCATAAAATTTACAAAAACATGGAAACCACAAAATTGACCAATAGGAAAATTGTTGCAGTAGAGCATGAAAACCCGATGATACAACCTTGGAGATAGTAATATTTCAAAATCAAAGCTTGCGATCTTAAAAATTTATTATAGAAGTTAGAGAATAATTTACAATCATTATTTGTTTAAATAAATCAATTAAATCTCTGTAAATAAGTTAGTTTCTCATCATATAGCACTCTCTTTTTAAATAAATATCTTATAAAATGAGAACGTTGAGTAAAAGTCACTCCCTGCTTGGTTGTCTACGACCGAGTCAATGCGCATGTCAAGTTGAAAATTGCAAATGGCGACCGTTGTTATTGTTCGTACTGAATTAACTATTTGTAAATTATATACCCATCTTTATAGCGATTTTTCTACTGAACATTTATATTGAAGCGATGCTATAAAGTTTGATAATTCAGTGCAAAACATTTAAAGTACATTTTTAAGTGTATTCTGTGTTATTTCGCTATTTTATGTGTGTCATGCAAATGGGGTAAGCTGGAATTATCGGATGTCGCTTAGGTTGTTTTGGATAGTATCAGTCGGAAATTGGAGTGATCTTTCGTGATTTAAAGTGTTAAAATGCAAACTGCATAAAATTTATCAACTGTTGGATCACATTTCAGTTGTTGAAAAACACAGAAAAGCCTGTAAATTGAGCAAAGTTCCATGCTGTGACTACACTCCCCGTACATTTCAAAATGGCTGCTGCTCTTCACGATATATGAGTTTTGCGTCACTGGAACATAAATCAGTGTACTCGTCGATGATGATTTTACGGTGGTTCTAGTCTCGTGATATCGAGTGATTTGAATTGTTAAAATCTATGGACAGAATACCGGGAGAATCCGGGGTGTGACAATAGTGGTGTGTCGTACATATGTTTTGGAAGTAGTGGACGGTGCCCATAGGACTGATATTGCCTTGCGTCCGAGCAGGATTGTAATGTTTCCCTGGAACTTCCAAGATGATTTGGGACACAAGGGAATAAAGTATAAGAGTATTTGAGCGGAATGTGACATAGTACAAGAGGTAAGTGAATGTTTTTTGCCGTTTATTTACATTTTACACGGTGTCGAATAGCGCGGTATAGTAGTACAAAATGGACACAATATATGTTACTGGACGTCAGGCAAGTGCTGCGGATATAATCCGCTCGCCGCCGGTCTCCAAAATGCTCAAACTGAAATTTTACTTTGGTATTCAATACTAGACTTTGGATGATATACATATAGTTGTGTAACGTAGTAGGTAAGCGATACATAATTTCGGAATCATCGACCTTGCGTGTCTAATGTTTATATACTGTTAACTAAAATATTCCATGCACATTTTTTTTACACTTACCACTTTACAAAATTAAGCTATCCTTTATTGTAGGACTTATTAACACCTTCATCCACTGTTTATACACAATAACTGGCTTTAGTTGCAATGTGAGGTTATGTGTATACATATATCAATACAATAGTTTTACTGCATAAAAACAAAAAAAAAAACTTATTATCATTTTGATTTGTTAATAGTAACATGTCTTATTGAAATCAAGAATTTTTTTAGACAAACTGCTCACTTGCATTTTGTTGATATATTTATGAATTTATTTATAAGACTGTATGTGTTTTCACCTCAAAGTCTGAAGTTTGTCAAGTAATTATGTCTAGTAATTAATTAACATGAAATCTCTGTTCAATTAAATTATAATTCAGTTGATTACAGCAGGATACCACTTTTATGTCATCAGATTACATCTAATATTCATACAAAATATTTGAATATTTAAATTAAAACATAAATGATACTTTACAGAAATATCCCATTAATTTGGGTTTCTTATGTAGGCATAAGCAGTATTTACATTTATCTGTAAAATTTACTATATTCAAGAAAATATCAACCACAAAAAGTTTGGTTGTGTCAAACAGTATAAACAACCAAAATAAAAACTACTGTGGCACTAATTTAAGAAATAGTTAAATTATAAGCACTTGTTATTAAAACATTCTGTAATTATAAATGTTGGAACTTTAAAAATTGTTTTAAACAGCCTTATTCTGAGTTATATGTGATCTTTAAAGTTAATAGGATCATGCTCCTTTGTATTTTGTGTAATTAAAAGGATAAATAAAATTCTTTTTTTTTTAACATTACATCAGCCTGTGCTGTCCCACTCGTGGGCAAAGGCCTTCCTCCAGTTCTCCCATTCTTATCTAGGCTTTGCTGTTTCTAACCACAGAGGCTTTCAACCTCTGTGGTTAAAAACAGCAAATCTTATCATCTTGCCAATTATATTCATAAAAAAATAAGATATTTATTTTCGAGAGGGCTTACTCTTATTCTTTAATTATTTAAATCTTACTAAGGAATTCATTTAACTATACATATGTGTTACTTATGTAAAAATACCTTTTCAAACTGAATTTAATTCAAGTAAAAGTGTGGAAAAAGATTATTCATAAAAACATTATGATTATAATTATAATTAAATAACAACTATTCAAAACTAATTTTGCACTCTCTCAAACCTGTCAGGAATGCATAGTCCACTATAAATTTAAGCTACTACTGATATTATTATATAAATAATTGATAAAACTAAAAAAATTAAGCCTGTAACTCTATATAAAGAACCAGTGACTAATTAAGTTTTGATATGGTCGCTAATATGCCTTATAATTGCTATGTGCCAGTGACTTAGTCAAGTTTCTTTAAAGATAGTAACAGGATCTAAGGCTGTGTAACTTCATCTTTTAGTTAACTGGAGTGATTGGGTCATGGTAACACAGGCCCGTATAAAGTTACTATTTACTCCAGTGTAGTATAATTTATTTTTAGATTTCTATTAAAATACAACTTCAATCACACTACCAAAATGGTCTAAAATAAACTTATTTGATTGTACATTCTATTTTGATTCTTCTAGTCAAATTCTTGGTTTTTAAAAAAAACTTATCTCCGAAGGTGGTACCTAATGTAAAATATCTCTAAAATAAAGCTTATTATTAGAGATTTCATTTAAAAAATAAATTGCACAGTCAACATGAACAGAACTTGCTATAAATATTTTAGAAACAGTTTCTTAGGCCTATTAGTGTATTAGTGAATAAAACATTGAATTGATCATTATTTTTGTTTAGTTTGCAAAGAAATATTAATAAAATTGAAAATAATTTTGTATTTATATGTACAAATAAGAACACTTCATTTATCAAAGATCCCTGTGAGGCATGTGTTGCTATAGAGCTATAGAGTTAGAAATAGCAGTGCGTTTGAAGTTGAAAGCTAAAATAAAATTTGAATAATATTCTTTGATCTTCATATAGAAATGATTAAAACAATATTATTAACTTGATGCCCATAATATGTTTTATAAATAGTAATTAGAAAACACACAAACAATGTCAAAGATCTCCATGCATGCAATAGACAAATATACTACAGTTGATTATTTTTATGTCACCTAGTTTACATTTATTATACACAAGAAAATGAAATCCTATTATCCATACAATATCAATTCAAAAGTCCACTATATGTATGGCATATATACCATTTAAGACCATGAATTAAATGACAATGAATGATATGTCCAGTGTACTGAATTGACCTACACAGAAGACCAAAGTGGTTTAAAAAGTTAGGTTTGTGTATTGAAGATCTTTGTAACCACTTACATCACTCAATTGCCGTAAGGCAATTTTGTAGTTTTTTCATAAGCATACTATTTTCATCAACATTTGAATTTCGTTAGTTACACAATTGGAACATTCTATACAGCTGTTATATTACAAATTTGGAAGTTTGTTATAATGTATGATGACATTACTCAAGGAAAAAAGTTAGATATGTTGTAAGATAAGAAAGCAGAATTGGATATTTTTTTATTCAGTAGAATTGTAGTTTATATCAAACTGATAGCCGTTACTAAACCTTCGTTTTTAAATTACTTAATAAGTTTTTTAGTTAACTATACCTTTTTACTGTCATTAAAAAAATGCAATAATCAATAGAAAAATTGGAATATTTATAATTTGTGGGGAAAATATTTTTCCCACAAATTATATCATATCATAATTATTTGCAATTTCAAGTAGAATTGTTTCTATACTACACTGAATAAGGGTTCTTGTTTATCTCTTGTTCTGGAATAAAATATTGTAAACAAATATTTTATTTCCTTATAAATTGTTATATATTCTTACTAATGTACAGAAGGCAGCACAACAAGCGTTACAAATCTGTCAAAAAGTTTTACTTAAATTTGAACTCTATGCCCTTGACATTAAGGTAAAATTGGTTGGGGAAATTAGACATGTAATGTAACTCTTGATCTGCTGCCTTCTGTACTTAGTAAATGGTAGATACTTTATGTAAACAATTGTTTCCGTCTCCTTACTCAAAATACTTTAGAACTTTGAATATTAGTCAAGATGACAATTAAATGATAGGGAATTAAAATTTGATATAGGAATGCGAACTGAAGCCTCCGTTGCTTTGGTTAATTCACAGTAAATTTACTGCTGCACACTGTAAAGTATCTGTAGTGCAAAAATCTTTTTTTGTACTGAGTTCCATTTAACCTGCCTATATCACATCCTATCAAAATTATAAGAAATGAATAGTAAACTCAAGTTTTATTATAATAGGTTATGCTTGGTTTACAATTGTTTATCAATAAATAAATTCACCAACTAGACAATCACACCAACTTCAGTAATGAACATCATCATCATCATCAATCAAATGTTTTTACTGTCAAATACACTTGTCCTTTGATTTTTTTAAATTGGGTAATCTCAGCAAAAAGGCACACCTGATTATTAGTTAAGATAGTCATTATGCTTTTTTAAGTAATAATAAGTAGTTATTATTAATATAAATTTTACTTGTCTTTAGGAACTGTTTTTAATTGTTTCATTAATGAGGTGTTTTTGCGCAAAGTACTTTTATGGAATATGGTTAAACTTTTTAAGAAGTCAAGATTATTCATTCACTTTTGAGATTATTCAAATAGACTCCTGTTGTCTGGTTAAAGTAATGATATTATTACAATATTTGTATAAAACAAAAATGAGCTAAATTATTACTTGCTTAACCAATTATTTATTCCTTTATTTCTTATTTTAACATTGTAGACCTTAAGTCTACTGGAGGTTTCTATGGTGCATGAGACTGTTACTAATAAATTCACCTTAACAAAGTGTTCCATACTTGCTGCTATAAAAAGCTACTCTTAGTAACTTTAAAATTATAATTACTGAGAAGTTTGTAAAAAAGTAAGCCATAAAAAAGAAAACAAGCAGTGATAAGATTATACTCAGAAGTTATTATTGTAGCCAAAATTAGATTAAAAGCTGAAAAAATTTTTCTTTTTTAAATCTACAGTTTAGTTAATATATCCACATATTTAATAATACTTTTCCAGGTCCACTTGAGGGTATTACTAGCTGCTATGGCAAGCTTGTGAATAATTGGGTTAGCCTAGACTCCTCTTTTAGTTAGTTAGAAAATAATCAGAGTTAGTGATATGATA
Organism: Stenoptilia bipunctidactyla; assembly: GCA_944452665.1. Lineage (NCBI taxonomy): Eukaryota > Metazoa > Arthropoda > Insecta > Lepidoptera > Pterophoridae > Stenoptilia > Stenoptilia bipunctidactyla. The sequence continues at coordinate 8,687,279 of OX101741.1, read as the reverse complement.
ATTTGTGCAAATAAAAAAAATGGGAGAAATTATTAACTGCACATTTTTTCTTATTATTATACCAATTTTGGTAATTTAATTGAATAAGTTTGCCATCATTTTGCTTGAAACATATGAATTTTCTGATATAATATAGCCTTTAATACTTTAGTCCAGAGAATAGACCTTAACCAGACAAGGTTTTTTGGAAAGTACCACCCTTATTAACCCTCTACGCCATACAAAGCCATATGTGGTTCTTCAAAAGTTTACAAACCACTGTCATTTTTATTACAACCTAATTTTATTATTATTATTAATTTAATCTCGTTGCTCAGCTATTTGACATCCAAAAATGCATTTTTTTTTGCAGTGCTTCCGTATATTCTCGATTTTGAAATTGTTGTTTTATATGATAAAGGTAAGTTACCTCAATAACAAAAATATTTTCGTGATGATTTGGATGTAATCTTTATAATAAAAAGTATTTTTAGAGACTTAAGTATATTGAATAATATTTGTATTTTAGGAAGTTTTTTGCACATGCCAAATCTAGCTTAGTGTGCGTTTACAGTTATTGCAGCTTTAATATAATTCACTACATTTAACTGTTCATGCAATTGTGGGAATTTCTTTGTTTTATAGATATGGATAATATTAATATTAAATATATAATATTACGAATTATGACCTTGCCTCTGGTTCTGATAGTGAATTTTTATTTGACGCCAGCCTCGTAAGAGACCAGCATTTATTCCCAAGTCTGATATTGATACATCAGATGAAGAATTTGACAATGTACCCTTTTCTTTATTATCGAAACGGAAAGAAGTTGAGAAGAAAAGCAAAAAAAGTGAAGAAAAGAAGTGGACAGAATGAAATTTCGATAGCAATAACTTTTAGATACACCAGTTGAATATTTAAAAATCTTGTTTACTGATGAGTTGGTTCCTATGATAGTCGAACAATCAAACTTCAACACCCTTCAAGATTCGTTTTGAAGTAACTGTTTTGCAAGCTTCCACACGTAATTAATATTAACATTTACAGTAATTCGGCTATCATTCCTTTTTCATAATAATTGCCATTATTCATTATTCATTTTTCTTTATCTTCTTTATACATATAATTCATGCAGTAGAGGGTTAAGCTTATGGCCGTAAGCAAATGCAATTCCCTTGAATATCTATACTTAAGTAATAAAGCTACAGCCTTTGTTTGTTTGAAAGCTTTAAACTTAGAAACTACTGGTCAGATTTGACATAAATGTATTGGATTTGATAGTGTAACTATTGTTGATATTTAATCTTGAAGTTAATCGCGTTTAAAAATGACGCGTAAAACCGCGCGCTACATCTAGTACATTGATATAGCAGGTTGCTTATACACGGCATGGTCAGTATAGGTCGAGATAGGTCATAACATTAATTTATCATGACTGCTTTCGTGTTTCATTGAGCACTTTTAATGGTTCCTGGTGCTGTAAGAGCTAGACGACTAGTATAAGGTATGGCATTGATACCCAGGTAACAGACCCTTGGCCCCTACATAGATAGGGCTTACTAAAAAGGTATGTGAGGATCGTAGTGAAATAAATTAAATGACTCTCAAATAGACCTCCGGTTTTTAATTAAATACTAAAGAGATACCTTAAAATAACTGGAAAATATGCTAAATAAAATCATCGAAAAGTCGATCACTTTGGCGATGGAATAAACCTGTCTGCCTCAGACGCCAGTGGTTGCGGGTTCGATTACCGTACCGAACAAGTAAACAAGAATGTTCCGTGTCTGGGTGTTTATGTATATTTTATATTCTAGGTCCCACCTAGCTCGCTACATGGTATTCCATAACACAAGCTATGCTTACTTTGGGGCCATGTAGTTGGTGTGATTGTTTGGGGATTTTATCATTTATTTATTATCACCCGACCAGAACCAGGAGAGGTCCCAGGTTCGTGTCCTAGATAGATGATTTTATTTAGCATATTTTATTTCAGTTATTTTAAGAGTAATTAAGCATTGTTTAATGCAAAAATTTTAAAATATTATTAAAGAGATACCTTTTCATATTACGAGAATTAATAGAAAAAAAAGACCGCGTTACATTTCGATTACTTTCGGTTTCTTGAACGGATTTATCGTTACGATTACAAAGCATAAACATTATACGATCGAGAATGTCTGAAACTAACTTTATAAAGGGGAAAGCTGTAAGGAAACCGAGCTTATCTTTGTATGGACATGTAAAACTTGCGCTTGACCTTAATTCTGCTTGATAGTAAGTTATGTTGTACCGGAGATTAAGAGCGCGGATTGAGGAAGGAACTGGTGTTTCAAATACTGGCGGGAAAAACCTCCTTCAACGGAGACTTCTTTCCTTCTCTCTTATGAAAAAAAACTGAATGGTGAATATAGCAAACCGGTAGATTAGGATAGGAACTGAAATCCAGCTTGAAATCTCTGGCTGGCGAAGGTTAGCAGTCAGCTCCGTATAACGAGTCCTGTCTCTTGAGAGGTGAAAGAGCTCTGCAGCGCTCGTTATTTCTGTCCATTCGCGAATGTTCCTGAGCTATTACTTCTTCCCCCGCCCAATTTTCCAAATTTTACCCATCATTTATCAACAAAATCCAGCTCAAATAAGCTATTTTATGCTTTAGAGCTTATATATTTTTTTTTCAATAAATATGACTATTATATTCGATTTCATCGTCAATTAGGTTGGTTTAAAAAAAAATTAGTGTTGCTTGTTAATTCGTGACTGGAATTTCTCTTACAGCTAAGATTATGACTATCGCAGTATAATAGCTAGTTATATTCTCTACTAACTCTTCATAAACCTAGGCAGCAGTGCGAGCACAGAACTTTATCGAATCGTTTGTTAACGAATGTTCGTATAGTATGGAGACGGTTTTTAAGAAAAAAATGAAATCTATCTATTGCCGCACGGCCAGCTTAAATAAATGTGTTCCTTCTTAATTTTGAATGTTTGTAAACATTTTGTAGGTACTCATAAATATCTGTAAAATAAAAAATTACAATGTTACTCAAAACTTGCAACCGACTCCATACTATACGAGCATTCGTAAACATTCGTTAATATACGATTCGATAAAGTTCTGTGATCGCACTGCTGGATCGTATCAGGTCCCATCAGTTGATATTTAGCGAATTCCCTTCTATAACGCGAACTATAGTTGGAGCCAAATAACGCCGGATAAAAGTTCATTGACACGATTTTTCATACAAACATTTAAGTACCTAGTTCTTAACTCGTGTTATAAACGCGGTTACTTCCATTTTCTAATTTACGAAGTATTTGAGAGAGTCGACATGTATTTTGAACGTATCGTTTGCAAAAATGGCGTAACTTGGTGTCATTAAACTTTCATCCAGTTTCTGGCTCAAACTGTAAGTGGATTTTGAACGACCACTTAGCTTTTATATCTTGTGTATGACTTTCAGCGTAGCAATTCAATTTTAACCTAGCATTAATTTCCAGCATGGCAGCGGACAGCGACGGGGGAGGGTCGACGGGCGGCGGAGGCTCCTGCGGCGTAGTGGTAACGTGCGAGGGTGATCTCCGCGACCCTCGGTTCCCTGCCCGCCTTCGACGATTGCTCCGAGAGCTGCGGACGCTCTTGGCTGAGCCGCATCCAAACACGCTTAAAGTTAATAAGGTGTGTTAAATATGACAAGTTTTTTCTCATTTAATGATTGATTATTAAAAGATTTTATTTACCATTATTGCATATTAAGGCCGCTCTTCATTTGCTCGTTAATTCGAGGTACGAACTTGCTCATTGTCGGGGAATAGATGCGAACGCTCGTGAACGCCGCGAAAGACGTCCACATTTACGTCAACAGAGCTTCACGGCAATAGTTAAGAACGGCCTTAACCAGTCTGTTATAATAAGCTAAAAGTTCTATGAGATTACTTTTTAGGATAAACAGCCTCAAAAACTTTTAAATTTAATTTAACGAATTTTAGTCTACGTAATCAGACTTAATGTTCGTAGCGAAGCGCGCCGAAATGTAGAGATCTCGAAAACAGTCATTGTGGGCAGTTAAAAATTATCAAATACTTTTTAACTGCATTTTATTGCTTTAAATCATAAATATACAATTAATCCCGAAGTTTGGGACCCTTTTAGACCAGCATTGAGGCGATTCCCACACTGCCGACGCACTAACGCACCAACACGCCTACTTGCGGAAATGCGTTTCGGCGAATTTCATACAATTCAATACCGCAAGTCAGTGCGGCGTTAGTGTGGGAATCGCCTAACTGAGGCGACAGGCTGTTCAGGTGCATAGAGAATATTAATTATATATTCGTGTGTTTTTTTAATATTTTCTTAAAACTTGAAAACATGACCACTTTGGCGATGGGGTAAACTGTTCAAGTGATGGGGTATGAAAAAAATGTTCCGGGTCTGGACGTTTATCTATATGTATAATTATTGTTTTTTATATTCTTAGTTCCTCCGTAGTTGGCTACATGGTATCTCATAACACAAGCTTTGCTTACTTTGAGACTATGTAGTTGATGTGATTGTCAGTGTTTTTTTATAATAACGTGGAAGAAGCGAAAGAGGTATATCTGGATCGCAGCAATTGGTGTTCCCTTGTCTCTGCCTACCCCAAAGGGAGACAGGCGTGAGGTTATGTATGTATGTAGGTAAATAATCCACCATCAAAATCCTAGGTGGAGCCGTGGAACTCAGTACGCGTAACGCTTTCGGTGCCGCGCGCGGCCGCGGCGCGGCTGCGGGCGCTTGCGGCGGCGGGCGCACCGCAGCTGCGAGCGCTCGGGATACTGTCCGTGCAGTTAGACGGCGACGCTGCGGTGTCGCTGCGGCTCGCGGGCGCCGAGTTGCGTATCAGCACGGATCAGGCCGGTAAGTGAACATTGTTGGTTATTTGAAACTATTTAAATTTACTTTAAAACGGGATATTTTTAATTAAAACCATGATTTTTATTTATTTTGAGTGCATGGTCATGTCGCTTGCATCGAGAACTCAAAATAAATAAAACAACATGGTAAATATCCTGTTTCTAAAGTAAATTGAAAAGACCATTTTAAAAACTTATAAAAACATATGTATTGTGAAAATGTTATAAGAGCCGAATCGCGAAGAGCGCATCTTTACTTAGCACCGGTGAGTTCAGACGTGGATTTATTCACCAATAAGACAGGAGCAGATTACCTTGCGCAATTCAGGTCTTTGTAACCCAGTTGTTGGTAGTTGACAAGGGAGGATAATTGGTAGTCTTTTTTTGAAGTAGAACCGTCGTCGCTTTGTAAAGGCTGACCGTCTGCTTAGAAATTACCGTCTTATTTATTTTTATCACCATATAGTTATGCTGTTGCGGGTAAAAGGACAGACTAGACTATTCATGTTTATCTCTATCCCCATTTTTATTTATTGTCTTATTTGGTAAACAATGTTGGTATGTCTTTTTGACGACATTTATCATTGACAAACAAGAAAAATTCCAAAATCAAATACAACTATAAAAAAAAAATTGACGTAGTCATCTGATGTTGTTCAATTATTTTCTGGAATTCGTTATATTGTTTCACCATTAGTTCAATAAAAAATACCCCAATACTGTGCCTTAAGGGAGACAGGCGTGAGGCGTATGTATGTGCTTCAATAAAAAATACAAATAACCTATAATAATTCAGTTGCGAAATCTCACCAAAATCTACACATATTAATTACACATATTACATATTAATCCACCAGATGCGACAACGTCACGGCAACCAAACGCAGAACTCCTCGCCGGTCTCGGCAGCCTCGGCCGCCTCATCGCCGACGCCGAAAATACCCCCGCCGGGGCCGAGCCAGCCGCCTCCACCAGCACCAGCCGGGACTCATTCAAGTCCCCAAACACCGTGTGCCCCATGGATGGGAAGATACCGCAGAATATACCCACGCCGACGTCGGATCGCTGCGAGTTTCCTTTTGGCAGTATGACGCAGGCCAGGGTTATACATCGGAAGGAGAATACGCTGGGTGAGTTTTGGTGGTTTTTTTAATAGATATTACAAAATAAGTACATATAAGAAAGGCTTCTTCCATGTCACCAAATGAAAAGTTAAATGCGAAGACGGTATGCAGTACACGTACCCATGAGAAAGCTCTTCACTTGCACATAAAAGTACCAGGACAGCAGAAGTGGTAAGGAAAGCTCAGAAGGAAAATATGTTAGGCCAGTGTTGGTTTTAATGGGGCTTTTAACATTAAAACTTTTTTTACGTAGTTTAACGATCATTATAGGTAAGATAGGATAGAATGGGGATTCTTCCATGTTACGAGTACCTAGTAGAAAGTAAATAAAAAGACTAAAGGACATCCATCCATGAAAAATCTCTTCAATTGCGCCTCAAAAGTACCAGGACAGCAGAAATGGTCAGGAATTCGCAGACAGTTTGTTCAATACTTTGGCAAAAAAAAAACACTGCAACCAGTGTTTCAAGGGACTCATTCAAGTCCCCGAACACCGTGTGCCCCATGGATGGGAAGATACCGCAGAATATACCCACGCCGACGTCGGATCGCTGCGAGTTTCCCTTTGGTAGTATGACGCAGGCCAGGGTTATACATCGGAAGGAGAATACGCTGGGTGAGTTTTGGTGGTTCATAATAGAATTACAAAATAAGTATAAGAAGGGCTTCTTCCATGTCACCAAATGAAAAGTTAATAAATACGAAGACGGTATGTAGTACACGTACCCATGAGAAACCTCTTCACTTGCACATAAAAGTACCAGGACAGCAGAAGTGGTCAGGAAAGCTCAGAAGGAAAATAAGTTAGGCCAGTGTTGGTTTTAATTACACGTATCGATGAGAAACCTCTTCACTTGCGCTTAAAAGTACCAGGACAGCAGAAGTGGTCATGAAAGCTCAGAAGGAAAATAATTATGTTAGGCCAGTGTTGGTTGTAATGGGGCTTTTAAGATTTATACTTTTTTACGTAGTTTAACGTAAAAAAGTATAAATCTGTGAGTGGTGAGTGTTTTAAGGCCAAAAATATTGTTTTTTTTTTACAAAATAGTTATTAAAAAATAAGTATAAGGGCTTCTTCCATGTTACAAGACTAAGGTAGTACTCGTCCATCCACGAGAAACCTTTTCACTTGCGCTTACCAGGACAGCAGAAGGTGGTAAGGTAATCGCAGACAGTTCATTCTATGGCGATACGTAAAGAGTCCCCATACACTTTGTGTCCTTCTTGTTTCTTGTCTTCGGATCGATGCTAGTTTCCCTTTGGCAGTATGACGCAGGCCAGGTTTGTAAATCGGAAGGAGAATACGCAGGGCGAGTTTTGTGGGTTTTTATGATCAAAAGTTTTTTTTTACATAGTTTTACGTATATGGTGGAGCTTCTTCCATTGCATCTGAAAGACTAAGGTAGTACTCGCCCATCCACGAGGAACCTCTTCGCTTACACTTCAAAGTACCGGGTACCAGTAGTGGTTAGGTAATCGCAAACAGCACGTTCAATGGCGATACATACACCTTGTGTCCTTCTTGTTTCTTGTCTTCTGATCGAAGTTCCCGGTTACACAGCGGAAGGGTAATTTTTCGGGGTTTTTATGATTTATGAAAGATTTTTTTGCATAGTTTTGTTTAGATATGAGGCGGAGCTTCTTTTTCATCTGAGAGGACAGGTCGTACACGTTCATCCATGAGAAACGTATTCACTTGCGCTTGAAAGTACCAGGACTGGAGTAGTGGTTAGAAAATCGCAGACAGTTTGTTGACACGGACCAAAAATGTAATCTTCGATCGAAGTAGAGGTGGAAGGTAATTTATTGGGTTTATTTGTATAATGCCGTTTTTTTTGGAGCTAATTAAATATTTGGTGCTCATAAATCGTTTGGTGCTAAACGATCCGATAAATGGATCTGGCTGCTGAAATAATTTTGTAATAGTTCCCTTTGGGGACTACGACGCAGCCAGGGTCATACATAGGAAAGAGAATATATTGGGTGAGGAAAAAGTCATAGGGAATTCTGTACTTTGAAAATTGACTTTTTTCTTTGAGTCGAATTAAATGGGTGCTTATACAGGGTGACTGGTGACAAATTTTAGATATTGAAGGAGAGCACTCTGTACTTGATTGTAATCTGTACTTGATTGTAATCACAATTATGTGATAAAAGTAGGCACTTAATTTTCCACCAGAATTCTCTATAAATAAATAAAGAGACATTACTACTCTTTTTCCGACGCGCCGCCTCAGTCAACACGCACACAGTAGTGTTGCCGCCACACATCACCACCCACCATGTATCTATTTTATTACGCTTATGTAACCATGCGTTACGTAATGAATTCTTTAACTTTCGGTCAAGTTTACTCAGTAAAAAATTTATATTTATTTTTTATTTAATTTTTTCTCTTCATGCATGATCTCAAACTATCACGTCCTTGAATTTCGAAAGTGACCCCCCAGTCACCCTGTATAGTCACTTTATGTTACAATTTCGTATCTTTAGACTACTATTGTTAATTTATAACTTATCTTTTATAATACATGGTTCTTTCATAAACAATATATTAAATTGTTAATTGTTTGCTTAAGTTCAATCAGAAACTCGATTCAATTCGTAATTAATTCAATTGTTTATTTATTAACTTGGAAACAATGGTAATAGAATACCCAAAAATTACTTTTTCCTTTGTTTTCATTGTTTGTAAACAAGGTTACTTTCTTGTTTTATTATAATTTCGGATTGTATGTCTGGTACCAAGCTATGTCTAGAGTCTAGACTGTTGTTCTTTCTTGAGTAGGTAGCTATTATGAGTGTTAAAAAGTGCTATGCGAGTTTTACAAAACATTGAGCGATTTGAACAATTTAATGAACGAATGCAGAGCATTAAAAAAACCTTCATGTCAAAAATTTGGCTGAAGTAGAAGGTCGTTAATGTAACTATTTTTCGTATTCATAATTTTTTTTTAATTAAACATTTTTCATGAAGTAGTAGGTGTACTCAATTTATTTCATTGAAATTTTTACGGGATCACCTATGAGGTATGCTCTGTCATATGATAGAGCATACTTCAGATATCTATATTGATATACTACAAGATATCTTATTATTATTATTGGGGGTTTTGGGACTATATGAGCAGGCTTGTCCGCTCGTCACACTGCGACCTAAAAGATCTATTGTGTGAGTCCCAATTTATAACTCGCCGCACACTCCAATGGAGTCCAGGAAATTTAGGATTTTCCTTACGGCGATGCACCTAATCTCTTTTGGATCCAGCTCGTGCTTATCCAGGTGAGCGGAGCGCTTGTGCATAACTGCGGGGCAGTGGCACAGTAGGTGTAGAGGGGTTTCCTCTGCGCTTTCGCAGTATCTGCAGAGCGCCGTCTCAGTGAGACCCAGGTTGGACATATGCTTGTTTAGTTTGCAGTGTCCCGTTAGTGATCTTGCCACTGCACTGTGCCACGCAGACGACATCACTATCTTAGTTAGAGGTCCATGTCAAGAAGTCCTATCTTACCTCATTCAAGGTGCCATTAACATAACCTTAAAATGGTGTAAAGACAATGACCTGTCAATCAACGCCAATAAAACAAGATATCCTACAAGAATATTTAAAATCGATTCATAATTGTCCAAAATATCGTGTAACGAAGACACAAAAAAAAACATACACACGAATTGAGAACCTCCTACTTTTGGAAGTCGGTTGAAAGCATATCTAACCCAACCTTTTATTCCACAGGTTTATCAGCAAGCAGCCCCAGTGCGTCGACGTCGGCGGTTCAGTTCCGGGCGCCGGCGCCGGCGGCGGCCGGGCCGGGCGGTGCCGGGCCGGCGCCGTCCTTCCCCCCGCCGCCGCCGTACCCCGCCCCGCATCATACACCCCCGCAGCTTGCTAATGTAAGTATATTAGATTTTCATACTTTATAATGTGTATGAAGATTTAGTTTTTAAGAATATGGCGACTTAAACAAAGATCTTGTTTACCGGGCTAGCATGCGACCATCGATAAAGACTCGAATCGACAAGATAAATATCACCGAATTATTTCAATATAAACGGCGCGGCGAACCTTGATCCCTGTGACACTTACAGTAATTTCCACAACATAACCTTGTAGTGCCGTCACCGTTACATTAGAATCGTATTGGAGGCTTCTAAAAATGGCATTTATTTATTTTACGTAGCTATGTTCCCATAAAATGATATTCCGTTGGAATTATAACAATTCATAACATTTGCAAGAAATTATCTCAATCACAATTTACGTTTACGTTCTGCAAAAGTTACTTCGTCGATTATCTATTAATCATACCTTATGAAGTAACTTTTGCAGAACGTAAATTGTGATTGAGATAATTTCTTACACAAGTCCATTATCGAGGAAGGGTGAATGGCTATATTTTATCCCGGAGTACCCACGGAACGGGAGTAATGCAAGTGGAACCATGGGGACCGGCTACTTTTTCATATAATGGTACTATGTCCTATAATGTCTTGGTAGACGTACGGGATGGAACGCTTCGTGCGGGAGTTGGTCTCGCATTTAGCCGGATTTAATCATTACAAAATGTAATATGTCTATCAATAACCGAAGATTATCTTCCAGGCACAACAGCAGCAGCAAATCCAACAGCCAAGCGGTCCGCAGTCGCAAACAGTCGCCATGCAGTCGCCGCTTTTGGTTAATTTGTTGCAAAACGACGCCGCGCCGCCGCCGCGACCCAAACTCAGTCATCCGCCAAAATTAGAGCGGTTGGAGGATCAACAGGTATGTGTTTGTGAAATATGTCGTTGATATATACATTTATTGGTCTATAGAATAAATCTATGGTAATATTTAAAAGTTTTTGCATTAAAAATGCTTAATTACTCTTAAATAAATGAAAAAATTTGTAAAATAAAATTACCCGACCAGGACTCGAACCTGGGGCCTCTCGTTTGCCGGACGAACCTGGGACCTCTCGTTTTCATTTAATTCTATGATGTTTGGTACTTACATGGTAAATACAAAATACTAGTTTTTCAGAACGAGCATTTCAAAATTTAAAAATTTGCTACAAATTGGTATTTATTCGGAAAAAAACGAAATATTGTTTTTCATATATTTATTATGTTGACATAATCATTTTTTATAGAGAAAACTAAAATGTATCTCTAGTTTAGGAGATCATGTTACTTATCATGTTTTTACTAAAGAAGAATAAAAATAGAACACCTCCTTTTTGGTACATAATGTTAAGTATACTGACTGATAATTATTTAACAAGAGTTTTAATTTGCATTTGCAAAGCTAGGTAAGTCAAGAGTTTAGTATCAAACAAAATTGTTCTTTTCGGATTTATTAGTAATAGATCAAATTTTTTAGGGTACCTGTACTTAAAAAAGGCTTATATAGACTAGATAGCCCATTTTATTTTAATAATGGGTGATAAAATATCAGAAAATGACCATTTTTGGACTTATCATGTAAATACCAAACACCACAGAATTTATTGTGCAATTGTTAGCTTAAGATCTATTTATTCTACATTGGACGTGAAAAAGTAGATGTCAAGAAGAAATAAAAATAGTATAAATACATTAGTTCACCAATAATCAACGAATGCAGAGCATTAAAAAAACCGACTTCACGTCAACACTTTGGCCGACTAATTACGTCATCCACGTAAACATTCTCCAAAATCATACATATTGTTTCAAAAATTTGAAATTTTCAATGACTCAACCGATTTCGCTGAAATTTATATGGGACCAGCTATGAAATATCCTCTATCATATGAGTTAAGAATTTTTAAAATCGATTCATAATTGTCTGAAATTTCGTGTAACCAAAGACACAACAAAAAAACATAAATATACAGATGAATTGAGACCCTCTTCCTTTTTTGGAGGTTGGTTGAAAAGGTTCCACCAAGTTTGTTTGCCGCAGTACAGGCTTGAGAATCCTACGTCGTCGCTCATTGTCAGTGAATTTTTTTAAAGAAAAGTTTATTTATTTATTATATTTATATCATCTTCGACCTCATCTTCGCTTACCATCAGGTGAGATTGAGGTTAAACGCGGTTTTAGTGTCTAATAAAAAAAAACACTGATAAATGTTGCTCATGACCACGGGGTCTGCCAACACCGAATGAAAGTCCAATGCCTGTCTGCACTAAACTCGACAAAGCATAAACTTAGTTAAGTCATGCCTAAACTAAGTCACACATAAACATCGACTTTGCGTTGCTCTGCACTAACCAGTTTAAGTTAAGTGCCTCCTAGAACGATTAATTGATTTTTCTTGTCAATTGTCCTGGCTGACGGTTTATTTGACATGATCGAAAAGTAATGAGAATGCTATAAATAAAGTATTATGGAAACTTTTGTAGCTCAGGTTTCTTCAAATAATAACGGAGAAGATATTTCGTGTTGGAGGTGATATATCATGTTTTTTTTTTCTTAAAGGTGTCTTAGCTATATTAATATAATAAACATAAAATTTATCTAACTAATGTATTGGCGTTACTTTTCGAACGCCGTCGGAGCTACGCTTAAGTTCTTGCATGGGACATGAGTTTTGACATGGGAAATTGGTGCCATAAAGTTAGGAATGTCCTAAGCACAAAGCAAATACATAGTAGAGCTGCTGTAAGCAAAGTTGCACAGCTTCAATTTGGGTTGTCCTGACGTCACAGCCTTTAGTGCAAGCTATTCCTCGCTAGAGGCTCTGGCGTCAGTTCGTCGCTGACTTCTGTGAAGTATGTACACGCGTAGATATAAAAAAAAATTAAATCCTCCATTAATTTCTCGATGTAAAATTTAGTTTTCTATACTTTTATAAAGGAATTACATTGACAATCCAAATAAAATTAACTTAACACGAAGATACTTTCATTCATAATTATTTTTTACAAATTGTTTATTTTCCAATTATTTGTGTCCAAAATTTCAGATTGTTATTTGTTGCCTAGGTGATTTTTATGCCGCGAAAAAAGGTTGCGTTATCTGCCGTCAAGTAGAAATACTTTTATTTCGCGGTTTTTTCTGACAGATTTGGAACGTATGAAATTTCGTTAAAAAACTAGAGCCACCTAGTAAAGTATAGCTGAACATTTTTGATGATCATGTGAATATTTTAACCTTATGTTTCAACCGGTTTTTACTACTCGCTACTAGGTGACTAATGCCATCGCCTGTTTGGCTATGATTGGCCATAACCCACCGCTTACCCCTCCCGCACCCCGCGCGTAAGCTTCACTTGAGTCCCTAGAAAAAACCGGATAGGGCAGCTCCTCTATATATTTCCTCCGTGGTCCTAAGCATTCAGGCATTGATCAGGCATTTACTCAAGTTGAGTGCAGCGCAATTCTAATTGCTTAGCACGTCCTACAGACTTAAGTATCAACTTAGGAGCTTTCAAAGTTTAGTGCAGACGGGCATTCAAAATAAATAAATCACTTTTTAACTGGATTCATCACTTAATTGACATTTTTAACTCAAATTTTCAGCGCCCTTGCAGACTCTGTGGTCACTATCGACTCGTAGACACTGAAAAGTTTTTTACCTTTTATAATTAATCATACAACCTTACTACAAAAACTGACAAACAAAACCACAACCTTCCAGGTGGAGTTAGCAGTGGGCCGTCCCCCTTTCGAATACCGCCCCTCCCGTTCGCCCGCTCCCCGCTCCTCCCCTATCCCTCCTCCCCCCTCTTTACCTCCTCCGCGCGCCACCCCTCGCCCCTCCTTCGTCCGCCGCGCATTCGCGTACCGACCGCCGCCGGCGCCGGTCGCCCGTCCGCGCTTCTATCAGGAGCAGCCGCCGCCGTATAGACAGCAGCGGATGCCGCAGAGAGTTAGTGAGGATTTGCATTCGCTGCTGCCGCCGCCGACGGCGCCTATGGATCATAAAACGCAGAGTAGTTTTCAGGTGAGCGTCTTTTTTTTAGCATTAAGATATTTATTTGTTCACTTATTTATTCATCAAGATATTCCAACAGAGAACATATTACATATTAAAAGAAACAGTTGAAAAATACAGATTCTGATATGTACTCCTTTTACAACAATTATATAACATTCAAAATTACAAAAAGTGGTGTTCAATTATAAAATTTGTTATATTTATAAGATTAACAAAAAAATAAATTAAAAAGTCATTGAATGTACAAAACAACTACAAGTTTTTTATGGTTTTGCTGAGTGCTCTTCCATTGTTTTAAGACAAGTCTCTGTGGCACAGTGATTTAGTGTTCGGCTGCGGAGTGAGAGGTCCTGGTATCGAGTCTCAGCTGAGACAATTTAGGAAACGAACTTGTCTACACTGGCTCGGGTTTGGGTGTATACTAGGATATACTAGGTATACTAGGACCTCATAGTTCTGCTGTGTGGTCATTAACATAAAAACTTACTTTGGGGTCACATGGTCACTTAACTGTTCTTCTAAAATTTTAAGACCATAACTATGAAATATGCACAATATATGCGCTTTTTTAGCCGGATAAGTTTAGATGGCGTAGGTACAGCCACAAGCATATATTGTAGTAAAAGGGGATTGAAAGGGTGACAATAATATCTGATTTCAAGGATGAAGATTTTCTGATCTGAAATTAGCTGCAAAAACATAGGATATTTTGAGGAAGGCATAGCTAACAAAATCAAAGTTATAAATAGTTATAAGTTCTATTTTTCTGAGAGCTTGTCAATCAAACTTTTCTGTATTATGTGGTGCTAGCAAATATCTACATTTAGTGTATTTGCTAGCACCGCTGTAGCTGGTACTATAAATTTAATTACAGGGCACTCTATTAAATCCGGACTCAACTTTTTAAATGGTCTTCTACATTGTACCTTTTCTCAAATTCCAGGAGTTCCAAAGGTACCAACAGCAATACAACGCTCGGCAGCGCGCGGCGTCCCGGGCCGCCTCGCAACCCGACTGGAACGAGCCCTACCGGGACACCCTGGGACTCGCCCTCTCAGACCTCCCCGACAACTGCGACCTCGACCAGCTCCTCCCCACCCTCGGCGCCGACCTCAACCTCGACGACCTCGACGCCAACACCAAACTTGACCTCCTCTACGATCAAGACAACCAACAGGACAACCAAACACCCGACTCCATCCTACAGGAAATCACCGGACAATCCTACTCCAACGGACCCTACTCAGATCCCAGTACAAGCCATAGTGTTAGTAATGATGTGCCTTCTAAACCAGATACTTATGAAACTAATAGTGAAGCCAATTTTATGCCGCCGCCTCCGCCGCCTGTGCAGTCGACCTCGAAAATGTATCAGAACTCCACGGGACAGAATCAGGCGAGCTTGCAAAATCAGACTGCTTTTAAATCTCCGCCGCCCAATCCTACGTACGCCAGTTCGCAAAGCAATTTTAGTAATGATAGAGTGAATGTTAGTCAGCAAATTAATACGGAAAGATTGAGTATGAACCAGCAAATGCATCCCAACTCTACCGTCACCCAGACTTCTATGCCGCCACCCATGAGATTGCCGATCAGAGCGACCACTTCCGTTGCCACGGCTAGCATAGGATCGCAAGCGTCCGCGCAGGAAATAGAGGAGCAAAGCAAACAGTACCTGATCAAAACTCTTATGAGAGATGACGATATCCCGCCTCCTAAAGAACAGGAGAAAAAGGTCGAAGAGGTTACGGTGGCGCAATGCAAAGTTAAAGAAAATGCCACCGACCCTCCTATAGAAATGTTTGGTATCGCGAAAATTATGGAGGATGATAGCAAAAGAATGGATGATGAACAGAAGTTCAAGAGTAAACTGGGAAAGAAAGACGATAAGTTTATAGCGCAGAAAGGCGGGAAGCCTAGAGTTGCGGGTGTCAAAGAAAAGCCGGCGATATTGAAAGATAAGATAGTTCGAGATGGAAAAACCACCAAAGTTGCCTTACCGCGGCCTCCGGTCGCTAAGCCAGCACCGTCTGGCCCTGAACCGCCCAAATCACCTCCCGGGGAGAAGGAATCAATCAAGCTCAGGCTAAAATTGGACAAGAACGAACCTGTCGTGCAGCCTATGTACAAGGCAGACGTCAGCTTCATCAATCAGAACCAACAGACGAAAGGAGAGAAACCAACCGAGAGTGAGCTCAGGGTACCACCACTCCATATCAGCCTTAGAGGCCGAAATTCAGCGGTCATCAAAAACTCCAAAAAGGAAAAGAAAAAATTCAGTCCTGGAGACTTGCATAAGAAGAATAAAATTAGAAAAGTTTTAGATTCCGAGGACAAGACTCACAGGAGAGAAGGCGAAGATAATCTCGCCACCAAATCAACTGAAAGCACTGAGAACACTAAGACTGATGAGTATTTACATATAAAGAGCATTAAACTAAATAATCACTATGGTGAAGGTGAAACCATTAAAACAGATGTAACCGGAGACAATAATGTGGTTTATAGAATGAAAACTATATCAAAAAATGCTCATATTGTAACTAAATCTCATGATTACAAATTAAACAATAAAGTCCAAAGTTTAGACAATTTAAAAGTGAAAAAGAAAAAATTACTCAGTGAAGGCGACAGCGAGACGGAAAGAGACAAAGAATGGAGGAATAACCTTCTAGACAAAGAGGGCAAATACGCCCAGAACGAAGGTTACAGAGAGACACCAAACAACGTTGACACTAAAATAAAGTTACCAACACCAAAAGAAGAGGGTGCCCAATGTGATAGTTTAAAATCAAGTGCTGGGGAAATAGTGCAATCGGACACGGAAAGAATAGAAAGTGAATGTGTGAAAACCGGTGCTAGTGATATTGACAATAGGTTGCTCAAGTGTCATAAAGAACGGACGCTAAGTGCGGAAGAAGTTTTGGACACAAAAATTGTGGAAGTAAGGAGAAATAGTGACGGTGATAATAAGTTAAAAAGGACACTAACGGAAAGTGCAATAACATCACCAAACGGTCTGCTCACTTCAGAGAAGAAGAGGAAGACCAGTCATAGTTCCTGTCCAGGTAGGGTTTTAGATAATAATTTGTACATAATTAATGGTTTTCTTCATAATAATTAACTAGTTAACCTCCTGTGTTCTTTGCGACTAATTTTATCAAGCTAGAAAAGTTACTTGAGTTTTAAATTAGCTAATTTCATAAACCAATCCAATCATTGCAAATATTTGTTAGTCTCAAAGACCACAGGAGATTTGAGTAACTTTAGGACAAGTTTCTCAACAATTATCCTGTATAGACTTACTATAAGTAACCTATTAGATGATATAACATTTCCCCTAGCTACAAAATATTATATGGAAGTACAAAGCAATTAGGGGCAATCAAAAAGGCCCTATTTGACACAGAATACACTTTTGTTATATGTATAGAAACATTATGTTGTGGTGTGTTTAACATCATGACATTTAGAATTATATTGAAGATTATTTTCAAAATGATGTGATTTTATTTTTGGAATGAATTCATAAATGTCTATTGTTTTTATGAATTTATAAATATTGTTTTTTAAAATAATTTATATAGCATAAGTATATAAATGTATTTCTTGACATAAATAAAATATTATATAATAAACAGTGAAATTTGTTATTATTATTCCAGTCCTGGAATGGTACTGAAATAAAATCTTTATTATTTTAGTTAGTATTGTATAGTGGAGTTTATTTTATGCAAATATTTTCTTATGTAGTAGTTTTTTAAAATAAATGTTAGATTGTCAAATGAGGCCTCTAATATTGCCCCTAATCTTTAAATCCTTCCTTTTAATTGGAATTGTTTATAATATTAGGACCTAGATTTAAAAAAAACAAAACTTGGTTCCTAAATTGTAAGCAATTTAAAAAGCAGTGGTTTTGTCTTTTGAATACAATCTTACTACAACATTTAATCTTTTGAAAGCAAGGCAGTTTGACAAGAAGTATTTGCTGTACCACAAAAGAGTTTCAAAACTGCTTATTTTTATAAAACTAAATATATGAATACAATGTTATGAACCACTTATTAGTTAACAAATTTCATTAACCTATCATACAAATCTTGGAAACAAGGGAGTGATTTTATGTGCCAAAAATGAACACTCTATTTAGTTCAATAGGGGCCAATTATTCAATTGCCAGTTTTCTTGTATAAAAGAAATAGTGGCAAATGAAGAATCAACCCTAAGTTTAATTATATTTACAATTCATTAGGCTAATTCATTATTCATTTACATTACAATATCAAAACACCTCATACAATAAAAAAGTTAACGGAATGTGGAATATCAGTATAAACTCAAAACTTTAGTATGTTTTAATTTCGTTCAAAGAGTACTTAAATGAAAAGGTCTTGTTATAGTATATAAATCCCCCTTACTAGAACATAAGGAAGCAGTATAATGCTTATATGAGTTGCTGATGTCTTCAGTCGCGGTTGGTACCAGCAGGTAAAGTCGTATTGTCAGAATAAGTATGAGCCTAAAATGAAGTATCTTTGGCAGGGTTTACTTAAAAATATGTAGTTTAATGATTTATTTAGTAATTTTGCCTAAAGTTGAGTTCTTACAGTTTTTATAATCAAATTTTAAATGTTTTGTATCATTAACATATTCCTTAAAAGATTTTTGCACATAACCTTAGCTGTTTTCTATAAAAGCGTAATATTAAATGTGTACTAATTGAATAGAGTTCAAAAGATTTGCTGTTCCTACATTTTCACATGAAGCTAATACATTACAATGTATTTTTAGACTTCACTACACATATAGACTATATGCTAAGTGAACAAAAAAAAATGTTGCAGTAAAACTATGTTTTATTTGATTTGAAAAAAGTTTAACTTTAGAAAAATTACTTCAGTTTATTTAATTTTTAAAATTGAACACATTTTCGACAATGTAGTATTTTAAAAAAAATATTCTAATTTTGTTATGTAAACTATTAGAATTATTCCATCCCCTATTTTTAAATTAGGGTTAAAAATGCCTTCATGTAATGTCATTTACATAGTAGGCGTTTGCCTATTATATAATGGTCCTGTAAAATATAAACTGCACATAAACCATTTTATTTTGCTTGAAAGGTTAAAACTGACAGTTGCTTGCAATAAAAAAATATTGTGTGATATTTAGTTTAAACCGGTGTCACTGTATAAGTTTTACCTTAAAAAAAATTATTACATTATGTAATGTATCTGTTAATAAAACAAGTTATAGGTAATTTCAATACGTTATGACCATAGAACTGCCTAACACATGTATAATGAGTAAAATCTGAACAACTAGCAAATTAATATGCATAATATGAATTTAAGAAACTTAGTCTGCTAAGGCCCTCTTGCACTAAACACAGGGTTAAAATGATAACTTTGACGTCTACTAACTCAAGATATTTTTTTTTTTTAAGTCTGGAATGTCTTGCACCAACCAAAAATTGCTCTGGGTTATTCAATTTTAACAATTTTCGAACCAAACTATGTCTACAACTTGATATCTGTTATTGCTTCAAAGTAGCCTAAAAATTTTTACAATGACTGTCACCTTGAAGGGTTAAATATTTAGTAGTTTAAGTCGGCCTAAAGTGCTAACCCTGGAGGGTGCAAGACAACTTATCATATTAACCCTGGTTATCTCTTAACCCTTGCGTTTTTAACGCTAACCCTGGTCTGTGCAAGCGAGCCTAAGTAAGATTGGGCTTTCCTTAACTGCTTTGTTTTTTCATGATAAAATAAATTTTAAAATCTTATCTCAAAGATACTACTTAGCATTTTAGTAGGGCACTGCATAATGAAAGATTCTTGCAATATAATAAAATATAGTCTTATGATATACACAAGAACCAACTTTGACACGTCTTTTTAACGAAATTAGTAATTATTACAATAATTCAATAACTTTGTTGCCATTTGCAAAGAATGGAAAAAAGTAATAGTAATATTATTAAGATAACATTTAACACTTCAAATCAATCTCTTCTAGGCCTACAATATGAACTATAATAATAAAACATTAATTTTAATTTTATGCATTGAATTCAGTATCATACTCTGCTATTTGAGTGTTTTTATATGCTGTAATTATTTTCTAAATAGGTCAAATTAAAGAAAGGGTTTTGGAATTATGAAACCTCTTTTTAAAATTCTCACAATAGCTTAGAAATCATTTCATTATATCTTAAAAACAAGTCAAATGCTTTTTTAGATAGGTATCTTTTACATAGACACTGTTAGAATATCTAAAACATGTTGATTCTATATTTCTAAAATGATGCAACTGAAAAACTTGATATATTCACGTAGGCACCATCCTTATAAAACGCGTCTACGCGCGTACGCGTGTAATTGGTCTCGGCACATAAGTCTAACGCTGACCGAAACGTGGAGGGGATATCTGCGCATCGTCCCTCGTCCCTGTAGTCATTAGAGATATATTTTTGATTTCTGCATAATCCCCTCTATCTCAGCGCTAGATTTATGTGCCGCGACTAATAGGATCGAGAAATCCGATTAGATCCATATCAGCATATTTGAACGCGGATTCGTTCGCCTGAAATCGCGCGAATTCGCGATGAAGATTGTCGAATTGTATAAGGACGATGCCTTATAGTGAAGCATCACTAATAGTCGATTTATATATTGATTTTCAATCCATCGTTTCTTTTTCATACAAAAAGAAATCAAAATGTTGCCTCTCATGTAGACCTACATATGTAATGCTAAAAATTTTTTGATACTAAGTTTGAGACTCAATATAGAAATCCACTTAAAAGTTATATGATCATGGGGATAGGCTAATTCACATACGTTTCCTTGATAGTTGTAGATCCCGTGGGGTCAACGAACGTGGGCACCGTACCGGTGGGGTCAACGAACGCGAGCAACATGCCCGTGGGGCCAACGAACGTGAGCTCGCTGCCAGCGGGGTCAACGAACTTGGGAGGACTGTCAGTGAGGTCGACGAACGCGACAACCATGCCAGTGGGGTCAACGAACGCGGTCAACCTGTCAGTGGCGTCAACAAACCCTGGCACAATATCAGTGGGATCAACGAACGCGGGCACTATGTCAACGGGTTCAACAAATGCGGGCACCATATCCGCGGGGTCAACGAACGCAGGCACCATGTCAGTGGGGTCAACGAACGTGAGCAACGTGTCAGTGGGGTCAACGAACGCGGGAACCATATCCATGGGGTCAACGAACGTGGATGGGCTGACAACGGGACCGAAAAACGATAGCACTCTGCCCGTTGGGTCAACGAACGTGGGCACTGTTTCAGTGGGTTCTACGAATACCAGCACTATGTCAGTGGGATCAACAAACGTGGGGTCTTTAGGAACGGGGCCAACAGTGCCGGGTAATGAAGCAGTGTCGTCCCCCGCCGGGTCGCCGCGCCGCAAGGACCGCGCGCGCTCGTACTGCGCGCTCGGCGACGACAAGTTCCCGCGCTCGCCCGCCTCGCACGCGCACGGCGACGACTCCGGCATCGAATCTATGGACGCACTGTCAGAAAAGTCCCCTAACCAAGCCTCGCAGTCCCCTCCCGCTAAAGAACGCGTCCCACCACCTCCAGCCCCATATCTAGACCACATCGAGGCTCAACTAGCTCAGATGCATGCGGACGTCCAAAGACCAGCTCCACCGCCCCAACCAGACCCCCCTCCACCACCAGCTGCTAACGGAACCATCGAGCCCGATGAGCCTAAATTGGAACGGCTTCTAAAAGCTGAATTCCCAGATAAAAGCTTACTCGAGCAGCTGTTAATCGAAATACCAGCTTCAGAAGGGCGAAGTTGCGTTCGTACGCGCGCAGCTACTAAGCTAGCATCACCGGCACCGCCTGCCAAACGGCGTAGACGGGATTCAGACAGTGCTGAAGACGAGGCCTTATCTCCGAAGAAGCGTAGAGGGACGCCCGCTCCTCCCCCGCCGCCGCCGCCATTAAAGAGTAAAAAGGACAGTGATAGTGACAGTGATGAGCCGTTGATTTGTAAAGTGCGGGGGAAGGGCGGGAAGACACGCGGGCCCGCGGCGCCGAGACGGTCGGTGCGGCACCCCCCGCCGCCGCCGCCGCCCGGACAGAGGCGGAACACTAGGAGCAATGGTGAGTATAATATCTTACATACATACATACCTTCACGCCTGTATCCCTTACGAGGTAGGCAGAACACCAGAGGTTATAAAATCATCTGATGTCACTCTGATGTCGCTCTGCCTATCGCCCACAAAGAAACCTCTAATAAAGCTTCTATCTCTTAACAGATTTTTACGGTATGCCCAGGAAGAGAAGCAGCTGGCACATTCTATGTTTTTCCTTTGCTCCCAGTCCATTATGGAAGAAAGTATAATATCATTTAATAATAATTTTTTTTCGTTGTTGTCTAAACCCGCGTTTGACCTCAATCTGACCTGATGGTAAGTGATGAAGAGGTTGAGGATAACAGCACATGGGTTAAGGAAGGGTTTACTAATGATTTATTAATAGGTATAACCTGAGTACGTGGCGTCTGTCGCACCGACAGCACCGTCGCGATCATGCAACGCATCGTTATATGTCGAGAGTTCAAATAATATCCCGTTTCTAAAGTATTTTTTAAAGTATTAACATATCTTGGTTAAAAAGCTATAATAATTAATGTCGTTTGAACCGGATTTATCCAAGCTCGTGTGCCCTGTCATTTTCCGATAGAATCGAAGAATCGGATTCAAGTTCTCTTACCATCAGATGTAATTGAGATTAAATGCACGTTTCATAAACATCACCTTCTGAGATATATCATCTCGTCACAAATTCGTCTACAACGAACTGCAGTTAAAATGCAACCTCCGTATCATGTAAAAGTACCATGTTTGGGCTCGATATCAAAATATAATCAACGAATGCAAATTATTATAAAACCGACTTCACATCCAAAATTTTAGCTCAAGTATAAGGTCGTCAGTGTACCTAAATATTCCAAGTACTGATTCAATTTTGATGAAATGTATATGGGACTACCTCTGTGTCTATCATATTAAACAAGAATATTTAAAATCAATTCATAATTGTCCAAAAAATCGTGTAACAAAAACAGAAAAAAATACACACGAATTGAGAACGTCCTCCTTTTGGAAGTCGGTTGAAAAAATCTCTAAAGCTAAAGTTTTTTTCCATAAACTGTATTTAAAACGCGTCCCTATCTCCGCAGTAGGAGAGGCCGGCGTTGCGAGCGCGGTGCGACGACGGCGAGCCTCCCGCGACGGCAAGTGACGGCGGCGGCGCGCGGAGCCCCGCCCCGCGCCCCGCCCCGCTCCCCGCCCCGCGCCGCTCACGCTGCCGCTGCCGCTGCTGTGCCCGCTCGATTCTATGCGCTGACGTCCCAGTTGCAAACGCCTCAACACCACGTTGACTCACTGAAGCTGATCGAAAAAGTGTTATGGTTGAAGCGACATGAATAAAGCCGCAAGTCTCGTGCCTTCAATCACGTAATGAAAGTGAAAACTACTCCTTTTTAATAAACAGTCTTTATAATCTCAAACATATAAGATATCGACGTTAATCAAATACAAAAAAAAAATTTTGGTCCAGTTGGTGACATTTTCAATGGTTAGAAATTCGAAATTAGCCATTTTCAAAATATGATTAAAACTAAGCAATGATAAAATGATTTATTATTGCAATCTTTTAAATGTAATAATTTATTTGTATTTACAATTTTTTTTTATTATATGACATGACTTCAATATGATTGTTTATCAGATGGGAGAAGTACAACAAACGGATTGTAGTCTATAGAACTATTGTGCGGACTTTTCGATAATAACAGTGATCATATTACACAGCCAAAAGTCACAATAATTGTGAGGACTTAACTTTTTGTTGATTCGGAATAGATAAATAGGCTTAGCGAAGACAAGCCAGACATTTATATGTTTAACTAATGTTGTATGAGCATGCAAGACTTCTTTAATCCTTGTGATGCAGTTTCAAAGTCATTTATTTGTTTTTTACCTTGTTTTCACATTTCAAAACCAATCCGATGAAAATATGCTCACATAGTAGGTAAAATCATGGACAATAAAGTTATTATATAAAGTTATTTTTCAAGGCACATAATATTTTCAGTCCACGCTAGGCTTGTATGTATACAAGTAACGGATTTTACTGAAACACAACAAACTTGGTGATATAAATATTTTCACAAACAAGTTTTCATAAGAAAAAATGCTACAGAATAATAAAAAAGGTATACGATTTAAATTTCCCGTAAAAGTTATGTTCTCAAGGTATTGTTTATCAGGAAGTGTATTAAGTTACTTTTTATTTTCAGTATTTATTAGATTGCCGTTTACAGGCAGTATCTCAAAGTACAATAAAATATAACTGAATCTTCAAATACTAACAATTCTTATTAAACAAGCAATATTTATAGTAATGGTAGAATTTTAAAACTTAATTGGCGTTGGGGCGACGACAGATGGCGCTAGTGTTCTAAATTATTGTGATACACTCGGGATCTGAAGTCTCTATACTGTGATAGATCGTACCTGTAAGTATATTAACTAAAACCTATTGCTACGTCATAGGATAATTAGCTAAAAGATTTATCAAATAATTAAAAAGTTTACTCATATTTTTGCCCTAACAGTTTTAAAGGTTTTGTTCTATAGCGACTTCCGATCCCGATTGTACGCGGATAGATAAGTTAGGCTATCTTAAAAAGTGTTCAATGAAAACGTTGTTACTCGCATTTTTAATTAACATTTTATATGTCTCTTGATTAAAACACAGATTTGTATTAAACTTGTTAACGCAAAGAAATGCATCCTTTTTGATCTTATGTAACATGCAAAATTTATGGAAAATCAATATATTCCGAGGCGTAGAAAACTGTTGTAGATTTTTTTGTCAATATAATAAATATATTTAAAAACATCAATAAAGTAAGATTTGTATGAAAAGCAAATTAATCTAGCGTTTTCAGGTTTAAAATATATCTGTGGAAATCTTATTGTGTCATCATTCATTTGTATATCACCCGTTATTTTGTAATTGATAACAATTAAAAGTAATTTATTAATGAAGATTATACATAACTATTGCAACTTCATTGGAAGCCTTAGTGTAGATATAAATCAATACTGTATCATTATTGTACAAATGCACTCGATATAGAACGTTGTTATAGGATTTTAAATACGCAAATGTTTTTTAACAAAAATAATAACAATGAATGATAGAATAAATGAAGATTAATTAAGTAATTGCATAAAGATATTTTCATACGTTTTTGCACGTAAACCTTCACGTTGTGAAACTGCGGTTCAGCGTTGTAAGTAGATTTTATGAAATGGCGCGAAAAAGACGCCATTTTGACATTTACTTTTAAAAATCATAAAGTTTTGTGAAAATTAGTACCTAATGAAATATATTATGATAGTAGTAGTTTTATGTGGAAATGTCGTCTTTTTCGCGATATGCCGCTAAATAAGTTTCTTTACTGAATTCAGCTAAAAGGTTTGCATAAGTTTTTAGCTGAATTCTTTGGACTTGTAATTATGTAAGTGACTCGGAGACCAATAATTGTAATGTATTTGTTTGGTAAAATCCATAGAGAAATGATAAAATAATCATGACTGAAGAGTTGCAACTGTTGTCTGTTTGGGCTTCCATTATACTAAACATTTATTTTTTCAAATGTCCCATTTTTATAGATCCATGATATTTATTTATTTTGTTTGACTGACATTCCTATCATTTTTTTTTAAATCTTTTTTTGTCCCTAATGGATTTGAATCATTGACTGTATTGAACCAGTGAACTTTTTAGAATAATATTTTCATTTGCACTGTAAATATTTGATTGAATATTTTTGAAATATAAAATTAGTAACTATTTATTATCACAATTTCAATGCACAGTCACTAGGATGCATAAGTTTTTTTTTGTTATTTACATATTGACATGGAAAATCTCACACTGATTTTTATAGAATTTGTTTTCTTTTTTATTGATATTGTTGTGTGTGTGAAAAATGCAATTTTTCGTTTAAAAACGTTTTACGTACGTCATTCATCGTAGCGCATAGTTACCACATATATTTGGGTATTTTTCGGCATCAATTTCTTAAAAAATACCCATAGTTTCAATCGCAGTTCCTAGAATGAGGAGTAATTAGTAAATATTGAGCAATAATTCGTGGATGTGACATTAATGTCTTAATTTAAAATCTTTCTTTATTAATTTATATTTTGCTTTTACCATAGATCAGCAGTCATCATTTTCGAAGCGTCAGTACCTACTTATTGGTAACGCTTTACACACACTAATATTTTTTTATATATTTGTTTTTAATCAAGTTAAATTTATTCCCCATGATTTATATAGGAACAGTGATAGTGCTACGATTAAAGAAAATGTGTATTTAGTATGTTCATAGTGTATGTAGTGTAATGAAAAATTGTTTTTTTTTTATAATTAAATTAAATCTAAAAATACATTGCCTGATAAAATAGTGCCCTAATTTTGTGCCGTGACCGAGCTGTGTGTTTGCAAAATAAAATAGTTTATTTTAGATGTAGTTTATAAGATGGGAAGGGGGGCGTGAGTGAACAGTCGTTAGCATAGGGTCAGCAGCGGAGATTCTGTTTCTGTATAAACTTGTTTTCTCTTTATTTTTTAATTGTATCAGACAGAATGTACAATCCCTTGTAAATTTTATGTATAGACGGGGAAATTAATATATGTTAAGTAATTGTTTTCTTTTTTATTTTTAAATTAAATCGGAGTTTGTCAGTTTGTATATAATTCTAGTTGGTTTTTGGCTGCTCGTGACCATGTGTCGGTCTCTGTAGGAATGCAAAGCCTTATTATATTGTATAAAATAATTACGAATTGCAAGCTTGTACCATATTATAGTGAATGGACTCTCATAACTAGTTGTGTACATTGGGTGTATAGTTATCCTTTAGATTTTGTTTTGTTTTTTTTTCGACTAATGATAGTAATTTATGCTGATAAAATATCTATATACATTTATATATTATATATATCTATGAAAGAGAAATTACAAATAGTTTTAACACTATACATATAGCTTAGGGGTTACACACACATGAGATAGAATATAGTTTTGGTATATAAACTTATAACTTGTAAATAGATTGCAGAAATAGTGAAGAAGTAAATAATTGATACAATAAATTTAAACATTATGTTATTGTAATTATTTTTTCAAGAATGTGTTGTTAGAGATGGGTCTGGGTGGATTTCACGTAAAGTGGACTCAAAATAAATAGGACAATGAAATAAAAATGCCTGTATATTTTTTTGTTGCTGGCAATTTTATCAAGTTATGTCTTTCCTTTTTTATTGTGCATTATTTTTCTGTAAGTTGCTTTCACTGTCGCTCTACATTATTTTTAAATCATATAATAAAGTATGATGAGTCATGGTGAATTATTATCATATATTATTATGAATGAAAAGAAATAAGGAATATTATTGTTCTGCTATTATTAAATTTGTAAAGTTAGTTTATTAATAAATGAATAAAAAAATGTGATGTTTCATTTTGTGAGTTTCCTATCTACGATGCTTTGAGCAGCGTCAGCTACTCTTTGACATATGGGTGGGTTGTGAAATGGACTTGACGTTTAAGACCTAAAGGCGCGAAACGTCTTGCAACGAGTGTGTCCCATTTGTTCCATGGAACATGACGTAATAGAACAATTTGAGAAAATATTCTCCCTATTTGTGCTATAGAACAGTTTGTAGTTTTTGTCTCAAATTGTTCCATAGAACAAACTAAGTATAAAAACTTTTTGAAGTTGATATGTAACTGGCCACTCGAGAATGATTTGCTACCACTGGACTTAATGACATTGATGATTAGATGGTTGGTTAGGTATAATAAAAATTAAAAAATTATCTAGCGACTTGTTTCATTATTTATTCACTTTGTATTTTACATCATGGAAGAATTTTGGAAAAGCGATTCCCATTTAGTTCTATGTATTCACAGACAAACAAAAACAGGAGCAAAAGCTAGTATCTGGTTCTATAGTACAAATAGGGAGAATATTTTCTCAAATTGTTCTATTACGTCATGTTCCATGGAACAAATGGGATACACTCCTTGCAACAACTTCAGAGGGGACCAATGTTTGGCGCGATCTATACTGTCCGGTGTACCGGGCTATATGGGGTTTTGAGGACTTTTTAAATCAAATTTTGATGTCAAATGAAAGCTCTGGGTATAAAACCAATATATCCATTTGAATCATGTAAATCAGTTTACTCGTTTAGGAGATAGTTTAAGAATTAATTTGTATTGTGAAAATGTAAACATTCAGAACATTTAAAGTTTTTGTTTTCTCAACTGTAAGCCTTCTCTCCTTTTATAATTTCTGTGCGCTACCAACAACGTCGCAGTCTTCGGAGTTTTTTTTTTTAGAGTACAACGATTAGCTTTTGCTCATGACTCCGTACGTGAATAAACATTGTCTATCTAGTAACCAAAGCGTAAGTTCTTAAGCAAAATTTATTTGGCCCAAATAATGTGGTGTGAATGTTGGAAATATTTATTTATTTTTAGTTTACCTAACCAGACACCCATTTACGAACCTTTTTAGCAAGTTAAATAAATCTTACTAATGTTATAAATGTGAAAGTTTGGATGTATGGATGTTTGTTCCTCCATCACGGCAAAACGGCTCAACGGATTTGGATGAAATTTGGCATGGTGATAGTTTGCAGTCTGAAATAGCACATAGGGTACTTTTATCCCAATATTCCCACGTGATTCAAAAATACTAGATAACTGATATACTGAAGAAATATATAAACATACATATTGAATAAATACATATTTTTAATAGAATAACCTTAAATAAACATATAAACATCCATCACTTGACGACTAATATCTGTGTTCATCACACAAAATCCGCCACCGCGGGGATTCGAACCCAGGACCTCTGGCATAGAAGGCAATGTATGTTCCCACTACACCAGCCGGTCGTCAAAGTTTCACATCGGTGTACTCAGTGAATAAGTTTTAAATACAAATTAAAAGTCATATGTTTTACGTTCCCGTGGGAATTTCGGGTACTTGCCTTGGTGCACCCCAACATCTCCCTAGGAATGTACCTATGTTTAAGCTTCAGCTCTCTACGCCTAGTAGTTATGGCTGTACGTTGTCTATCAGTCACTCAGGCGAGTTTTTATATAGGTATGTATGATACTGATGAAGCTATGTTAAAAATTAAAGCACGAATGAGGTCTTCGGACTCTATATCCTGTGTGATCTATTAATTTTGTGAAGTGTCGCGGAGATAGGTATTAAGAAATGCAGAGCAATGTCACCTACATAGGAAAATATCCTCCGCTTTCGTACATGTTTTTTTTAAGTAGGTACTGAGTCGATTTCCAGTAAATTTCAATGAGCCTCCTCTGACTTATTGTGATCTATTTTTATCATACTTACAAATCGATTCATAATTGACCAATTAATCAAGTAACAAACATACACACGATTTAATATCCTCTTCCTTTTGGAAGTCGGTTGAAAAGAACGTGTGCGGCGACGACCGTGCTCGCGACGAATACCGAAAACATCTTACTCAGGATGCCCGTATTGAATGCTCATTTCGGCGCAATACACGTCCAGATACAGCGAGCGCAGGCAGAGGACGCTGGATATTACATTATTAGTTGCATTACTAGCAATTTGTACGCACCCTTACATTACAAGTTCCATTACAGCAATTTATACGCACCCTTACAGCAATCTGTACGTCCTTTTTAATATTTATTTCCATTTATAACCTAAGAGTGAGAAGTAGAGTCAACAATATTAAAAATGACTAAGAAACTGTCTTGCCTTAATCAATCAAAGGATGATATCTTATCTTACATAAGACCCGTAGCGACATTAGCGACGCTCCATAGAACGATGACGACACGACGTAATTCCTACATCGCGCTATCACAGTTTCTATAGCGGTCTGTAGTCTGTACAAATATACAACATCCCGACAACGACCGTCGCGTCGTCGGGCCGTAAGTCGCGGCCTGCAATCTCTTTTCCATCTCTTTTCTGGGAATTGGGAACAAACATCTGAAAGCGCTTTTGTGTTATTATTTATAGTTAAATTATTATCCAACCTTGCATTACAAGAACTTACTGCGACAATCTGTGGAAAATTGACCATTTTATCGCTGCTGTCCCGGCAGCACCTAGAACTGAGTTGACAACCCTTCCATAATTCGTAAGATTGTCAATTTTGCCCAAATAAAGACAGAAATCATTACCTACTTATTTATAATTTTTTTTAGAAATCAATTACCTACCTATTGTCCGTTCATCATAAGATGTCCCCTGCCGTTATGTTGGCACTGTTGCTTGTCAAGCTGTTTTCGTTATCTGGGATAGTGAATTAATCCTTTTTATTAATTACTTGCCAAAAGGGCAAACGATAACTGGATCCTATTATGCAAACTTAATCCCGAAATTACGTGAAGCGATTAAAGAAAAACGTCGTGGGAAATTGTCATTGGGCGTGTTGTTTCTCCAGGATAACGCTCCACCTCATCGTTCGGAAGTTGCGCTCACCGCAATCCGCAGTGCTGGCTTCGAAGTCCTTGATCACGCACCATATTCTCCTGACTTAGCCCCGAGTGATTTTCACTTATTTCCAAAATTAAAGGAGCATATTCGTGGAACTAAATTTGACGATGATGACGCGGTTATGACTGCCGCAGAGGAGTTTTTTAATAGTCGAGAAAATTATTTTTTTGCGGAAGGAATAAGAAAGTTGGAGATGCGGTATTCTAAGTGTATAAGATTAGAAGGAGATTACGTAGAAAAATAAAATATTCTTGTTTACCTTTTTTTTTTGTATTCATTCTAAGAATTTTTTGATTCGCCCTCGTATAATATAAATTGTGTCGTCATTCAAAACCTTCCTAGGGTCGTATTATAGAACAAAACTTAAAAGCAGTTTAATATGTTATTAGATGATGTGAGTTTAAATAACGATTCCGGTTTTAAGTACGCGTCGCATTACTGAATGAATATTAAGTTCTGTTTAACTAAATCTTACTTATTTATCCGTACTTGGCTTATAACAGTTTTAACTATGGATAATATTTGTTCTCGTTTACAATTTAATAAAATTATAATTGGATTCGTTTTACGCATACTTTCTTTTTGTATGCTAGATTTGAAATCGTTTTTTCACCTAAGAAGAGTATTAACTGTAAAGTATTTTGTAATAATTTCAAAGCAAATATATTAAAACTCTATCAAATGGCTTGAAGTTACCTTACTTACCTAAAATAAGAATTAATAAAAAAATTTAGAGTCAATGCATGTTACCGCGAACGGAACGTTTAAATAGTTTGACGTTACGGACGGACGTGACGTGAACCTTCGTTGGTTGTCGTTTTTTATTAATTGTTTGATTGGGTTATGGTTATATTCGAATTTTTTATCGTTCGGCCTTGCCTTTCGTATGTTAATACTTACTTACTTACTATAATACAATTAAGTAATTAAGCTAGAGAAAGCAAAATGCCTCGTAAAAATAATTTTACGATGCAAGAGCGCAATCTTCTGAAAGAAATATTAAAGAAGTTTAAACATGTGGTAGAAAATAAAAAAACAGATTCAAAGGGGGGTCCATTTCTTTTAACCTTTTTGCAACTTGTGTCTTTTTTATCTAGTCTAAATAGTGAGCGGAGCAATCGCTTAAATTAAATTCACAGAATAGAATATTATTATATTACAAGGAGCCAAAAAGTATGTAAATTTCGCTACTTAAGTGTGGGTATGACCAAACCTACCAAAACGCGTATAAAACTGTGTTCAAAATTATGATTAAGTATAGTTTGGCAGTTAATATTCTTTCATTAATAAGCAAACGCAAATAGAGTTTTAAGTTAAGTTTTAAAATAAAGCTAAACTGTGATTAAACTAATATTTGTTCTACTGATATTCGTTTGGTTTTCGCAGTTTTAAGTTACGTTTGATAATAAGCTCAACGATTTAAACTTTGTTTAAAACTAGTTTTAGTTTTAAGTATCGTTTTAAAATACGGCCCCTAGTCTTATAGTTGTTTATTATTTACAAATCAGAAAATTAAACATATATTTATTCGTGGTAGGTATAAACAAAGTTAGATTACGGGGTTAAAATGGACACATATTATTGGTAACGCAGCTGCCACAATGCTGCCAACATCAGCAGGCAGGGGATATCTTATAGTGAACGGTCTGTACTTATTTATAAATTTCTGACAGATCGAAATGTCAAATAGAAGAGTTTTTGTCATTCGTTTTGCATAATTAAAGTTTTATGCAAAACGAATGACAAAAACTCGTTCGTTTTCAATCATTCTCATTCTGTACTTACATTACGAAGTTTTTATTTAACTGGTATCATTATAAATAAATAAATAAATTATTCTTCTATTTGACATTTCGATCTGTCAGTTTACTTTACTGAAGGGTCCTCCGACCAAGTGGAGCCACTCGGATTGGTCGCATTTTATGACACGCTTATCTTGGGGCAGTCGTTTTCAGAAGAGTGCTAATTGGACGCAGTAATTTTAGACTTTTTATACACCACCTTTCTTTAAAATTCGCATTATGTATGAGATAAACTCCACTTAAAACAAGATATTAATCCCTTAAGATTAAAAAAGGTATCTTACAGGGAATAAACAAAACTTTAATCCTAAGGGTTATAATGTCATTTGATTTTGAAATTTTGGAGCGAAATTTAATAATACCTACATGGACATGGCTGTATGACTAGTTGCTTTGCCTAATTAAAAAATATATGGACTTTAAATTTGGCTGTATAAGTTTGTGTACCTTTGCATTTGGAACGACTACCAAGAAAAAAATAAAAACCCTCGTAAAAAACCTGTATGCGACGGTGTCTTTTGCCTTTTGAAAAAGACAAATAAGAAATAAAATTGCGCGGTTTTTGAAAAGAAAATTTTTTCAGAGTTTTTATTTCAATAATATTCGAATAAATAAAATATGTCGAGCTCTAGTGACGATTTAACACCAGAAGATATTAGAAATGAAGCAAATAGTATCGTCGATAATATTTTGCCGTGTAAATCGAAGTACATGAAATTTTACGAAGATTTCTTTGCTTGGAAAACTAAAAAAGCCGTGAAAATTATTTCGGTGTCATTGCTTTTAGTACCTATATTTTCAACAGTTGTCTGCTACAAAGAAGCCTAGCAGCCTATAGACTGTTTATTCAATGTTGAAGACAGAACAGTAAACAATGAATATACCAAATAGAAATATCACTTTATCTTTACATAACTGGTCAATTGTTTCTAATATTATCTTTAATTTCTAAATTATTAAATACCTTAGTACCTACTTGATTTAATTCCTGCGTTTCATTACCTAATTATCTTACAAGGTGGTGTATAAAGTAGAGTATGCTCCTCGGGGATAACAGTGTCTTAGTCTTGGGCAGTCTTGAATCCCTCGCTTCATTCAGGATTCTTACCATAATTCCCTCACTTCGTTCGGGAATTAACGTCTTAATTCCCTCACTGCGTTCGGGAATTATCTACAGAATCCTTAATTTCGCTCCGGATTCAATATGATGCCCGTGACATAATACACTGCTTTATCCCCTTGATGCATAATCTACTATTATAAATTAGTTCACTGTAAAGCAATTCATATCGGAAGCTGTAATTTGGTCCACTTCATTTCTATAGTATAGTAAAGTTCTACTTCTTGTACTTCTACAGCGGGTCGTTGTTGATTAAGCAATTTATGCTCACGTATTTTATTTACTTATCCTACAACTTTGCTGTTGACTCTACCAAAACTGTTTTGGGGTTAAGGTAACTGGAATTTAACTACGGAAATATACATTTATTTAGCTTTTTGTACCTATAATTTTTTTGGGGTTGAAATGTAATGAATGTATGGACTGTAACAATAGGCTTTGGGATTTAGTAAAACAAGCCGTCCTGGCTTCTGAGCGGCTAGGTACCTACTTACTATACACAGCCCGGTTCGATCCTGTTATTTACCTTTGGGATGGTTATTGCAAATATCACCTTGAAACTATGACAAAGAGCTCAGAAACTTATTGGCAACAGTAGGTACCTAACTTTACAAATGAAAAAAATTGCAGAGATCGCCGTAAGGTTGTTTGTTTGACAGTGCTTATCAGGTACTTACAGAATTTTAGAAGATTGCGCGAGTGCCCTTTTGGAACAAATGAAACTTCCTTTTTATCACCAGACGCAGACAGAACTTCTATCCATATACAGGGTGATTCTTGACAAGTTTTAGATACTGAAGGAAAGCACTTTGTACTCGATTTCATAATTATGTAAGTAGGTACTTAATTTTTCACTATAATTCCCTATAAATAACTAAGTTTTGTTACTTTACTTACGCCTGAGTCAAAAGTGGCACGTGACCTGTCACGCGGATCGCTGCCAATGCTAGTGTAACCATGCGTTGCGTAATCAATTCTTTAACTTTAGGTTAAGTTTACTAAGTAAATAATTAATATTTCTTTTTATTATATTTTTTCTCTTCATGTATGATCTAACTACCCATCTGTATATTGGATTTACCTACTAAATAGTCGAACAAACACAGTTCCTTTTTGATACGTGTTGCCAAGGTATGAAAAGAACTGACTGAACTGAGTCTCGGAACTTTGAAGTGTCGAGTGAATAGGTTTCTCATGGAAAGACGTCTTAGGATGTTAGATGTTTCTACCACACCATTCATCGACCGTCTATCGCCGCCGCGCCGCGTCAACCAAACTTTTTAGAAGGAAATTAACCTTTTTGGAGCAATTATTTTTCTTGGATGACGTTTGTGTTTTTCATTTCTTCTATTCTGTTCAAATTATTGTAAGAATATAATTTTTTTAGGAAAACGGAAACGACTTCGCCTAGTACACCAAACTTCGCCTGATTTTGAAAAAGTACCTTAGAGAAAAAATGGCTGGTTATAATCTCGTAAAACCTATTATAATTTATTTGTAATTTAATAGCGGCAGCACCAATAGAGGCCATTTGTAGCCAACTTCAAGTATGTTCGATAGTTGTGACAAAAACATTGTTGAGTGAGTGTGCATATTTTTGTAAGTTTCAAAATTTCTACGCGTAACGATCTTAATTCCTGTATGGTGAAGAAACAATACCGAATGTTCTCTTTTGCCATAACTAGTGGTCTTGCACATAGTACTTCGCCGAATTGAAGTATTGATCACTTCCATTTTCACCTCTCTCAATCGTCAATCACTTCTCTTGATGCCAAACAAACACAAATACCTACCTACCAATTTTGATGATAACAAAAACAATAAAACTGTGTCCTGTATGCCGTGAAAGACAGAAGACACAAAATGTCTTGTAGAAATAGAGACTCTTGTTACGCTCTCTTACTCGGTTAATATCTATATTTTAAGTAAAAATATTGATTTTCCCCCTTTTTATATCTTTAGTAATAATCAAATTATTGAGTTTTACTTATATCGATAAAAAGTGTTTTTATTATTTCGTTCCTTCCCTAGACGAAATTGCTGATGCATGAACACCATAGTCTTCATGCGCACTTTCCATCAGGTGGCATGGAAGACAAACGTCCTATCCTTACAATATAAAAAAAAAGGTTCATAAACAGTTTCTTCGCCTAAAATTTTTTTTTTTCAAAAAGAACCCTTTTTATTCGCATAACAGTACACAAAATGTTTTAAAATTACAATAAGCATATATCACGTCTTATAAACTAATGTAATAGCGTAAAGTTCTGAAAAGTACAATTGCCAGGCGAAGTCATGGCATTATACCCAAACTTTGCCTACAGGTAAGGTAAAACGTTGATGTTTCTCAAGCTTTTCTTGTTAACAAGACTTCGATGACCGCATCAATCTTTCGGCATGGATAAACTTGAGCACATATTGAAAGCATACACGCGAAAACTTAATAGACTTTTAGATAATTCCAAATATTAATGAAAAACCAGGCGAAGTCCGGGTTAAGCCCCAAATACACTGTTGGAAACAAAACATCAAACCAAGGTGACCTTGCTAGTTTACAACGTGTTTCCAACAGTGAATACGGCTGTTGACAACCAAATTACGCATGACCTTGGCGGGTTGTCAACGGCGGTGTTTGTGTTCGCTTGTTGGAAACCACGCAAGGTCAGTCGAGCTTTTGCCGCCAACGCAAGCGCACGCTTCGCAATTAAAAATTATAAAATGCATCCAATGACTAGGCAAGAAGAAAGTAATGTGATTGAAGAATTTATAGATCTTTATAGAGATCTACCCTGTCTTTGGGATAGTTCTTCCGAAGACTATAAAAGTAACACGAAAAGAAAAACCGGCTGGGGAATACTAGTGGAGAAGTTAAAACAATTGGATCCAAACGCAAACGAATTGTCTGCGAAGAAAAAAGTGGAACACTTAAAATACTCATACCAAAGGGAAGCCAAAAAGGTAAGTCTAACAGCAATAATTTGGTACCTACCTAGTTTAATTTTGACAGTTAGATTTTCCAAAATGGCCTACAAATTACCTACCTAATCCAAATCTATACATATAATAAAATGGTAGGAAAGTCAAAACTGTACATTGAATATTTTTTTAAAAGAATACTTGGGGTATGATCTACAATCGAAACAGAAACAAAAAATATAGTTTTTAGAATTTTTGTCTGTTTGTCTTTCCGGGATAAACTCAAAAAGTAATGCATGGATTTACTTCAAATTTGGCATGAAGATAGTTAAGAAGTCGGGTCAACATATAGGCTACATATTATCACGCTAGCAGTGTTATAATCGTAGGTGCGTTTGGTGCTGCATAGCGTTCACGCAGACGACGTCGCGGGCAGCAGCTAGTGAATAAATAAAAAGATACTTAATCTTGATTATGTGAGTTCTTATTTTGAGTGTTTTGTGTATTCAGCAAAAGTACCTATTTTTCGATTTCAGATCAAGGATTCACAAAACCGCACTGGCTCAGGTGCAAATGATGTATATCGCCCCAGTTTATGGTATTATGACCATCTAACATTCTTAGAAAAAAAAACAAGCTCTAGAAGAGAAGGACATGATACGTTTAGCGACGAATATGAAGATACAATAATTGTAAGTACCTAAGTACGAATCTTTTTTAATTAAGAATAATAGAACATCACGGCTAGTTATACCTACGATCTTTATTTCTACACCCCACTTATCTACTTTACTCATTACGTAGGTAACTAATATCTGTACTGAGGCAATGCCGTTTGCCATTCGTTGCCAGGCAACCACGCAGACGCGGCACTTGCTTCGAGATCAAGAGCCACCTACAACGAGTAGGTACCTACCAAAAGTTGACGTATTCAACATAAAGTCCATTGACATAATGTAATGTTGTTGATATGTACCTATTAATATTGATCTATGAGGATTTTGTCCGAGCAGTGAGTTGGACAATCATTCAATTTAATGAGCAATTAACTTACAATAGAATAATCAACCTTTCCAAATCTGACAAAATTTTTTAGTTGAAACTAAACTCTACGCCCTTGACATTAAGTTAAAAATTTTGACAGATTTGTAACTACTGTCCCTACTTTCTTTTGATTAGGTATATGTTCTTTAATGTTTATGATATTCATAAAATATTATTTATCATTCTCTTAACCTTTTATCAGCCCAGCTATCTGGTAGGTAAGCATAAAGCAATGTTACGTTGTTCGCCAACACTAGGGTAGGTTCGCCTGTTCACCGACCATTTAATACTACGAGAACATAAAAAAGCCTAAATTTTTGTTTGGAAAAATAAATAAAAGGGTTTTCTTTCAGTAGTTTCTATATTTTAAAATTATAAAATAAACCAATGTTTTATGTATTGTAAATGTATTTTATTGAAGTAGGTAATATACAGGGTTGAATTTTTGAATGTTACCTGGAAGGAAAGTACTGTTAACCTTTCCGACGCCAATGACTTCTATAGAAGGTTTTCAAGGTACCTACTAGAAAATACATTTGCAATACATAAAACGTTTGTTTCACTAGAAATTTTGTTGGACGTAAATGAAGTATAAAAACAAAAACGCTTCAAATAATTTCATGTCCGGTACGCCAAAGACTTCATATCAAGTAGGCCAGTGATGTGTCGAAAAAGTTGCATACATTACAATTGTTAACACCAGTTATTCGTAAGAAGTAATAAGTTTGTTATAAGTTTGTAATTGTAAGAGTGTGTGTGTTTACCTACTATTACTTAATAAAATAAATAATTTTTAATTTATTTGTTTAGTTAAGTCTACTGAGGATTTGCGATACCGCAACACCCATCACTGCTTAATGGCAAATGTTGAAATGTTGATGCCTCATAAGCGCTCATAAAATTAAACAAATTGCCATTAAATGGTATTAGTGTTTATTTTTATTTTGTTTGTATGTATGACTTGATGTATGTTTGTTACTGTTTTATGCAAAAACTACCGGATGGATTATTCATCTTATCAGCCTATTCAAATAAGCAAAATTAGGGGGAACAATTCGTGTACTTATGAAAATTGGCACTGTTGTACGTCGTGGCATCCAAATCAACCCACTAAAAGTCCTCGTGGGTAGGGGATATGCTGAGGGTTTAGGGGGGCTTTTAGATCCATATTTTCATTTCTTTGCTCATATCTCAAAAATCTGAACAGGTAGCATGATTATTGCTTCTGAGCAAAGTTTGAACATTAAATTTCTCACTGATTTGGTCATATTTATTTTTACTCTACGACTATTGCTTTAGGAGCTACAGGGTGTTGAAATTTTCGATGTCGTCATACATGATTTTTACGTAACTTAAAAAGTTTACGCAGCGTACGCATAGAAAAAAGATGAAACATTTTCCCCGTTTTTGCAACATTTTTATTTAAGTGAGGATATTATAGCATTCAGTATGCCTTGGAAGTATGCCTTACATGAATAAATGGAGCACCCGATCGATCTCCTATGATATGAGCAAAAACCTGAAGATAGGAAATAAGAAATAACTTTATTGCAAATTCTACACCTTGAAGCTTCCATAGTATTGTGAAGTGAAAACTAATATGACCAAACCAAAAGGAAATTTTGTGTTAAAAAAATTGGTTATAGACTTGTGTATCTTTCGTTAAAGGTTCCATCGAGGTAGTAATCTGCAAATAATCAAATGTGTAATTATTAATTTACATATTTAATTATATTATTTTGTTTCAGGATAGTAAGAATAAGAAACCAAAAGAAAAGAAAAGAAGTCTTGAAGAAAAAAAAGGCAAACTCATTGATACCGCTCAGGCCTTACTTCTGCAAACGGAAAGTAATAAATCTAGCTTCGGAAATTATGTAACCGAAAAACTAAACAAAACTGAATCAGGTCAGCGAGAAATAGCAGAAAAATTAATATCTGACGTGCTATTTCTCGCGTTGACCAATAATTTAAGGTTTGATTCCCGAATAGAAACTCAATCACATAGACGGGAACCTCATTTTAACCCATCATCATACTTCCCACCATCACCTCGCTCCTCATCTGATCTTACCACAGAGCAATACTCTCCTTTCCTCTTCCATCGCAAATTTTCCCCTTCAAAAAGTTCTACTCCATACATAAATCGCCAGACATCTGATCAACCTTCTGCATCTATCCATCAGCCTCAACCATCAACTTCACATTCATATCAAACTGCTCATCCTCACGATTACCATTCATCTCAAGATGTAAATTCACAGTCACCACCTCACCTAACTACTTCTCCTTCCGATATTCAATCTCCACCTCCATCGTCTGACGTCCATCACTATCACCCATCAACTGCTTATCCTCATGCTTCTCAATCACCTCTAAATCTAGATTCACAGTCAACACTTTACCCAAGTACTTCTCCTTCTACAAGTTTTACCCCTCATATTCAATCTCCACCTCCATCGTCTGACGTCCATCACTATCACCCATCAACTGCTTATCCTCATGCTTCTCAATCACCTCTAAATCTAGATTCACAGTCATCACTTCATCCAACTACTTCTCCTTCCACAATTATTATCCGTGACATTCAATCCCCACTTCTATCGTCTGAGATCCATCACTATCACGTGTCAACAGCTCATCCTCATGCTTCCCAATCATCTCAAGAACTAAATTCACAGTCACCACTTCACCCCGGTCATATTCAGTCCCCACCTTCATCGTCTGAAATCCATCACTACCCTCCATCAACTGCTCATCCTCATGCTTACCATTCATCTCAATATTTAGATTCGCAGTCACCACCTCGACCAACTGTTTCTCCTTCCACAATTTCTGCCTTAAGCATTCAATCTCTACAGCCTTCATCTAAAACCCTACGTCCTCATCCACACAAAAATCATTATCATGAACTAACCGATGCTAATAAAGCAGTTTTTTATGCCGAAGGCCCAGCGGGAGAAGTTTTAAAAGAAATGTTAATTTTTAAAAAGTTATAAAAACAATAAAGTTACATACCTACTTGGTTTTTCTTTTCAAAACCTTATAAAGAGTAGAGTTCACAGTCCATACAGTATCTGTCAAACTACTTTTTATATAGTCCATACTTCCATACTATAAGTAAGGCTAAAGCATTTGTTATTTTGCGTGGATTTAAACGCAACTATTTTTCGTTCAAATCCTAGCAAACTAACGCATATATTTTACTACCTTGCAACTAATTTAAAAATTTTTGAGTAACAAAGCGTTGTAATTTTAAAGATATAGTAACAGTTTGTTGAGGATTTTGACTTAAACAATTCAAGTTAGAATCCTCACATGATTTTTGTATCAAATCTTTACACCAGAAAGTGGACGTGAACTGGAACATTGGTGGTCGAAAATTAGACAGTGGTCGTTAGAAATTATAAACTTAAACCTTTACCCAGCAGACTTAATTTCCGTTGTCGTGCCCCAAGCGCCAAGCACAGTAAATTTAAAAATAAAGGGTGCTAATTAAACAGACTTCTTTTAAATAACATTACTCCCCTCTAAAAATCTAAGTTGCCTTCTAAATTACCATGTCAAACACAATCCGTGCCACAAACCACGTTAGGGTTATTTAAAAAAGCTCTAGGGTTTATGGTGCTTCACCGGCCGCTGCCACGGCACTGCTCGCTTTGCTCACGTATATTACTATAATAATGTTAACTAACTGCACTTCCTCGCTGCGCTCGTCGTCGCACCTAACCGTATCTACTTCGTCTTCCGGAAAGGGTGCCCTTCATGTCGCATAATATTTTTAATGTAAATATTGAATATATTATTTAGTATAAATTATTATGGTATAATTATAGTATAAATTGCTTCAAGACATGACTCAATACTGTGATCTAGTTTACGTCTTTTATGTAGTTCAACAACATTAATTATCGATAACACGAAGAAAATAACATTACGCGTAAGCACTATTTTTATTATAGTTCCATTATTTTTACCCGACTACGACGAAGCAAAAAGCATTTTGACCTGTAATATGTATGTTTGTAATGTAGATATGGATATTCATCAGTTCCGCCATAACTTCTAAACTAGTTATCATAAATGGACAAAAGAACACAAAAATCTGGATGGTTTCGTCATGAAAGACCTTTGTTAGCACAGCCCAAATATGTTAACACTATTAATCGAAAATAAGTTAAATAAAAATAAAGTTTAAAAACTAAAACCCGACTATTAAAAACAAGCTCTTAAAAGTACGAAACAAGAAAACATTCTCCGCTGAAATATTAACGTAGTTTTGTACGTAATAATGATAGAGATATGTTTAGAGGATAGCCGGGGTCGTATGCCACCTCTTGTAGCATAACAGATATAATAATAACATAAAATCAAAGGCGTAAAAAGTAAAAATCTATACTAATAATAAATCTGTAGAGAGGTCAATTCTGTACATGAAATATATTTTCAAAATAACTATCATGGGGTGATTAGTGATCGATACTGATGCCAAAAATGCAATCAGTCAATGCAATTGTCATCTGTCTGTATGTTCCTTATAGAAACAAAAACTACTCGACGGATTTTGAAGAAACTTGGTAAAATTATTGTTGATACTTCTGGGCAGGTTATAGTATACTTATTATCACGCTACAATCAATAGGAGCAGAGCAGTGAAGGGAAATGTTGGAAAAACGGGAGAAGTTACTTCATTTTTTAAGCTTCCGTCGTGTGTGCAAGCTTAATGGTTAAAGCTACATAGAAATCATGTATGACAGAAATATTCTTCATAAAATTATATAAAAAATATCCCACAACAGTATATGTCTATATTTTATGGTTGACTCACAATAACACGTGTAAATCCCGATAGCTTAGCAGTTCGGAGCTTTCTGATTATATTTGTTTACTCTTATAGTACGAGATCCGGCTGCAGGATTAGTGCGTTCATGTGTTTTTTGCAGAAAACCGAATTTTTATGTATTTTTATAATTAGGAGAATATATATTTATCAGGTTGCCTATCAAAATTTGGCCGCCAGTATTTTTAATTAAATTATTTTTAATAGATTTTTGGAAAAAAATTTCGTTCACTTGTTTTTTAAATAAAATAACGTCTACATCAAGGCAATTTATATGAAGATTCAAAAAAATCACGGTTGCCGTTGCGCACTTGGCCGCACCTCTTCGCAGCCATGTGTAAACAGGTATGATTTCAATACATTTATACGTTCATAACGTTTATTCATTAATTATATACGAAATTAAAGCTAATTTTTTTCTATTTATAATAATATATGGTTGCCTAAATAAAAGGACCCGCAAATAAGGGTTGCTGGCTTTTAAAAATAACAAATATTTAACGTAGAGTGAAAGAGAGTTAGCGCGTAACATCATTTGTCAGACGAGGATAGCGATTGCCACTCTTTTAAGCCATTGCGCATGCGTCGAATGTTAGTGTTCTCAACCACCGAGGAGTAATAGAGACGACTTAATAAATACTCCAAAAAATATGTCTTCCTTTTCAAAATGACAAATTTAAAAATCACAAAAAAAATTATAATATTCATTTAATATATTTAATATTGAATTAATATTGATTAGGCAACCATAAATTATAATAAATAGAAAAAAAATAGCTTTGATATATAATCAATATATATAAAACTGTTCCGTTACTGACT
The DNA here is from genome assembly GCA_944452665.1 of Stenoptilia bipunctidactyla. Taxonomy (NCBI): domain Eukaryota; kingdom Metazoa; phylum Arthropoda; class Insecta; order Lepidoptera; family Pterophoridae; genus Stenoptilia; species Stenoptilia bipunctidactyla. The sequence goes on along the minus strand of OX101741.1, from coordinate 8,644,187 downwards.
GAGTGACTGAGGTACTGAGGTACTGAGTGACTGAGTGACTGACAGACAACGTACAGCCGTAACTACTGGGCGTAGAGAGCTGAAATTTGGAACATACATTCTTTATGTAGGGGTGCACTAAGGAAGGAATTCCCGAAATTCCTACGGGAACGGGAAATATAGGACTTTTTAGATTGTATGAAAAATCTTATTCCTTGAGTGCACCGATGTGAAACTTGGTGTAAAGGTTTTTCAATGTGTGTCTGGTTGTGTTATGAAAGGAATTCTCGAAATTCCCACGGTAACGGGAAATATATGATGTTTTAATTTGTATGAAAAAATCCCACCCCTTGAATGCACGGATGTGATACTTGATATAAAGGTTCCACAATAAGTGTCTGTTTGTATTATGGAAGGAATTCCCGAAATTCTCACGGGAAGGGGTTGGACTTTTTAGTTTGTATGAAAAATCTTATCCCTTGAGTGCACGGATGTGATACTTGGCATGAAGGTTCTTCAAAGAATGACTGGTTGTGCTACGAAAAAAATTCCCAAAATTCCCACGGGCACGGGAAATATATGATTTTTAGTTTGTATGAAAAAAACTTATTCCTTCAATGCATGGGTGTGATACTTGGTATAAAGGTTCTTTCAGTGGGTGTCTGGTTGTATAGTTTCTGATATTTCCACGAGAAGGGTAGTTAAGCGCATACGAAGTTGCGGGATAAAGCTAGTTAATGAATAAACATTATGAACGTAAAATGTATCGAAATCATACCTGTTTACACCTGGCTGCGAAGAGGTGCGGCCAAGTGCGCAACGGCAACCGTGATTTTTTTGAATCTTCATATAAATTGCTGTGATGTAGACGTTATTTTATTTAAAAAACCAGTGAACGAATTTTTTTTCCAAAAATCAATTAAAAATAAGTTAATAAAAAATACTGGCGGCCAAATTTTGATAGGCAACCTGATAAATATATATTCTCCTAACTATAAAAATACATAAAAATTCGGTTTTCTGCAAAAAACAGATGAACGCACTAATCCTGCAGCCGGATCTTAGACTATTACGTTTATAATACTCTCACTCATCCCTAATTAAAAAAAAATAACATTATTACCTATTCAATAAAAAAGAATCATAGAAATCGGTATAGAAACACCAAACTTATACATGAAATACGCTAATAACCCATCGCGCGTGAATACTGAATGATATAAGGATTATTTTGGCGTAACGGTTGCCGCGTTCGACGCGGCTCGCGGCGGTAGGGTATAAAAAGGCGGGAGGCGAGCGCAAGCTTTTGCGCGATTTAATATAGGTAGGTACAGAAGGAACAAGCGTTACATTACCTGTCAAATTTCCCCAACCAATTTTAACTTATTATCGAGGGCATAGAGTTCATATTCAAGTAAAAAATTTTGACAGATTTGTAACGCTTGATGTACTGCCTTCTGTACATACAGAGATAAAATGGAAATTAAGGTTTTGTATATTTCATGATCGTTTCTGCCTCTTGGAAGTCAGAAACCGTAGATTTCTTTGGAATAAAAAGTAACGTATGTGTTAACTACTATACCAAATTACATTAATATTGGCTTAGCCGTTTGGCAGTGAAAATCAGCCATACATAACTATAGGTAGCATTGTATGTACACTGATAATGGCTGGATGGATGGAGTTTTGCTATTTTTCACGCAAAAACTACTTAGCTTTACCTAGCATAACAATAAGCTAAGTATAATTAATGAAGATATTGCATGAATTAAGTAAAATTGAAGGCATTCAATAAAACACTTTTTAACCGGATTAATGGCGTATAATTTATATTTTCCATTTTAACTCGACGTTTCGGTGTCTTTGCAGACCCCGTGGTCACAAGCGACTGTTAAAATTTAAAATGTAAATATACGCGATAAATCCGGTAAAAAGTGTTTTATTTTAACAGTCATACATAATAGTCATCGCGAAAACTTAAGACAATATTAAAATTTAAGGCACTTTGGCACCCGATTTGTTTATAACGCTATATGCCTTTGTAATGTACCTAATAGATAGTTACCTACCTATGTTTGTGGTTAGGAGTTATACATATTATATGGGCGAAGATTCTTCATTTTTGTTTTTGTTATTAAAGATAGTTAGGACCTTGGAGAAGAAAATAACCACTCGAAATACTAATTTAATACAGACGAAGTCGCGGGCATCATCTATGTAATATACCTACCTACCTATACTTTTTCACAAAACCTAGGTGAAACTAAGATCACTGCTTTGTTGTAACAGTTTTTGAAGTAATTCTGTCTGGTTATCTATCAGTAACGCTTTCACAGCTAAACTACTGAGTCGATTTTGACGAAATTTAGAATAAGGTAAGTTTTAACTTCAAGGAGGATATAATAATAGTATTTATCCAACTCTAATAAACGGTATCCACGCGAACGGAGTTGCGGGTCACAGCTAGTAGTATAATAATAATAACAAAAATATATCTTTAAAAATATCTCCATCAGCAACTCCACAAATTGGTTGAGAACTGGTGGACATACCCTAAATGTATTTCATCACAGTAGTTAAAATTAAAAACTTCAATAGTCGTAGAGGCGTAGAGGACACGACAATCTCGAAAGAAGAATGCGGGATGGTGTATCGCCTGTTTAAGTCAACGTTTAGTCAAACTTACAGTATTGAATAAAAAGATTCTTATCTTCAGTTTTCAGCAATTAGATCATTTTTAAAAGTCCAGAGAAAAGAATAATTGCATTTTGAATAGTTTTTGTTTTTCATACACAAATTCAATAACGAAACGTAAATGTAGACAATAAACTAAACGAAAACTTTTACTGTGTCAAATCTGTCAACTCAAATGTCATACTACGTCACCTACCTTCATCTTCGTTCAATCAAAATCAATCAATAGCGTTTTGGAGTTCGTCTGTGTAAAAGCTTTTCGTACGTGTTTTTATAAACTTCGTCGAAGCATTTTACAGTAGTACAATTAGTCTCATTTCAACAAAGACAGTAAAAGCCATTTTAGTAATATATACTATTGTGACATCTAGCTATGACATTGACAAACGATTTTTATCACAAGCTCACGTTTACGTTCAAAAGTTGTGTTCAGGATTTCTAACAATACGATGCCAATATTTGAAATGCAAATAACTTTTAAATCCCAACTTTTAAAAATCTGAAAACTTTTGTCAAGATTAACCATATATAATATTTATAAAATATACATGTTTGACATAAAATTGTTAAGTTCCAGAAAGCGATACAGAATCCTCATACACGCCTGCCATACTTCTTTATAGAAATTATTGGCGGTGTAAAGGTTAATGGAAATGGAGAAACTTTTAGATACTTACTATCTAATACAATGAAACACAAACTGTCTTAGTATATTATTATTGTATTAAAAGTAATTATACAGATACTAACAGATAGTATATTAAGATTAAACATTTTTCATGACTTTTTAAGGTATATCAGCCATTCTATTCTGAAAAGGTACACTACCAACACCATTGAAGTATTCCATCAGCGTATTTCTGATTCATCATTTGTAGGCCGCTGCATGTTTATTTGGAGAGGTGTTAATTCAGCTCCCGCTTGACAAAATTCTCTGTCGGGACATGCGGACCTTAAATATGTTTTTGACTGTTTCCTTAAAAAATTATGTAGAGAACAACTGGCTAATACTACTATATCAATATTTTCCAGACTGAGGTTGATTGGTTTCTTGAATAATTTAAAACGAGATGCAAGAATCCCAAAAGCATTTTCAACTATTCTTCTGGCTCGACACAACCTGTAGTTAAAGATTCTTTGCTCCTTAGTAATATTTCTATCAGAATACGGTTTCATTATATGTGTATCGAGTGCAAAAGCACTGTCGCCCAGAAAAACATATGGTACAGAAATGTCCGTTCCAGGTAGCTTATAAGCTTCAGGCAAATTTAACTCATTATTCATTAGTCTGTGATAAAACTTTGTATTTTTTAATATTCCTCCATCAGACATACTTCCGTTGGATCCAGTGTGAACGTATGTAAATTCATAATTTGCATTTACCACAGCAAATAAAACAACACTGAATGTACCCTTATAATTATAAAATGTTGATCCACTTCGTGGTGGTTTTACAATTAGAATATGTTTTCCATCCATACAACCAATACAATTATTAAAATTCCACTGTGTTTCGAATAGCTTTGCAGTAGCTTCCCACTCTTCTTTTGTGGACGGTATCTGCAAGTAAGCAAATTTGAAATAATTATTTAATACATATATACACCAATATTCTGTAAAATAGTTATCGCGCGGCCTCTACTTTGTTTTTCAACTTTTTATAGCAACTCCACTAATCGGTCGAGAACTGGTAAACCTACCCTATATGATTTACTAAATTTCGTCAAAATCAATTTAGTAGTTAAGCTGTATAAAGAAAGCTGATATAAGCTGATAGTAAGAAAGGCCAAGCTACCTATTTTAAAAGCTGTACACCGCGGTTTGACATCGGTTTTGTGGAAAAGATAAACGAAAACTTGACTACAGTAAAAATAAACATTGGAATTGGAATGTAAAAGTATATGTACTGTTTACATCTCTCGATTTCATTGCACACCTCAGGAGATATCACACTTTCACTTTTCACATATCATGAGATATCACAATAAATTAGGTATATTCCCTTTGCGCACGGGATGGACGAGCGGGTGTCTCGCTGTCCGCGCTGCTGGTAGTTTTGCGAGGTAGGTACTGGTTGGACTGTGTTTGCCTTGCCGCGTATTAGTCGTATCCTAATAATTCTTAAAAAATTAATTCAAAACTACTAGATACATCAATACCTACGTAATTTCTTATTACTACCAACATATTATAAGCCCTAATACTTTTACCTAGCGTTCTTTTAGTAGGTATTAATTACTATTACCGTGTTTTATTTTTTCAACCAACTTCCAAAATGAGGAGGTTCTCAATTTGTGTGTAGGTTTTTTTTTGATCTAGTTCTTTACCACAAAGCTTGGGTGATGTCAGGGTTCACAACTAGGTATATTATAAAAGTTTTTGAAGTACCTACCTAACTTTATATGGAACGCTTTCACAGCTAATCCTGGATCGAATTTTGACAAAATTTGGAATAGAGTAGGTAAGCCTGAACTTAAAGGAGGATAAACCTAGTATATAGCTAGTATTTAGAAACTAATAAAAAAACTTTTTTAAACTTAGATAGTTACCTGGATTGTTTTCTTTAAAACATTGTATATTGCTCGACACGTTTCCGGGATAATTTGCGACAAAAGTTGAGGCGATATCAAAGAGTCATATCTAAGATCCGTGTAGCATGAACCGGTAGCTAAGTACCTTAGAGTGACTAGAAGCCGTTCTTCAGCAGACACTGCTTGTCTAAGATGGGTATTTTTCTTCGTAATAAATGGCCTAACCAACGCCAATAGTTTATTAAAAGTTTCTTTTTCCATTCTTAAAAAGTTCCGCACGTCTTCAAAATCTAGAAGATTAATTAAACTTAGATGGCTAAAGTTTTGTCGCTCTTTAAGCCAGCGCTTCATCCAAATCCTTTTCTTCCTTTTTTTTTCCTCAGTAGCACTCAATACTGCTAAAACTACACTAACGCTTTGTAATTTTGAAAGGCAAGGAGCCATCGCAAAGTTAAAGATGTTGTCAACGCGAGAGATCAATGCGCACTGACGAGATTTGGGCGTGGCTTAGCGTGACCTTGGTTTGTGTTCTTGTTTGTCTCCTTGTTGGAAACCACCGTTTGTAACAGTGTGGATGAACTCGGAATTGGTTGTCAACAGCTTAACCTTCCTTAACCTTGGTTGGAAACATTGGTTTTCAACGTGTTTTCAACAGTCTGGCGGGGCCTAACGACGTAACTATTTATATCTTCTGCTACCTAAGCTGTGATAGATAGGTAAATAAATAAATCACACTTTTAGGTTTAAAGATCTTTATTTCTCATCCAAATAAGGGGCAGTTCACAAAAAATTAGATACCTAAAATTATCTTAAAACTGAATAAATATGATGAAATATTTAATTATTTTTTTGTCTTTGATATTGTTTGTCTTGAATGTACTAGAAACCATGCTTTTCCAATAGATTTTACTTTTGATTTTACTGGGGAACAATTAAACTCAAAACCGATACAAAATTCAGCTCAATACTTTTATTTATTTATTTATCTAATTAATTTATACGTAATTTTTTCATCGATGGCGCATGGATTCAGTAGGTATACGTATTTACGATACAAAAAAGGTATTCAGTAAAACGGATACATTTCGAAAGAAACCGAATGAAACTTTCGTGGACTGACCGCCGATCGATGTCGACCGAGTGTCGATCGACGTTGATCGACGGCCAGTCGACGTTGATCGACGGCCAGTCGAAGTTTAATCGGCATCCATCGATCGTTTAAAGCTATCAGACCTATCGATCGACGTCGAGCAAAATAACAAATGTCGAATCCATAAAATATAGTACTCCGTGCCCTCGGAAGTACGGAGGTCGCAGTAACAAATGAATGGCTGCCGAGCGTTACTAAACTATAAATATAAACGTAAAAATAGCAGGACCCTTTTATGTTGTAACGTTTTCAGCCCAAACAGTCACAGTTCTTATATAAGTATTTTATTAGTAGGTACTTTACAAAAAACAATAGGTACATTAAATCAAAATATATGGTATTTTAGCAGACAGTTTATTTCAAAACTTTTATTTTAAAACACTAGTATTACTGCTAACATACTATCTGTTTTAATTAAATTATTGTTTTTTGTAAAGTACCAACTGGTACCAACTAATTAAATGCTGATAAGAAATTTGGCTGAAAACGTTACCTACAACATAAAAGAGTCCTGCTGGCATGAAAAAAGTCTCACAAGCGATTCCTCATAAAATAATAATGATTTGATAGAATTATAAATGAACTTTGAAGGTACTAAAATGCCTCTAATCGGGGCTGTATACCATTGGTCTGAAGTCCTTAAAACGGCTGAGGGTCCTGCTGGAAAATAACTTATGATATCTTGGCAGCACTTGAGGTACAATTTTTTTATTTATACTTTTTAGAAGGTACTAAATACTGCCACAGAATAAGTAATAGTACCGTTGGTACAGAAGAATTACTCCGCAAGGAGATCTAAATAAATTCGAGTCTTGCTACGACGAGATACGGTGGAATTCAGCTCGCACAGCATTACGTACCTGCAAATTTATATGCCTAGAAGTTTTGTCTCTTTCTATCCTCTTATCTTTTCTTACGCTGTTAGGGTTGCTGCCTAGTGAAGAATAATTAATCTCCTTATTTGTAATTAAGTATCTACCGATGTAGGTATTACTGTTATTCTACCTTTGTAAAAAATATTGTTTCAACTTACCTAAAGTACTTACAAAATGAAAAAAAAGTTACGACGAATAATTCGTAATAGTACCTATCTTTTGTTTACTAAATTGAACATAATCAGATCTAAACATAATCTAATTGAATATTTGTTTCTTTTTATGTCAATTTTTAAATACTATTTGCGACCTCGATCATATAATTACTGTGAGTGCTATTAGTTTGGTAGGTATCTACAACGCGCGCGCGTGACACTCGACTGATTCGAACTCCGCCGGCGGAGCGCTTCGCTGTAGGTAAATAACGGATGTACCGCGCGGAGTGAGCCAGGCCTCATACTGCGGACGTTAAATTGTAGCTGTAGATCAATTTATAGACAGGGTTCTGCTGCGTATATCGATTGAAATACATAAGAGCCAACGCGCCACGACCACTTCTACATGCATACATAACTTCACGCCTGTATCCCTTATGGGGTAGGCAGAACACCAGAGGCTATAAAACCATCTGATGTCACGTTTGACAAATTTGGAGGAATTATAATGGTGGAGAGAGACTACTGCAGTAACAACGTCAGCCAATCGCCCGCAAAAACGCCAATAAAACCTCTTTTAATCAATAAAAACTTTTTCATTATACCCGGGAAGAGAAGCAGCTGGCACATTCTGTTTTTTCCTTTGCTCCCAGTCCAGTATGGACTTCTAATGTGTAATAATAAACCAACCCCCGCTCTGTGGCAGGACTCCCTTCACCAAGCTAGTGGACACCTTTATATGAAGTCTGGCGACAAGTATTACCGCTCCAGCGATGATGTGTTCCGACAATATTTTATGAAGAGCCTTGAAAATTAAAATAAAAACTTTTTATTCACAGTAGGTATGCTTAGACACTTTGTGAAGGTTAAACGCTGGATGAGGCGGCGCGGGTCCGGACGACATGACGAATCCTGGGGGAGGCCTCCGTCGAGAAGTGTGCGTCTGTCGGCTCATGAAGATAATGATCGCCCATTATCCACTAATGCCTTAGTGCTGTCTACTACTACTTCTTCGGCTATAAAAAAGAGACGAATTGAAAGTAGAACCAGAGGAAAAAAGCCGGCGGAAAAACGCTCTCGGCACTCTTTTGTAAAAAGTGCTCATTATAGGTACAATTTGGCAGAAATACAGCTCCGCTTTGACATGAATAAACAAACAGTATACAGCTATTCGTGCTTGCCAATATCATGTCACAGCCAAGCTGCTTACATGGTGATTAATGTTTAATATTTGGAAATAACCTGTGGAGACATCAATCACACGCTCTTTTATCATCTAAATGATCTTTGAGTTTATAGTAGCCTTTTTTGCGCATGTTTCATTGATAGTTCTTTTAAATTTATTTAACGATAGCGATTGAATTGACTTTGGTACTTTATTATTGTCCGGGTAAACCCGCGTGCTGTGACCTTCGACCCCATCTGCACCAGCCTGTAGCTTCTAAAGTATTTGCTATCTATTATCTCTCTATACAGGGTGACTGGGGACAAATTTTAGATATTGAAGAACACGCTGTACTCGATTCTGATAAAAATGGGTAGGTACTTTATTTTTCACCAGAATTCCCTATAAATAAATAAAGAGTTCACGAATGCTTCATGGCTCGACGACCGTATGGAAGTCGTCTATACCTACCTAGCTATTCTATATTGATAGCGCCGTGCGTACGTCCGTGGTAAGTAGTTACCAGTGTAACCATACGTTACGTAAGGAATTCTTTTACTTTCGTTCTTTCACAGAATAAGTAATAGTACCGTTGGTACAGAAGAATTACTCCGCAAGAAGATCTAATTAAATTCGAGTCTTGCTACGACGCGATACGGTGGAATTCAGCTCGCACAGCATTACGTACCTGCAAATTTATATGCCTAGAAGTTTTGTCTCTTTCTATCGCATGCCTCTTATCTTTTCTTACGCTGTTAGGGTTGCTGCCTAGTGAAGAATAATTAATCTCCTTATTTGTAATTAAGTATCTACCGATGTAGGTATTACTGTTATTCTACCTTTTAAAAAATATTGTTTCAACTTACCTATAGTACAAAATGAAAAAAAGTTACGACGAATAATTAGTAATACTACCTACCTATGTTTTGTTTGCTAAATTGAACATAATCAAATCTAAACATAATCTAATTGAATATTTGTTTCTTTTTATGTCCATTTTTAAATACTATTTGCGACCTCGATCATAGAATTACTGTGAGTGCTATTAGGTAGGTAGGTATCTACAACGTCCAGACGGGCGCGCGCGTGACACACGACCCATTCGAAATCCGCCGGCGCGGAGCGCTTCGCTGTAGGTAAATAACGGATGTACCGCGCGGAGTGAACCAGGCCTGGTTCTTTCTTAACGTTTTCTCAGTAAATAATTAATTTTTTTGCCTCATTCTTCATGTATGATCGCTAACTACGTCCTCGAATTTCGAAAGTCACCCACCAGACACCCTGTATAATATTAGTGTAGATGTTTACAAGCTCTTAGCTTATTGAGTCCAGTGCTTCAAGATGGTAGTGACTCTCAACTTGAATAATCTATACTAATATATAAAGCTGAAGAGTTTTTACTGTTTGTTTGAACGCGCTAATCTCAGAAACTACAAGTGGGATTTGAAAAATTCTTGTTGCATTTGATAGCCCAAGTCTTGAGGAATGTTATAGGCTATATTTATCCCGAATTTCCCACGGGATCACAAGTTACGCGGGTAAAACCGCGCGCGGTGGCTAGTTGGTAAAATAAATACACCAAACAGACATGTAAAGTTATTTATTATTACACTTACTTATAATACAAAAGCTATTACTTATAAAAATTAGATCACTTAAAAAATAGGGTAAGTTCTACCTGCGATGTTTACTTTCTGTCTGACAAAAACATCTATTAAACTTCAGATATTTAAAAGGGAATTTACTGACCCTGAGTAATCGATAATGGCGACTAACTCGAGTCTAATTCGCTTGGAGAATCCATTCCGGGTCTATTTGCTAGCACTATTATATAAAACAAGACCTTTTTATAAATAAATAATAATGATAATAAAATCCCCAGACAATCACACCAACTACATGGCCTCAAAGTTAGCGAAGCTTTTGTTATGAGATACCATGTAGCGAACTAGGGGGGAACCTAGAATATAAATACATATATAGATAAACACCCAGACCCGGAACATTTTTTTTTCTAGTTTCGGGCGGGAATCGAGCCCGCAACCACTGGCGTCTGAGGCAGATAGGTTTACCCCTTCGCCAAAGTGGTCGTCAATAATTATCTTAAAAATCTCTTAAAAAATTAATTATCTTAAAAAAAAAAGGTTATCACATTAAAATTTTCCGCTTTCGTGAAATTATGTGTTTACACAATATTATATGACAAACGTGATTTAACGTCACGATTGATGTCAAACTCCAGTTTCGTAACGGATAAAAATCAAGGAATGTGGAGCATTAACAAACCGACGTCACGTAAAAACTTATGCTGAAGTTTAAGGTCGTCAATGTAAGTATCCACCGTATTCATAAATATTTTTTCAAGAATTACTAATAAATAAAATAAAATCCCCAGACAATTACACCAACTACATGGCCCCAAAGTAAGCATAGCTTGTGTTATGGGATACCATGTAGCGAACTAGGGGGGAACCTAGAATATAAATACATAAATAGATCATTAATCAATTGATTTCGATGAAATTGATATGAGACCACTTCTGAGTATCTTATATCAATCATCACAACTCCGTGTAGTGAGCCAACTGCAAGGCTATGAGTCTCTTCTCGAATGGAACAAGAATATTCAAAATCTATTATTATCCGAAACAATCGTGCAACAGATACAAAAAAGACATCCTTTTGGAAGTCGGTTAAAATAGGAATTTAACAATTGGATTTCTGATAGTCGCATTGACCTCTACATCACTAGAATTTATAGAATTAAGACGTACGTAATCGTTTTTTAGGTGGTCGAGATTTTAGACTTTGTGTTAATTTCTTACTTTTCACATTCACATCTATAATTAGTTCTTCGTTACCCAATTTTGTATCTTTAGAGTCACTATTAATATCTTCAATGCTGGGAAGTGATTTTGTACTAACATTTTGATTACTGCTTTTGTCCGTACTAAGATCTGATTTAGGCAAAACTGGGGAGGGTTTTTCTTTTTTGCATAATTTCTTAGGTAGCTTTATAATTTTATCGTCAACAATATTTGTTGACTTTTTACTTTTACTATTCTCATTTACATCTTTAATTAGTTTTTTGTTTTTTATATTTGTATCTTTAGAAACAGTTTCTGAGGGACCATCACTATTAATATCTTCTATACTAGGAAGTGATTTTGTACTAACATTTTCATTACTACTTTTGTTCGTACTAAGTTCAGATTTAGGCAAAACTGGGGAAGGTTTTTCTTTTTTGGATAATTTCTTAGGTAGCTTTATAATTTTATCGTCAACAATATGTGTTGAACTTTTACTTTTCTCATTTACATCTTTAATTAGTTTTTTGTTTTTTAAATTTGTATCTTTAGAAACAGTTTCTGATGGCCCATCACTATTAATATCTTCTATACTAGGAAGTGATTTTGTACTAACATTTTCATTACTACTTTTGTTCGTACTAAGATCTGATTTAGGCAAAACTGAGGAAGGTTTTTCTTTTTTAGATAATTTCTTAGGTAGCTTTATAATTTTATCGTCAACAATATGTGTTGACTTTTTACTTTTACTTTTCTCATTTACATCTTTAATTAGTTTTTTGTTTTTTAAATTTGTATCTTTAGAAACAGTTTCTGATGGACCATCACTATTGATATCTTCTATACTAGGAAGTGATTTTGTACTAAAATTTTTATTACTACTTTTGGCCGTACTAGGTTCTGATTTAGGCAAAACTGGGGAAGGTTTTTCTTTTTTGGAAGCCTTAGGTGGCTCTATAATTTTTTCTTCAAGAATCTCAATCTCTATCTTTTTGATATCTTCAATCTTCACTTTTTTCCCTGAAAGTGCTTTTGTTATTTTAGCTTTGGCATCTGATTTTTCTTTTTTCATTTCTTTAAAATTGTCTATGATTTCGATTTCGATTTGTTGACCATTTTCTACTACTCTCGAGAATACGGGTAAATTGTCAATCTGTATATTAATTTCTTGTTCCTCTGTTTCAATCTCTTTATCGATGCCGTCTGGATCTACTCTTGAACGGGACGTTGACGCAGAAGGTTGACCTTCATTTTCATCATCAGTATCATCATCATCATCAAAGTCACAGTCATAGCGGAATTTTCTGATCTTCTTGGGTCGCAGCATAGTGAAGGTCTGCCTATTCGTTCGATTTGCAGTGGATGGCACCTTGAAGGCGGGTTTTTCAACTGGAGGTACTTGAGGAGGCTTCTTTGTAGGGGATTGTCTAAAAATGGAAGAAAAATGGATATTAAAAAGATGCTTAACGGGTTCATACTTATGTGATCCAAGGGTTGTTGCCACACCAATCAATGGTAGACCGACGACGGCGTCAATCGGTTTTTTCTGACCACATTGGCCTAGTAAAAAACTATCGATCGATGTCGATTAGTCCATTCTACAATCGATCGACGCCGTCGATTGACGATCGATCGATTGGTGTGTATACACCCTAAAATAGTAAATGAAATATGAAAATTGAGACATTAACTTGTTGATTTCTGTCATCAAAGCGCGATATTTCTCAAAATTAATTACCAAAATTTAAGACGTAAACAAGAGTTCTTTAAAATTCAATGACAATAAAAACATGTAAGGGTAAGGGGTGGTTATTATGAGATAGGCGCCAAATATGAGGTAGATTTTTTTTTATAGTGCAAGCCGGCCACCTTGTTTGTCTTTTGGCTTGTGCGCGTCCTTTATTACACTATCGTAAAACCAAATATTTTTCGTCAAATGTTGACAAGGTACATAATAACTTTATTTTTACGTTAAAAGCTCTAATATATTAAATATTTTTAGTTTGTAGCTTATATAAACTACAAACTAAAAATTGACAATTTTAAGATATAAATGCAGTTTGATTGTTTTCATTTTGAAACAAAAAAGAGGCATCCATTTTGTAAAACTGTTGTTTTTCCTAATGTGGGTTCGTAAAAAGAGATATCTCATTTTGGTCAGCGCTATGTGAAAATGGATGACCATGTAGGTAGAAGATTTTATTAATATTAAGACTGACGATTTTGTATAATATTTAATTATTAAGTTACAATAAAAATATGATTATAATGACATTAATATTGTTTATTTTTGTTTGTATACCTACCCCTAAAATTTTAAGGAACCCAATTTGACATACTATCTCATATTAGCCAACCCCATGTATCTCATAATAGGAAACCATTTGTTTTTAACAACTTTTCTGATATTCCTCACTTTTTACAGCACAGCCAGAAAAATATTGCATTTAGCACTAAATAGGTATTGCATATTTAAAGTACATTAAATTACCAATCTAAAACTATATCTTAGAAAGCTACACATGTTACTGTTTGTTTTTTATAGTCAAAAATAGTAATAGTACCTCATAATAGGTATCCTTACCCTAATAATATCATTTAACCCAGTGTAAAAAAATATATAGATGAAAATAATAGTTTTATTTCTCTGTAAAATAAGCACTTATAGGTTTTTATATATATTTTTTAATTAGGTTCATCCTTATTCTGCTGTTCTAGCAGTAAAAGCATTAGCACTACTAGTTCAGAGATGCTCGGTTCGAATCATGGTGGCTATTCAAAAAAAAAACATTAAAAAAGTTTTATTCATCTTAGGAATTTCACAAAACACTTGATGAAGTCAGTCATCACATACTTCGGCTTTAACTAGTTGTTGATAGTTGTTAAATAAGATATTACAGTAGACCAAGAGACAAAAAAAGCCGGCGGAAAAAAACTCTTGGCACTCTTTTTCAGTCAGAATTATTAAATTAATACAAATAGGTACAGTACAAATTGACCGTGACATGAAAAAAAACAAACACAAGTTTTCGTGTGAGGAACATAGATATCAGCCGTTAAGTCAATGTTTATAATAATATATAATATAATAAAATCCCCAGACAATCACACCAAGTACATGGCCTTAGAGTAAGCGAAGTGTTATGAGATACCATGTAGCGAACTAGGGGGAACCTCACTTTCGAAATTCCAGGACGTGATAGTTTGAGATAAATCATGAAGAAAAAAATATTCATAGGGATTTCTGGGGAAAAATTTAATACCTACATTTGTTACATAATTATGATCAGAACCAAGTTCAGAGTGCTCTCCTTCAATATCTAAAATTTGTCACCGGTCACCCTGTATTAGATAAACACCCAGACCCGGAACATTCTTTTTCCGGGCGGGAATCGAACCCGCAGCCACTGGTTGAGAAAAACAAACAGAAAAAGCTCATCCAATTTCAACCCTACCAAAGAAAACCTATTGATATAGCAATAAAATTTAAAAATAACGATATGGAAATAGTAGAAACGTTTACACTTCTAGGCCTCGACATTGACTCAAATCTAAATTGGAAAACACACATACAAAAAGTAAGACGAAAACTTTCTAGTTTCGCGTATGCGCTTCGAGAAACAAAAAAGACGACTGACGTAGAGACTGCTATTTCCATGTACTATGCATATGCTAATTCATGGTTAAGTTACGGCATTCTATTATGGGGAAATAGCACAGATTTTGATACTTTATTTATTTCACAAAAAAAGATTACAAGAATAATAGCTAATATAAAAAATCAAGAGAGTTGCAAACCATATTTTAAAAAATATAAAATGTTGCCATTACCCTGCCTGTATATCTTGGAAGTGTGCAGAGCAGTGCTTAAAAATCCAGAACTACATAAAACTAGAAAACAAATTATATCAAAATATGAATTAAGACATCCAAATAAACTTCAATTCCCTAACTCGAAATTAACTTTACACTCCTCTAGTCCTCAAGCTATGTCAGTAAAAATTTTTAACAAACTTCCACATAATATTAAAAACATTAGTAACGAAAAAATATTTATGAAGGAACTTAAAATCTTTTTGCTATCTAAGTGTTACTACACTGTAAAAGAATACTTAAATGATAAAATAAAGTAGTCCTCCTCTCTTCTAATTTTTGCAGCGCCCAACAGGGTCCTTAATTGTCATTTTTAAATTGTACCTACTGATTTATTATGTATAGGTACCACATGTATGACCTTTAAGTGCAATAAACTGATTTGAGATAGGTAATTTAAAACTAGGAAAGATAATCATGATAAAAATTACTTTGTAAAGACGTTTCGTTTCCCAAATTAAGGCTGGCTAAAAGCAGCAAATCACTTATTGAAATGTCAATACGGATATATAACAAAATTTATTTATTTATTTATTTTATTTATTTATTTATCATATAAGCCACACCAACAACATACATATTAAAACTCTTACTAAGTAACACACATAAGGATTAAAATATTCTGATACATATGTCTAAATAGGTATGTACAGCATTAGAAAATGTAATCTCTCGTATTAAAATTTGATATGTTTAAAATAAATAAGTTGAAAAAATCGAACAAGAAAATTTAAATATGAAATTAAATAGAATTAATTATAGTCAAAGTAAAAATCTATTAGAATTAAAAATGTCAAATATAAAACGGAGGTTTTTTTTTAAAAAATAGTTTACAATATTAAAAAGTAATACCCAGTAAAATAGGAGGCATTGTCAACAAAATGAGGACTAATTGTAGCTATTCGCAATCTTCTTGCACAAGACTGAAACGGGGTCATGAAATATATCGGGCTTAGGGTCATCAGCTGTCTTGACGAATAAATTGTATGTAGAACAGGCGCGAGCGAGAGGATTATTAGCTCCTACATTGCTTTTACAAAGCGGTATGTAGAAGGTTTGCGTAAGCGGCCTTCGGGGAATTAAGCGCGGGACGTTTATATTTAAATTAGATAGAAATTCAGCGCAAACAGTGGCATCGTTGAGAATTCTATAAATAAATAAGATGTCATTCCTTATGCGTCGAGAACGTAATGACTGTATTTTGAAATAGTTTTTTCGGTGTTCGTATGTGCTTCTATGGGAGACTCCACTTGAGATAAAAGCCAGATGTCGTGTAAAAGATCTTTGAACAGATTCAATACGCTGAGAGTGTGAAGAATAAATTGGATTCCAAACAGTGGACGCATATTCCAATTGACTACGCGCAAGTGCATAGAACAAACTGATCTTTGAGTCTACTTTTTTAAAACACTTGGTGTTGCGTTTTATGAATCCAACCATTCTGGAGGCTTTGGTAACGATGTCGTCAATATGAGGAATAAATGTCAGGTGGCTGTCCATAGTAACTCCAAGATCTTTAATCTGTTCAACTCTTGCTAAGGTTGAGTGACCTATTGAGTAGATAGTTTCCAGCTGATTTTTCTTTTTGCTAAATTTTATGTGGTAACATTTGCTTGAGTTCAACTGCATTAGATTAGCAGAACACCACTCTTCGATTCTGCACAGATCTTCCTGGACAAGACGGGCGTCGTTTAACGATGTAACAACCTTATATACTTTGAGATCGTCTGCAAAAAATAAATAATTGCAGTTCAAAATTCTAGTGGAGAGGTCATTGATGAAAACTAAAAACAGTATGGGACCAAGATGGGACCCCTGGGGCACCCCAGAAGTTGCTAAATATGGTATTGATACATAGCCGCTGACAGACACAATCTGGAGTCTTTTTGCTAAATAGGATTTGAACCAGTGCAACAGAGATCCCTGGACACCGTAGTATTCAAGCTTTTTCAGTAATATTTCGTGACTTACTTTATCGAAGGCGCTACTAAAGTCTGTATAAATTACGTCGACTTCTTTTTTATTATCTATAGCATGGGATATATCGTTTACAAATTTTACTAGATTTGTCTGTGTACTGTGACCTTTTCGGAATCCATGCTGATGAGGAGTTAGAAGTGGTTCAATGTGGCGCGTTAGAATAGGGCATACGAGTGATTCAAGAAGCTTTGAAAACGAACAGAGCATGGCTATAGGCCTATAGTTAACACAGGAACTTCTATCACCTTTTTTGTGTAAAGGGATTATTTTAGTTTTTTTCCATATATCAGGATACTGTCCAGTTTTGAGGGATTCGTTGAAAATTATCATGAGTGGAAATGCTAGACTACGTCCACACCTTTTAATAAAAATGTTCGGTATACCGTCTGGTCCAGGGCCTTTCCAAATATCTAGTTTTTTAATTTTGTTGTAAATTTCGTTTTCAGATACAGAAATTTTGTGAATGGTGTTAATATTGGTGGAAGTAACTCTGTTTAAATTGCTTAAATTATTGCCGGGCAGAGTGTAGTTTGACGAAAATTGTTCGGAAAAAAGATTAGCAATATCATGTCCAGTATTAGCAGATCTGTTTTCGTTGTGCATTTTGTTTGGAATGGAGGATGATTCTTTTCTTTTACTGTTTATATAGTGCCAAAAACATTTTGGATTTTTCTTAAGATTTACTTCAGTGTTCTCGATGTAAGATGCAAAGTTTGCTTTCTGTAAAGATTTGCAATATCTGCGCAAACACTGGTAAGAAGTCCAATCTCGAGGGTTTTTGTACCTTTGGAATTTTTTCCTTAGTTTATCCCGTTCGTGCAGTCTTTTAATGAGATTGTTGCTGAACCAAACTGGATATTTATGTCTTTGAATTGCCCTTGCTTTCGGAATATACTTATTAGAAATAATATCAATTAAGGCGTAAAAATGCGAAACCATGTCATTTATGTCAGAAAAGTTTGAAAATTCTGAACGCCAGTCAATTTTGCATAATTCACCGTTTAATAAATTGTAGTCAGCCTTAAAATAGTTTAATTTATTATAAGTTAATGGAGTCAAACAGTTAAAGTCGAAGTCGAATTTTAAATCTATAGTCAAAGCCGGGTGCTTAGGGTCTAATTTGCTCAAAATAGCAGGTGCACTATAAACTATTAGGTCAGAGTTACTTAATACTAGGTCTAAGTTGTTTCCGTCAATATTTACTATGCTACTGTACTGATTCAAACAATTTAAAGCCATGAAATCAATAAGCTGATAACCCAAACCATTATTGTATTCGCTTGGAATAGTGTATTGAGAATTGCTACATTTGGTCCACGTTATAAAATTTAAATTGAAATCTCCCAAGATTATAACATTATCTACACTATTCATAACATCACTGCAGTTTTCGAGAAAAGGCTTAAGTAGTTCCAATTTCACCGGAGGGGGTAAATATACCGCGCATATTGCAAGTTTTGTTCTTTTTCCGTTAACAATTATATCAACTAAAATCCAGAGGTCTTCGAATTCCGACTCCCAGATCTCCATTCGAGTAGATGAGATGCGACTGCTGACTGCAACTAAAACGCCTCCTCCATCCTTTTTGGAACTACTTACGCTACAGCGGTCTTTGCGGTAAGTGACATATCTAGAGTCAATGACCTCAGTGCTGCAAATATTGGAATTAAGCCAGGTTTCAGTAAAGACAATTATGTCATAATTTTCCAAGAGTATACTTTGATAGATTTCGTTTGTTTTAGTCCGCATTCCGCGAACATTTTGATAGTACATATGTAATGAATTGAATTTTGAAAATAAAGTATACATGATCACTTAATGTCAAGTTGTGAATCTATGTTAGTTTGACAAGGGTATCTTGTGTACGTATTTGGAGTGCTTGACTTCCTTCGTTTTTGCGTACATATATTTTTCCATTGCGTACCCAAACGAACTTATAACCTAGATCTTTGGCTTTCTTACGGGTACAAGCGTGCAATGATTTGTTCGCAGGTGTCAAATGTTCTCCGATAAATATTGGTTTTTTTTGACCTCCGATACCAAGGTGATTTGAGTGTAATTTTTCGTTTGCGTTCTTTTTATTAAATTTGGTAACGGCCGCCAGTACGCAGTCCCTTATATGCGGAGTTTTAAGTTTGACAATGACTGATCTCGGGGAATTGCTATCTGCTCTTAATTTTGCAACTCTAGTCGCTTTCAAGATGTCATCGCAGTTGAGGGGATTATCGATGATTTTTGCCATTTGCATAATAGTCTGAGTAAGATTTTCAGATTTGTGTTCTGGAATTCCGTTAATCTCCAAATTATTTTCACGCATGTGTTGTTCAGCCAGATTTAATCTTGAAGATAGATCCGACACCATGTTTTTTAAGGTTATGTTATCCTCTTGCAAATGAGTGATAATAATTGTTTTGGACTCGACATCATTTTTAAGGTCCTCGTACTGTTTGTTGAGGAAAGAGACAGCCTCATGATAGTCAGCAACTTGTCGATTGAGTGCTTTGAGCTCGTTAGTAACTTGCTCTCGAACTATTGCTGTCATCTCTTGCTTAATAATGTTTCTGAGATGTTCAAGACTACAGTCTGAGTTTACCATATTAGCTGCAGGTGATTGAGATTTCTTATCCTTATTTGGTTCGTCAGTTGCAAGAGTTGCGGAGGAACGGACAGGAGTATTGGCGTTGTTTGTTTTTGGAGCTTTACTACGACATTCGGGGCATGTCCAAGTTCTTTTACGTTCGAGGTCCATAGCATAAAATTGTTTCTTGTCCCTTATGTTGGCGCAAAGTAAATCAAACTTTAGGTCGCACGTCGAGCAAGTCAAAAAGTCTTTGCCTTTAATAACATTTTTACAGCCACCGCATTTAATTAATGTTGCCATCTTGATCAAGAATAACAAAAAAAAAATTGTCGTTTCGATACTATACAAAAAAAGACAACCTTATTTTAATATAACTTAAAAAACTATAGATTTGATTTAATTTTTTTCAATGCCGTAGATAAGTCAAAACTTTAAATATCTGAGTTATTAAAAAGATAAGTATATAATAAATGTCATAAATATAAATCAGTATATTCTAAAAAAAAAGCGTTGGTAGGCACTAACAATAAATTATATTAATCAGTTATTTGGAAAAGTCAAAACCTATAATATGTTCTCTGATAAAGAATTATTGTAATTGTATGTTAAGTCTTCAAACAGAAAAAAAAAACAGCAGTACCTATTTGCTTGCATTCAATTATATCAATTCCGAAAATATTTGGTCAAAATTGTTTGCGCAAATTTGAAAATGGTTGGAAAATAAAATTGAAGGAAAAGCCTGTATTGTGGTTACTAAAGTGATTTATCTAATCTAAACCAGTTACATTATCCAATTAGAACAAAACAATAGTGAGCCAATTTTTAAGTTGTTAAGCAACAGTACATTAAATTGAATTAATTGTGGAAATCACCTAAAAGCAATATTAATTTTAAAACAAATTCGTTTTTTTTTTTTATTATTATGTTAATGCTATCCCAGTAAAATAATGGTTGAATAAAATATAACTTGAGCAAATACCTATGTTATAGTAATTATTATTTGGGTTTAACATTCACTGAAGACAACTATTGAGACAAAATTGAATTTATATAATAAAGCAAGATTTAAAAAAAAAAATACTTATGATAAAAATAAAACAATAGGTAAAAAAAAAAAAAAACTTATAGTCTTTACGGGGTTCGAACCCGGATGTGTACGATTTTATAGCCAACGCTGTTAACCACTATACCGGCTGTCTTTTGCAGAGTATGATGAAATAAGATGTCACTTCCAAGTTGTGTCGCTAGATAACTGCGAATGGATTTACGTGGGTAGAACAGAAAATACCATATAACGACGACACCCTCGCTTATCACTGGAATATATTTCTTCTAGATTGGCACTTTTAACATTTGTTGCTTGATGACTCGATTTAGAAGAAAGAGTTTTTGACACAATAACTTAGTTGACTTCACTTCACTGTATTCAGCACTGTGTTATAGATTGATAAGCAAATTATTCTTTGGGATTTTAACACCAAGATATCTTCGCCGAGCCGCAATTGAAAGTCTTGCAAACGATAACACTGATTAATTGTAATATAAGGCACAATTTGAAATAACTTTGTGATGTTGTATAACGTTTGATATAATTAATATTAAATTTTAATCATAGAGATCATGTTTACGTGACGCGAGCGCCATCTCATTCCATCAAACTCCATTGCCATTCAATAAATTTAAATCTATAATTAAAAACACTCTGTCTCGAAGAGTTTATTATAAAACTAAAGATGATTTAGACGATAAAAAGGCATGGGGTTCTATTTACTTATTAATTTTGTTTACGGCATGGCTGTGCAGTATTAGTAGTGGGAGTAAATACAACATTTCTTGGCGTAAATGTTGATCAACACTTAAACTGGAAACACCATGTAGAGGTGGTGTGCAAAAATCTTAACAGATACGTGTATGTTTTGAGTCATCTTCGGAAGACCTGCTCTAGGACAACTGTTCTTACCGCGTACTATGGCTATGTGGCGTCCACACTACGTTACGGTTTACTAATTTGGGGGAAATCTACAGATTCGGACAAAACTTTTATCACACAAAAAAAGAGTATACGAGCAATGCTGGGTAAGGCGCCAGATGAACCTTGCAGACCCTTGTTCAAGTTACTTAGTATTTTGCCACTGTCTTGTATGTACATTCTAGAAGCAGTCATGTTTGTTAAATGTAATGCTAAATATTTTATTCGTGCACGAGACATCACAAGAGCAACACGACATGGGGAAAGGCTTGTTTATAATGATATGCCCCACCTACAACTGTACCACAACCAATGTTACGCAATGTGTGTGAAAATTTTTTATTCATTACCAAAAACTTTTAAATTAATGACAATAAATACACTCAAAGTTGAATTAACTAAATGGTTAAGGATAAAATGTTTTTATTCCGTCAATGATTTTTTTAATTCTAAAACGTGACATTTTTAATTATCTATTGACAATGCTGTAATAATATTATATATAATATTATAATTTGATAATTTTGTTATGATTAGAAGGGAATTATCATTCGAATATTTTTTGGTTGATTTCATAATAAATCTAAAAATTGTTTAAAGAATGACTTTAGAATATTGCATACTGTAATAATTTCAGTAAAATATGTGATAGGTACTTATTTTATATTATGACTACCACCACCATTGTTAACCATATTTTTGGCAATAAAGATTGATTTGATTTGATATGACATGTGGCATACTGGTGACTGTTCCACTCACTTATTTTCTTGTCAAGACAACAGCAAGAACGTCATTCTCCCTCAGGCGGCATGGCTAGCGGTATCGTCGGGTATCGGGTCACCCTCTTCCCTAAAATATGGTTGAGGAGGGATCATCAGGCTGGTGCTTGCGTTATACTCGTGAACGGGTGCTGCTAGCGGTACCAGGTCGTTTTGCTGATGATACTATGACTGTTTTATTTCATTCTTGTTTAAATACTCTGGTCCCAGTTTGTCATGTTCGTGTTGTGCATCCATAGCTCAATACACCTACTATGTAAGCAATTTGGTTGTGGCATGACATTGGCTCTGACAATTAGCTGTGCTTATTTTTTCTCATGTCATGATCAATTTGTACTGTATGTACCTATTTGTATTAATTCTTACTGATCCGGACTGAAAAAGAGTGCCAAGAGTTTTTTTCCGCCGGCTTTTTTTGTCTCTTGTTCTACTGTAATATCTTATTCAATAACTATCAACACCTTGTTTAAGCCGAAGTACAAAATTGTGACGTCATCAAGCGGCCATTCGATGGTCTTATGATGAATAAAATTTTTCATTTCATTTCATTGTATATTTTCTTTGGAAGATTAAAAAATTTTTTTGCATTTTTGCAATTGCTAATTGTTTGAACTCGTTGGATAGCCAAAAAGTTGAAGGCGCTTTTTAGAAATATTGCACGAAATTCATCAGCGCTATTTTCGAGAAAAAATATATTTTTGTAAACGTTTCTCAAAAAAAAAAAAAAATTTATAATACGTCCTTTAGCTTCTGTTTGTAACATTGAAAAGATTTAATTGTTATTAATTTATTATAAAATAAACACCTACTTGGCTAAACCTGAACAAAAAATTTAAATAATACTTAATATTAAAATATTAATTTTTATAATGATGAAGAAGTAGAATTGGTTTTAAACTGTCGCGGTTATTTTCACTATGATTTAATGTATTTACGGGATTCTTACTGGAGTCCGCGATCATGGTGCTTGTAACAGCATCGAAATATCGGACGTGCGAAAATAAAATCAAAAATCGTGGTAAGAATCCGTAAATTCATAAAGTAAAATTGGATTTTCAGAAACAAAAGGGAAAACTCAGATATTTAAAAAATGGTTCACTTTTGGATTACCTACACAATTTGGGCTCAAATTGTTAAGTTATCAGTTTCTGTCACTGTCACTCATGCTAAACTATATCTATGTCTTATGTCAAAGTTAACACTCTCTTGCAACCATGTATTCGTCTATGTTGTACGTAATAAAAGTTATCGCCAAGCATCTTAACAATCTTTCATTTCTGTGAAAACCAAGTATAAAATAAAACAAATGATCTCTATAAAGTCAACTAAAAAGATTCCGGTGTAATTAACAATAACCCTATATTAACAGGCTTATTGAGTATATAAAGAATAGAAATAAACTTAAATTGACATTAATTTAAATTTATATTATACTAGCTGACCCGGCAAACGTTGTATTGCCATATAAATAAAAAAAAATAAAAAAATAGATGTTGGCCGATTCTCATAGATACCGGATAAGCATAAAAAATTTCATCAAAATCGGTCAAACCGTTTCGTAGGAGTATGGCAACAAAAACTGTGACACGAGAATTTTATATATTAGATTATAACCACGACCACTTTGGCGTGGTTATAGTATAATATGGCGATGGGGAAACGAAACGTCTTTACAGAGTAATTTTTATCATGATTATCTTTCCTAGTTTTAAATTACTATTCTTATAAATATACATAATGTTTTCATAAATATATTGTGATGCAAGGTCAAGATACCAATCTCTTTAAACTTTTCTCGAAGAGATTCTCTATTTCCAAGTTTATACATTCCTCAAATAGCCCTTTTCTTATATATAATATCTGCGGCTTTGTCCCAAAGTAGGATGCCGTAGGACATTATACTATGAAAATAACTAAAATAAACCATCTTTGCCGTATCAACATCAGTCAATGAGCGAATTTTCTTTACCGCGAACGCTGCAGAACTAAGTCTACTAGCTAGCTGTGAAATATGTTTATATCGTTAAGAAGCCAACTTTTCACTGTCTAAATCTTTTTTGGAGATTATTGTTTACCCTAGCAACTAATAGCGAAAAACTATAATTGAGAATAATTTAGAATGTTTCTTAAATAATAAATGTAGTAATAATTTGATACTTATTTTATTTTACAAATACCTTTAACATTTTTAAGCATGTAATCCCCTACAGAATGATAACTTACAGGAACACTTAAATGGAACCCATACAGAATGAAATTCGTTTTCTTAGCCGGGATGTACAAGGTGACTGGTGACAATTTTTTTATACTGAAGGAGAGCACTCAGTACAAGATTCTGATTATAATTATGAAATAAAAGTAGGTAGGTACGTACTTTTTTAATATTTTTATATTTTTGCACTTAATTACTTAATTTTTCACTAGAAGTCCCTATAAATGAAGAAAATTTTGTTACTATTTACTTTACATACGTCCGAGACAATTGCGGCACGTGACCCGCCACGCAGATCGCTGCCAACGCTAGCGTAACCATGCGTTGCGTAACTTTCGGTTAAATTTTCTCAGTAAATAAATAATATTAATTTTTTATTATATTTTTTCTCTTCATGTATGATTTCAAACTACCACGTCCTCGAATTTCAAGTGACCCATACCATAAATATAACATTACAATAAGTTGGTCAACTATAGGAAATCTGATACCTTAATAATGTTTTTAAGTTTTTGCATTTAAAATGCTCAATTATTCCTAAATAAATGAAAAATGTGATAAATAAAAATTACCTGGGATTCACAATTTCTGTAAAGAAATTGGTCTCGGGTGGTCTTAGCTGCAAAGCTATACCATAAGATGGAGCTACGTGAGCAATATAACGTAAAAACAAAAATGTGGTAATAATTTCGAGGCGTAACGCCAGGCCCCGGTAGCTCAGCGGAAGAGCACTCGTCCGGCAAACGAGAGGTCCCAGGTTCGAATCCTGGTCGGGTAATATTTATTTATCACATTTTTCATTTATTTAATCTGATACCTTACTATGCGATTCAAATAAGAATAGGTACTTAAATGACCTCTATCTGTCAAATGACAATTAAAAATTATTGTCTGCAAAAAAAAACAATGAAAAAATTTTTTTTTTATATTTTGTTTATCTATACTAATATTATAAAGAGGAAACCTTTGTATTTTTGTATGTTTGTATTGAATAGGCTCAAAAACTACTGGACCGATTTCAAAATTTCTTTTACCATTACTTAGAGGGATTCTTCCGAATCCGTATAGGCTACTTTTTATCCCGAAAATCCCGCGGGAATCGAAATTGCGCGGGTAAAACCGCGCGCAACAGCTAGTCAGAATATCTAATAGAAATAAAAACTTTATCCTTTTATTTTTGTGTTATTATTTGATTAGCTTTTAAACTTTATTTACGCGCGAAAGTAAAGAGGATGCATACTGAAAAAGCTCCGAGCCATGCCAAAGTTATACGACGGCGATGACTATTCAGAAAATAAATAAATATTTCTGACAGTCACACAACGTTATCTAGCCCAAATGAAGTTTCATAAAGAACTTGTGTTATGGATACTAGTTAACTGATATACTTAAGAAATATATAAAAATAAATATTAAATAAATACATATTTTTAATAGAAAATAAACTTAAATAAACATATAAACGTCCATGACTTGACGACTAATATCTGTGTTCATCACACAAATATCCGCCGCCGCCGGGATTCGAACCCAGGACCTCTGGCATAGAAGGCAATGTACGTTACCCCTACACCAGCCGGTCGTCATTTTCAATGGTGAAAATGAATTTTCACCATTAAATGGAATGGAATAAATTGAAAACGTGGAATATTTTTTGGAGCTAATTGTAAATAAATTCTATATTGAATAATATTGTTTTGCTTACTTTACCTAACCGGTATTCTTATTTGAAACGCATTGTACATACTTTATATTGATTACCAAAACACGAGGTTTAAGCACTGACCTGTCAGTGACGGCCACTAGATGGCGCATGGGGTTGACGGTGCCTGTCATGGCCTTTTCCTTGATGGCGCGCGCGTTCAGTTTCGGGGACACCTCCTCTGATTCTTTGTCTAAGTGGAGAATATTTATAAATAATTCTATATTAGTACATTTGATCATACACAATTATATGACTAAAGAAAGCAGTTAATTCGGGAAACAAAACAGCGGTGTTATCTCTTAAGAGCGAATAAATAGAGGTTATTTAACAAATCTGAGAACATTTTTCCAAACAAGAAGAGAAAAACAATCTATACTTTTAAATTAACTTTAAAAACGGGAAATTTATAATGTTTTTGTATTTATTTAGAGTTCTCGATATTTCGGCACTGCTGCCATGATCACGACAGTACTGAAAATGCGGGTTTTTATTCACGGGCAACCAAATCTGTCTACCCACTTTATTGCGCGTTTTACGCATGCGTTTAAAACTTGCTCAGTGCCGTAATATCGAAACTCAAAATAAATAAAAAACATGGTAAATATCCTGTTTCTAAAGTTAATTTAAATGTTAATGACCATGTCAGTTTAAAAATCAATTACTATTGTGTTGCATTTTGCTTTCGAGCTTTCGGCGGAGTTAGTTTCGACTTGCCATAGTGATTTGATTTATACAGAGTTGATTACCAGCCAATTTTTAAATTTATAGAAATGATTTTTTGCAAAAAAAAATATTATTTTTTTTTACAAGGAAATTAATATATCTGCTAACATATTAATTACATTAACATATTAATGACTATTATTATTATAACCAACTTAACCTAATTATTATTAGACACTTCCATGCTGGACTGGGAGCGAAAGAAAAACGTAGAATGTGCTTCTCTTCCCGGGCATACTGTAAAAGTCAGTTAAGGGACAGAGGTTTTAAAGGCGTTTTTGTAGGCGATAGGCTGACCCCCTGTCACTACAGTAGTCTCTTTCCATCTTTATAATACCTCCAAATTTGTCAAACGTGACATCAGATGGTCTTGTAACCTCTGGTGTTCTGCCTACCCCATAAGGGATACAGGCGTGACGTTATGTATGTATGTATGCATATTAAGCAAACCATGGTCACTCTAAATTACCATTAAAATAAAGACGACTACGCGCTATTACAAAAAATCTTGTAGTGCTACGTTGTAGTATTATTAATGAAATGCCGCTTCGTAGTAGCAATGCTCATGAGCAGCGACTATTTAAAAAAAAATTATTGGTTCCATATTTCTACTTCTTTTGTACTGAGCTTTACTAAAATAAATATGCAGGTACGTTTATATCGTATCAAAGAAACTAACATTTAAATTTGGCTGGTGACTAAAGAACAACACTGTATAAGTGCTAATGCAGTATAGCATATTACCTTGGTTTTTGAGTTCTCCGCAGCCAGTCATGAGATTCTTCAGGCCATTCTCCAGCTCCGACCCCAGGCTCTCATTGCTGTAGTTCAGGTTCTTATTCCATTTACCCGACTCTGCAGATTAAATACTCATTAATATTTATAACATGATCCTCCTTTATGAAGCTATAGTGAACTAAAATTCCCAGATAATCACATCAAGTATACTCTGGCAAATAATTCAATGCAGTGAAATGTCAAAAAGAAAAATAATGATACCAGTTAAAATCTTCGTAGTGTAAGGTAATGGGAATGATTGAAATTGAATTCGTTAATCATACAATTTTAAAGCAATGTATGAATATGTGAATTTGATGTGTGTACTTTATCTTTACAGTATTTTTAATGAAAATTATTAATTACGAAACATGTTCGCTTCAAAACGGTCAAAGTTGAAGCAAAATTAGTTATAAATAAATAAATATTTACGACACTCACACAACATTATCTAGCCCAAATTAAGTTTATTAAAGAACTTGTGCTATGGATACTAAATAACTGACTTACTTAAGAAATATATAAACAAACATATTGATTAAACATATAAACATCCATGACTTGACGACTAATATCTGTGTTCATCACACCGATATCCGTCGCCGCCGGGATTCGAACCCAGGACCTCTGGCATAAAAGGCAATGTATGTTACCACTACACCAGCCGGTCGTCATATTATTTTTTTTTTGTAAATTGTCAGTCACGAAAAAGTGAGTTGCGTGAGACATAGAACGTAGTAAGACGTAGACATTGACTCTAGAAATAATAAAATTAAAGTATAATATATTTTGGGGGTCAAAATATTTCTTTTCCTAACTTGACGAAATTATTCATTAAAAAAAAATCAATTAATTCGTTAAACCGCATCCCTATTTTTTTTCTTCCCTAAAGTGGGCACACTGGAACTGTCATTTTACTGCATCATGATCTTGGGTGTGGCAGAGTGGATAGGAAAGAAGGGTTAATTGCTGTGGTGATGAGAGCTTTGAGGAGCATGTGTGGACTGAAATTGAGTGATACGCAACAGTGAAATAAGAAAGAGATGCGGATTGAAAAAAGATGTAGTAACTAAGATTGAAAAGGGAATGCTACGGTCGTTTGGTCATTTAGAAAGGATGAGTGAAAGTAGATTTACGAAAGAGGTTTACAGAGCACTGATGTATGGTGATGTTAGAAGGGGCCGCCTTAGGTGAACGTTTTACGACCAAATTGGCGACATACTTTAAAAAGGCCTAGTTAAAAGTGCACGTAACCGGCGACCATGGAAATGAAAAGATTAATGAACGTGAAGGAAGCGAAAGAGGTATGTCTGGATTCTGGATTGTAGCAACTGGTGTTCCCGTGTTTCTGCCTACCCCAAAGGAAGACAGGCGTGAAGTTATGTAGGTATGTATTTTATTGTCACCTTTTCTATTTAAATTGTGTAACCATATCTCTTTCTCTTTCCAAACTCGCTTTTTTGGCGGGAAGGACCAATTATTATAATGGCTACTTACCGATGAGCATATTCTTTTCCCTTATGTACTTCTTATAGAGGCTGCTCACTTCTCTGATGATGTCCAGCTCCTCTCGGTTCCGGAAAAAGACCCCCCTTCCTGATGATTTCGTTTCTATGCCCGCGTAGCCTGGGGTAAGAAAGATAGTATAATAATATAATTATTTATTTATTTCAGTCCAACATCAATTTTTGGGAAAAAATTGCAAGTTTAGATATTTTCTTTTTTAAAGAAATTTTGGAACCAAAATGTTAGGTTTTTTCAATCAAACTGTACCCAAAATCAAAATCCATAAGCAGAGTCCCTTCTGCCCAAAATTAATATTCTTTTTACTCTATGCAATTCGAAAAAACATAGTCACTTGGTGAAATAAATACAAATGAAATGAAATAAAATGAAAATGAAAAAATGTTTTATTATTTATTATTATTTACAAATAAAAACTTTAGGTGTAGTTACACGTAAAAAGTGACTCCTTGGGATTTATTTGTAATTCGCGTACTGTTCAAACAATGCTTCAGCACACATAAAGGCATATATGAAAAATATTCAACATAAAACACAAACGTATTTAATTACGTATTTTATTTAATTGGTGTGACAAGCGCTCGTGACACACGAATTTATCCGAGTAGTTATGGCCGAAAGCCCTAACTTGAGGCGCAAAAATATTGTATGTCTTCTCTATACGTAGTAATAATATCTCAATGGACACTCTATGGGTAATGTGTCGTTAGAGTACAGTTTACGTCTAGACGTGCTTATCTATCGACTTGTCTTGACCAGTCCACTTGCTATAGAACACTGTGGTGAATTGCACAGCGCGGAAAAATCAGGGGTAGATCATGCGATGGGCTAATATAATAATAAATGTCGTCTAAGGTGTTTTTGGTGGACATAACTATACCACATGACGAGAACCTCGTGAAGGCCGAGACCGAAAAGCAACGCAAGTACTTGGACCTTGCACACGAGGTGACCGAAATGTGGGAAGTCATGTCCACCGAAATCATCCCGGTTGTATTATCCGCGGTTTGACCCCAGCCACTTTGGTCAGAAACCTTGAAAGGCTGGGATTCGGCGGCGGTTCGCTTCCAGCACGCATGCAAAAAGCGGTTTTGCTCGAGACTGCCCGAATCGTTCGCCGGTTTCTGTCTCTCTTGCCCTGATCCCCGACCGACTGGTCCGATTGTCGGGTCTTTTCCGCCGAAAGGCGAGTAGTTATAAGTATACAAAATAATAATAATAAGCCGTAACTACGGACTAAACCAGCGTTAGCTGAGAAAAAAGACTTGAATAATAATAATAATAATCATTTATTTCAGGCAATATAAACAAAAACATAGATAATTGATTACAGAGGCCCATAGTAAAATAAATACCTTAAGAACTAACATATAGTGTGCGATATTTGATATAAAATGTATGAGGGGCTCGCAAACATATTTTTGCTCTGCAATGTGACCGATGCGGTAGTGCGATGCGATAGTATGCGCATACCTTTAGGACGATGCATTACAAGACATTCTTAGAGATCAAAAATTAAGGAAGCTGCTGGTTTATTAAAACAACGTGTTAATAAAAAAATAAAAATAAAATAAAATCCCCAGACAATCACACCAACTACATGGCCCCAAAGTAAGCATAGCTTGTGTTATGGGATACCATATAGCGAACTAGGGGGGAACCTAGAATATAAATACATTAATAGATAAACACCCAGACACGGAACATTTTTTTTTCTGGTTCCGTGCGGGGATCGAACCCGCAACCACTGGGGTCTGAGGCAGATAGGTTTACCCCAACGCCATAGTGGTCGTCAAAAATGATGAACTAGAGTGCGGCCGTTGCGGGAATGCGTTCCTGACAGCTCCTTGTGTCCACTGAATAAAGTTTATTTCCGATTCGAAAGTCAAAAAAGCTATGATTTTGACAGCTGTCAGGAACGCAAACTCCCACCGGTCGCACTTTATTACGTACTTAATGTACCTCATCATCATCACAACTCTTTATTATTGTGAAAGTTTGGATGAATGTGTGAATGTTTGTTTCTCAATCACGACATAATGGCAAAACGGAGCACATAGGCTACTTATAAAAAAAAAACTGGTTCTAATGGGATAGCTTTGTTTCAAGAATTTAATTTTACGCTTTCAAGATAGATGGCGTGGTAAGTATTTTTAATCGCACAGTAAACTTTTTTTTAAATCTGAGACCTCACTAATGAAAACTTTAGCGCGAAGTTCTGGGCAACAGCTAGTAGTTAAGAACTAACCTGCAATATACTTTCGAACGCTGAACTCCATGCCATACTCTCGAGGTGCGGCTACATATCGCACTGGCCCTTTTATCAGCACCGATCCTAGGATATATAGCACATCTATTCTGTGTTCACGACGCGCGACGCCCTGAAACAAAAAATCGGTTACGAATAGAGACGGGAATTTATCTTCAAACATACATACATACATAACTTCACGCCTGTATCCCTTATAGGGTAGTCAGAAAACCAGAGGTTATAAATCCTTCTTATGTTACGTTTGACAAAATTTGGTTGTATTATAATGATGGAGAGTGACTATTGCAGTGACAGGGGGTCAGCCTATCGCCCGCAAAAACGCCAATAAAAAGTCCCTTAACTGACTTTTATAGTATGCCCGTGCCCGGGAAGAGAAGCAGCTGGCACATTCTATGTTTTAAATACCAGTCCAACATAAATAAATAAATAAATATTTCTGACACTCACACAACATTATCTAGCCCAAATTAAGTTTCTTAAAGAACTTGTGTTATGGATACTACATAACTGATATACTTAAGAAATAGATAAACATACCTACATATTACAATAAACATATAAATATCCATGACTTGACGACTGATATCTGTGTTCATCACGCAAATATCCGCCGCCGCCGGGATTAGAACCCAGGACCTCTGGCATAGAAGGCAATGTATGTTACCGCTACACCAGCCGGTCGTCAACATGGAAGCATATTTTCAAACACTATGAAAAAAAAACTTTTTTAAACGCATTTATCGTGTATATTTTACGTATATTGCTTCCATGTTTGTCTGGAAGCAAACATGTTTGACATGTTTGTCTGTTTGTATGTGCCAACAAAGCTCTCAAACGAAACATCCGATTTGAGTGCTATTACTTGAGTAGTTTGAGATGAATCTTAGCTTTAAGTTCCTGTTATTATTATAATATCTTAATAGATAAACTATCTTTTATTAAAAAATATTATATTTTGAGTTTTAGTAGCAATTTAAAGATTACATTATAACTAAGATTAAAAGTTTCGCGTGTAAGACCACGACAAACAGCTAGGGCAGAGACAGTTTATTCCCACTCCCAAAAAAGGTAGGTATTTCAGGCCGCAGCCGACGAGAAAGCGGAAAGTAGATATCGGGAAGTAGATACAAGAAGTGCCATACACAACGTTATTTTTTGTTTAAACGAACCCTAAGAACAGTTTGTTTAGAATCGGTAACAGAATCGATTGCAACAGTTTTTATACAATGTTATGTTTTACTCAATAATCTCTACAGATCCTTCAATAATATACAGACTCACTCGCACGCGTATCGTACGCGATCCCAGGATGCAAGTAGGTACCGTAACATACTGCTTGAGCGCGCCTTATATTGATAAATAAAGTCTATGGTGCGAACAAACAGTATGTCATTGTTTTATTTGAAATTTGAATATTATCTTTCTGACAGAGACGCTTTAATTTTGTTAGAATATTCTCGTCCCTTCCTTCAGAAAGGGAAGTTCATTGTTTTGTTGTTCGAAGAAAATAATCTTCGATTTTATAACGCGAAACGTATCAGCCTCCCATGTATATTTAATAAAAGTAAAGTAATGTAAAAAAGGACCCTCTTATAATAACAATAAAAATATTATTTTCTTAAAGATCCCTCTCGTTTCAGTACCTACGTCGCAACCCAGTGTCCTCATTCGCGCGGAAAAAGCAAGACTCAACAAGAAGCTTGAAACTTGCTTATTTAACTCATGTTCTAGGTTAACAATAAACAAAAATTAACGTAATAAAAATGAATTTATTTCTTTTGGATCAAACTTTTCCCACATGGCATACCACATGTAATGTAGAGTTATTTATTTTGTCATCGTCGTTGCCATGTAGCCTAGGTAAGTTTTAGTACAAGAATGTCTATTTACCTCAATATTTCTAAGCGCTTCAATATCTTCAGCAACCAGTCTCAAATGAGCGAAATTCTTGTACGGCTGCAGGTTGAGCAGAGCATATACCAAGAATAGCCCTGCTATGCTTTCCTGCAATCATAACAAAAATACAATCAACTTCACAGGAACCAGATGTTTTTCTTTAGCTCCCAGCTTCTTATTTTTACTTATCTAATATATAAAATTCTCGTGTCACAGTTTTCGTTGCCATACTCCTCCGAAACGGCTTGACCGATTTTGATGAAATTTGTTGTGCTTATCTATGAGAATCGGCCAACATCTATTTTTTTTTTATTTATATGGCAAAACAACGTTTGCCGGGTCAGCTAGTTTTATATATGTATACTTTTATTCCATTACTTAAATCATTAATTAAATTATTAATATTTGTCACAATTCTTTATATTCATATTTGTTATATATTTTGTCATATGTTATTATTATCTATAGGTATTCTATCTATCAACTCAAATGCTCTGCCCTATTATTATTATAAGTTGGTGATATTTTTCCTTTGCCCCGGGTTGCCTGGTAGAAATCGCTTTAAGCGATAAGGCCGCCAACATTGTCATCGCTAATTTTGTTAAGATGTTTATTATTTAAGTTCATTGGCAATAAAGAATATTTATTATTATTATTTCAGCATGGAAGTGACTTCAAATTAAATTCTTGACACTAATCTATCCCATTAGAATCAGTATTTTTTTTCGGGATTAGCCTATGTGCTATTCCAAATTGTAAACCATTGAGATATTATTACTACGTATAGAGAAGACATCCCATACGATATTTTTCCGCTCGAGTTAGGGCTTTCTGCCCTAACTACCTTTTGAAGACCGGCTGGTCAAAGTCAAAGTCAAAAGAATCTTTATTTCGTAAGTAGTTAAATACATTTGAAATAAGTCACAATTTACAAATTGAACTGAATCTACCACCACTTCGGAAAGTCGATCTGTTGAGAAGAAGTGGCAAGAAACTCAACAGCAATCATTTAAAAAAAATATACAATAACAATAACAATTTACAATCTTCTTGCATCCGGATATCTTATAATAAAACTTTATACTTATCCTTAAATCTATCGAAGGGTTAATCTTAAATATTTTGGAATTTTATTATAAAAGCGTACACATTGACCCATGAACGAGTTGGTGATCTTCTGGAGTATACTATTATATTTATACATTAGGCAATCAAGTACTAGACAGAAACGTAGACATAGATATAGAGGTAAAGATAGAAGTAGATAGATGTAGCGATAGAGGTGAGAGATATTACAGATAATGTGGATGGAGATGAGGATAGTCGAGGACAGAGACTGGACACTAACACGGGCGTGAACATGGGGGAATGGGATGGAGATGGGGAAGTCAGAGTCAAATTCAAAAAAGTAACATATTCATAAAGTCTTCAGCAAAACGACCTGGCACCGCTAGCAGCACCCGTTCACGAGTATAACGCAAGCACCAGCCATCACTCTCCTCAACCATATTTTAGGGAAGAGGGTGACCCGACACCCGACGCTACCGCTAGCCATGCCGCCTGAGGGAGCATGACGTTCTGTTGTATGGATAAGAAGGAGATGGAGATGGCGTTGGATGAGAAGGAAATGGAGATGGTGTTGGAGATGGAGTTGGAGATTGAGAATATTTGAAAAACAATTAACAACCAAGGACTTTTATCGTCCATATATTCAGAAATTGTATAAAACCCTTTACTACACAATGGTGTAGCGGTAACATACATTGCCTTCTATGCCAGAGGTCCTGGGTTCGAATCCCAGCGGCGGCGGATATTTGAGTGATGAACACAGATATTAGGCGTCAAGTCATGGATGTTTATATGCTTATTTAAGTTTATCCTAATAAAAAATATGTATTTATTCAATATGTATGTTTATATATTTCTTAAGTATATCAATTATCTAGTATCCATAACACAAGTTCTTTAAGAAACTTAATTTGGGCTAGATAATGTTATGTGAGTGTCACAAATAGGTATTTATTATTATTATTTTCAACACACTTGCTCGTAAAGTGAGCCTTATTCTATTGAATTTAGAACTATAAACTGGGCTATAAGTCACGCGTGCATAATATATTATACCCTAGTGCATAATATAATGAATCCTACAAAGTTGAATTGTACCTTAGTGCAAATTACATGCGAGCAAACAGAGCATATTTTATTGATCCGGGTTATACATTAAATATATGAGCGCGCGCGTCCAGGCGGCGCGCGGGCAGGCGGCGCGCAGACAGGCGGCGCGCGTGCAGCAGCAGCGGCTGCACGGCGCCTCCAAGCAACAATAGCGTGTATACAGGGACGCGCAGCAGCTAACAGCTGCTTCAAATAAATTTTATGACCACGTATGTCTGTCTTTTACTCACAAGTGTGTTGAAAAACGTCGTATGTAACTCGTGAGCGTTGCTAATTACAGTCGAGGCTGTGATTTGAGCCCGAGCCGCAGGCGAGGGCTTAATAATGAGCCGAGACTTAGCTCACTTGTTACATAATATACTATTATTAACTACTCGAATTCGTTCGTGTGTGACGGGCGCTTGTCACAACAATTAAATACGTTAGTGTTTTTTTGTTGAATAGTTTTATGTGTTGTGAGTTGCCTCTACGTAGTAATCGTAGTATTCAAAAAAAAAACATATTTTTTAAGATAATCAAGGTATTTTTTCCTTTTTTGTTTTAATTAGCTCCTATAGGAGTTGGCAAAGGAACATAACCATACAGTATCAACGTAGTAAATTTTATCTAGAATAAAAAACTTCAATGGAGTACATTTTATCTCGATGATGCATTATTAATGGTCTGTTTCACAATGTACGGATAAGTTCTACATAAGTTCCAAATAAGCTATTTATTACTTATTGGTAGGATTAACACTATTGTTGCGTTTTACGACTGTCAGATAGCGCTATTTGTCAAATAAAGTCCTTCATAAGTTATGAGTCCGATGAAGTGGCAAATAGCACAATTTATCTGAAACATATAATCTATGGAAGAGATTTGTGTTTCCCAGATGTAAGACAACAAAACGTTGTGTTTTAATAATATGACGGACGTTTTTGAAACTCTTGAAAATGAGTTTGATGAATAGTTTGATCGCATCAAAACACCGCGCAGGAATTCTGTATTTCAGCATAGAACTATATAGACATTGGACGAAACGGACTTTAGGACACGGTTCAGACTTACTAAAGAAGCCGTGATGTTTGTTTGTTCAATGAAAACAATTGATTGATTTTTTAACAATATCATATCTTTGACTTTTTCCTCGATAGGGGTAAGAGGAGGAGCAGCACTAGGGCCACCTCCTGTACGATAGGTTTCAGCATGTATCAAGGCAGACTTTTTTTCTTGTAGCCCTCTTTAAGCTTTCGTATTTATTAGCCCCAATTCACCGTGTAATAAAACGCGATCAATTTGAGTTGAACTCGGTTTACGCGTTAAAACGAGTTCCGCCTTCAATTTTTCTTTAGTCAAATCCGAGATTTGTTAATCTAGGATCAGAAGGAAATCGGTGAAATCGGGGCTTAGCTTTTAAAGTTTTAGCACTGCGAAAGTTTAGCCCACTTGTGCTATTAAACAGCGCTTCCAGCGTCTTCCAGCACTGATCTTTCTCCTGCCAGGTGACCGAGTCACTCTTTTTATTTTCAAGTACATTTTTATGTTCAGCAACAAGCGAAGTTAGAAGGTCAACTTCTTCCCGGTTGAAATTGACGCTTCTTTCACGTTTTAGCGTCGACATTTTTTTGAAGTTAACTTTAAATTTAACCACTCTCGAATCACAAAAGCAACATACACAAACTACTTAGAGAAAATTTTTATTTATTACTTATTAACTTTATTTGTTTGTAACAAAAAGACAAACAAAAACGGACCATGCGAATTTTGGCACCGCAATCTCCTTTATGTTTCGGATAATTGTGTGCCGGATAAAATATGATTGTGAAACGCGAAGTTTCTTATTCGGAACTTTTATTTTCCAAATAATTTATGTGCTACATAGCTATTTGGTACTTTATCCATACATTGTGAAACAGACCCTAAGAATTCAGAGTTATCGGAGTACTTTCAAAAGAAGTCGTGATGTTTTGTAATAATGTTTAGCATATCATTAAAAAGGGGATAAACCAAGGAAGTTTTTAAAAGTATTTTAAAATTATTCTCATCGTTTCTTTTTATTGCAATGACAAAAAAAAATTGATATAATTTTGCCTCGCGCTCGAGACTTTGCTGACCCATAACATTTATTTTCTCAAATTGTTGCGTCAAATACCCATTTAGTAATAATAAGGCTGTATCAGAAATACTTACGAATAAAATTTATTTTGAGAAGATAGAAGGTGAAAATTTGGGATTTTGTTGAAAATTATGAAAAACAACCATATTTACTAAACTATAAGAGATAGGCTAGTAGTGCTTCAAGAAAGTATGTTCAGAATGGGCCCTCCTACACCCCCATTTCAATTTGGCCAACTTTATACCAAACACCCTGAATACAGATAGATCTTGGAAAGTATGCACTTTTGAACCACATATTCTTTGGCAAAGACTATTATTTTTTAGTAAGGAACAAACCCTCAAAGTAATGTGATGTCGAAAAGAACACCTTGTATAAAATATAGGAGGTTTTGAGCAATAAAATGTTTTTAAAAGAAATTATCAAATTCCTATTAATAAATATGTCTATTTTTAGTTCAACAGTTTCATAGATACCTTTACTATTCCTCCGGTTTATTACAGGGTTTGGAAATAAGCTTACTATTTTTTAGCTACATAGTACCGTTTATGATGAGACATTTGCATCTTTATCGTTACTTACAACTTAAGTGCAATGCAACGAATAACTTTAAAAATTAAAATTCTATTTCCATAGTAAAAAAATTAAAGTCAAATTTATTAGGTAGAAGATAAGAAGAATATTGTGTTTTCTTTCTGGCTTATATTTGCCGTATACAAAACTTCATGAATATTAAGTGAATTCATTCCATTTTATATGCTTCCAAATAAAATAGGTAAAAATTAGTTTCTTCACATCTGCAATATTAATCTATGATGATGATACGTAGCACGGAACTTAAAACAGAAGAGGAAAAGGCATCGCTTAATAATTCATTAGGAATAGCTGTCGCCAAACTAACTCATTTACATTTTACGCACACTGAAATTTATATCCAATTAGAGCGGTCATAATTTGGTGAAATCAAGAAGACATTGACGTTACGAATAAAAGAATATCAACTATAGTACACTTGAAATAGAGTAGAAGTTAGTAATAACACTTAGTGATTTATGTCAGAATTCTATCTGCATGCTTTTAGTTGATTCTGTCAACTTAGTTATGCTCGTCGACGATAGATGTCTATCAAACCACGCGTTATGCAATTTTAGATTTTATTTCAATGAAATACATGTCATTTTTCATTTACACTAATATTTTTTCCGAATTAATTGGCAAGAACGATTAACGAAACATAAAAAATGAAATTAAACGAAAATAGTGACTTACCGATGATAGGAAACACCTGATCGTATTAAAAGTTTTAGTACCACTATAGTTTTTACACTCTAGAACAGAACATCGAGTCATTTTATGGGTCTTTTTGTAATGGAACACACCGGCAAAAGACGTCACAAAGCGTTGTAATCACGTGAGCGACTGACTCGAGTTAAGTCTCACTAGTCTCAACTTTGGCACGTGCGCCACGCCCACACGTCCCTTCGTCTTGTGTTTTAAGTTCCGTGATACGTAGTTTCAATACCATGACATTTCCGATTTTTGACGTTTTGGCAGATACAAAATTGTTCAATTAAAGCGATTTAGCGCTGTTTTTTATATAGTTTGATTAGACGTCATCGCTACATTTTGCGCTGCAGCCGCTGCAGGGCCGAATTCAGTGCATGCCGCGCATGCTCCGCGCTCTTGTCATAAAAATGCAACAGATTTATTGTTCGAGATAGCTTCTCTATACATAGTACTAATATCTCAATGTTGTAAACCATTTCTGTGCAAAATTTAATCAATATCAGCTCAGCCATTCTTCCATGATGAAGTATGAAAAGAAACATTCTAACAAACATAATAAATAAATATAACTCTATGTTTTAAGTACCTCAATTTTTATGTAATCTCCGACCAAATATCTTTTGGCAACATGAATGACTTCCTCAGACAACTCCCCCAACTCTGCACCTCTGGGACGACCTCTGAAAAGCAATTTTGTGTATTATATTTGGATTTTTTATGTTTACTGTGAATAATGACCTGAATTTAAGAAGAATTAAAGGAAAATACATATACTATAAGTCCCTACTGTTAATTGGAAACTAATAAAAAATGTTTACAAGAAATATACGAAAAAAGATTTTTCAAAGAAGTAGTTTGACAATTAAGTTGAAATGTAAACATTTTTTGTAAAGACTTGGACTGAAAATTTGATATTTCGCTATGATCCTTAGATAACTAAATGCCTATATAACTTACGATCAGGTGATTGGGAAGATGCAAGGTGTTTAAAATAAACTAACAAAAAACTAAAAATCGTTCCTGGAACTAAACTGTTGCTTATATTGATTTGATTTATGATAGCCTGATACATAAAATATTGTATATGCGTCATTTTTGTCTTGAAGAAATATGTTTTCTTTATTAGTTAGATGATAATAAGTTCATACATTTTTTTAATTAGCTATAATTATAAAATATAAACCTTTTAAAAAAAAACTTATGAAAAAAAACTTAGTTCTCATAAATGTAATACTTAGCCATAAAAATATAAGAATTTATTGTAAAAAGTGTTGACATACATAATATTAATCTTTACTCTTTAAGTTCATATATTTCATTTGCTTTTTTTTGTCTGATTTTTGTTGAGGCTTTAATCTCCATAGACTTATAGTATTTTCTAAGATACTAAATAAATAAGTTTTATTTGTTTTTATTGAGGTTATAACATAATTGTATAGGAGCACATTTTTTTTCCATTTTCTACAAATGACAATAAAGTGTTTCAATTGAATTGAAATTGAATTGATACTTAGTTAAGATATAGAATCATGACTTTAGGAATGAACGAGCTCTTCATACATTTTCATGCTTGGAGATTCATTATTTTAGTCTATACGATAGTCTATGCTATAGTCTAACCGAAATCTTGATTATCATTATGGTTTGATTCTAATGAGCTGTCCAGTTTTAGAGTAGCCAATTTGGCTTATTTTTTGTACAAAATGTAGTCATTCTTACTGAAAATTCTATAAATCATACAGCATATAATGTATCAAACATATACTTCAACAACCGTATTCAGCATCTATAATAAATCAAGGGAAATCAGGAAACAAAATATGTGATTTATCATAATAAAAGAAAGTGATACAAAAAATCGCATTCGGGATCTGAAATCAAAATCGTGGGTGCAACCGATTTCAGTTATCGTTTATTTTTAAACCAAAGAAGCGTTCGTCTCATAAAACTATTAATTTAAGTTAAGTTTGGATAACGTCTTACTTTTGCAAAGTTTTGAAATGATAGCTGTACTAGTACTTTATATCTTTTTGAAGTATAATTTTATATCTTTTTTATTGTGGGTCAACAATGCATCCTATCTGTTAATAAAAAATTAATATCTAACAACATATAGTTATTTTTTATAGAACACGATTATAAATGAATATTGTTTCTTCAAGTTCTGCCCTTAAAACATAAACTCAAGGTGTCAGCAACAGCATTTTGGTGTGAGTGTTGTTAGGAATGAACATTTTAATGGTAATATTTTCAAATGCAGCAAAACAGAAAATACAAAGTGAAATCAAATAAAATACTTTGAATATTAAATTTCAACTTTCTTCTTCGCAATAATAACATAAGAATATTCATGATTAAAAAAATAGCATTAGAAATCGTCTATAGTGGAATCGCCCAACTACAATAACAAATACAAACATTAGCAACTATTATGCTTCCAAAGAGGTTTGAAGTGGTACTGAAATATGTAGGCACAATGAACATTACTAAACCATTTACTTAGAATTGTGTTACTTACAGAAAAATACTGTGCATCTTCATATCTTTCCAGATGTTACAGAAGACATGGTAACTGAGGGAGTCGACTTGGATGCATCTGAACATCAACTCATCACAGTCTAGTATAAAGCCATCGGCTACGTAAGGCTGTTGATTAGGATGTCCTGAAAATCAATGTTATTTAAATAACACGTTTCCTACGTTCCTAATAAGTCCTAAAATTATCTTGGAATATTTATTTAAAGTAATACGGTGCTCTACTTGTGATTATTCTATTTCAGACAAAACGGTAAACATGTTTTATTAAACCAATAATAATTGCGGTAACAACAAATTATGTAGTACTTACGAGGCATTTTGCTTACTAAAATCAAAGTGGTGTTTTAATAATTGCGTAATTTTAGTAGAACATTATAAAGTATTCAATAATCATAACAGTTTACCAAAAAAAGACTAAAACAGACTTTAAAATGACAAAGTAGGTAGGTAAACAAAGTGTTTAAACTTTAAAATTCGCTACTTCAGCAGTCCATCCATCCATTGCTGCATATGTCAGTTAGCCCTTCTGACATATGTAGTGGCTGTGACATTGACTGACAAATGAAATGAAATTAAAAAATCAAAAGTGCTGCCAAACAACTAATTACAAATTATTTCGTAATTTTCGTCCGGACTCGTACAATATACAGGGTGTCCAAAAACGTCTCCGTGACACTGGAGGTAGATGGATTAAAGGACCATCATGTAACATCAAAAAAGGTTTAGTAAAAGTTCTCTGGTTTTCGGCATATGGTTTTGTGTTTTTTTTTAGGAATTTTCACTTTTTGATCCTTTTTTGCATACAGCTGCTATAAATATTTGTAAACGCAGGTTTTGTTTTTACAGTTAAACTTTAGTGGAGTATTTCGAAATGGAATAAATGAATAATATTTCATTCTTTTTCTCTTTTTGTAGTAACTATCAAAAGCATTAGTGGATTATCTCAAAAAATAAAACGTGCCTTTACAAATACTTATTGCAGCTGTTGGCAAAAAAGACCAAAAAGTGGAAATTCAAAACATCACAAAAGTATTTATAATGGTTTATATTTTATAATTATAGCTAATTAAAAAAATATATGAACTTATTATCATCTAACTAATAAAAAAAACATATTTCTTCAAGACAAAAATGATGCATATACAATGATACCAGCATTCAATGAAACCACATATTTTATGTATCAGGCTATCATAAATCAGATCAATATAAGCAACAGTTTAGTTCCAGGAATGATTTTTAGTTTTTTGTTACTTCCAATCTTCTTCCCAATCACCTGATCGTAAGTTATATAGGCATTTAGTTATCTAAGGATCATAGCGAAATATCAAATTTTCAGTCCAAGTCTTTTCAACTTAATGGTCAAACTACTTAAGTTATTTGAAAAAACTTTTTTCGTATATTTCTTGTAAACATTTTTTATTAGTTTCGAATTATTAAATAATATATGTCGTTTCATTTAATTCCTATTAATTTCAGTTCATTATGCACAGTAAACAAAGAAAAATCCAGTTATGATACACAAAATTCTAATTGCTTTTCAGAGGTCGTCCCAGAGGTGCAGAGTTGGGAGAGTTGTCTGAGGAAGTCATTCATGTTGCCAAAAGATATTTGGTCGGAGATTACATAAAAATTGAGGTACTTAAAACTAGAGTTATATTTATTTATTATGTTTGTTAGAATGTTTCTTTTCATACTTCATCATGGAAGAATGGCTGAGCTGATATTGATTAAATTTTGCACAGAAATGGTTTACAACATTGAGATATTAGTACTACGTATAGAGAAGCTATCTCGAACAAAAAATGAGTTACATTTTTATGACCAGAGCGCGGAGCATGCGCGGAATACACTGAATTCGGCCCTGCAGCGGCTGCAGCGCTAAATCTAGCGATGAAGTTTTATCAAACTATTTAAAAAACAGGGCTAGATCGCTTTAATT
The DNA here is from genome assembly GCA_944452665.1 of Stenoptilia bipunctidactyla. NCBI lineage: Eukaryota > Metazoa > Arthropoda > Insecta > Lepidoptera > Pterophoridae > Stenoptilia > Stenoptilia bipunctidactyla. Next base: position 8,600,494 of record OX101741.1, on the reverse strand, counting down.
GAACAATTTTGTATCTGCCAAAACGTCAAAAATCGGAAATGTCATGGTATTGAAACTACGTATCATCATCATAGATTAATATTGCAGACGTGAAGAAACAAATTTTTTACCTATTTTATTGGGAAGCATATAAAATGGAATGAATTCATTTAATATTCATGAAGTTTTGTATAAGTACGGCAAATAACGGGTCCGCCAAATAACTTTTTTTTTTGAAAATGCTATAAAAAAAAAACAACTGAATATTTTCTCAAATTTCTTTTTTTATTTGAAAGTACAATCCTTCCGGTTAATAATAGAAAATAATTTCATTCAAATGGCTGCCTCGGCTGGCCATGCAGTAGCCTACACGATCGGTCCAATTTTTAAGCACATTATTGATTCTGTGCTGCTGTATTTCACCAATGGATTCACGAATATTGTCCTTTAAAGCGTCAATTGTCTCTGGCTTGTCGGCGTAACACTTATCTTTGAGCGCACGCCATAAATAATAGTCCAACGGTGTCAAATCGCAGCTCCGAGGTGGCCAAACGACATCAGCTCTGCGGCTGATAATGCGATTTTCAAAAACAGGGCGCAAAATATCGAGTGTAGCTTCGGCTGTGTGGCACGTAGCGCCGTCCTGTTGAAACCAAATGTTTCTAATATCCTCCTCTTCAATTTTTGTGAACAAAAATTCGTTCAACATGGCCCGACAACGATCGCCATTGACTGTAACGGCCACTCCTTGCTAATTTTCGAAGGTATCCCAAAATAAAAGCTATGCTTACTTGGGGCAATGTAGTTGGTGTGAATGCCATTTTATTATTATTTTAGTATTTTTAGTAGGTATTGCTAACATATTTGTAATCTATTTTGGAACTAAAATTAAAAGGAATAACTTATAAGTAAACACTTACCTACTGATTTTTTTACTACGAATAAGTAAAACACTTGTATTTAAAATTAAGGTTTATTGTATAAATAAATAAATAAATAAAAATATAAAATCACGTGTTATCCTGTAAGTTTTAGAAGGTCTAATGTATTGCGCGGCCGCTTTTTTATAACATAACATATTTCGTCCGGTTACCAGTCGTAAATCATTTTTTTTATTATCTCGTTAATTAATGTACTTACAAACAAGTCTGAAATTTTACAGGTATAAAATTGAACTGCATTTTTAATTCTAGTTATGGAATTCAGTAAGCAATTGTACAGGAAACTAGGCAAATCGGTCATAAGAGATTTTCGCTATTGAAGCGAAAATATAAAAAATATATCTATTTACTCAAATAACTTGAAAATGGTTTATTTCTTTAGATTCCTTTATTGCATACCGAATTATACCTAATCAGCCAGATGTTCTCAGCAAAAATTATATTCCTCTACTTAGTCAATTTCAAGATACAGCAATCTTGCAAACGTTACTCCAGCAGCATTTTGAATAGCAACCAAAGCATTTTGAATAGCAACCAAAGCACAGATACAATTTTTGTCATACCATTTAAACCAAATCGACTTTTAATGGTATGGATAACATTTATTTCAAAAAACCCATTAGGAAGAAAACAGTCCGGCTGGGGTAACGTTACTGCAGCAGAAATCGTTTTTTTCGAATAACTCACAAAATATGAGCATGCTAAATCGCATAACATATACAGCGGGGCTAGCATGCTACCGTCGACAACGATAAATCGCGCCTTTTATCGATATTTTCTTAGAATATGGTATTTATAGTTCGGCCGTTCAGAGAATGCGTTCCTGACACATCGCGATTGAACTGACGACGTAACTTTGTAATGGCGTTGCAGTTACGATAAAAAATATTTTTGCTGGTTGTTTACCGTTTTAACAATTGATGAGCATTAAAACAACATTTCAACATTTCAAACAACATTATCAATGAATTTTATAATTATGTGCCAAACTGAGTGTCAAATAACTTGGTAAACAATATTTTTCAAAATCTATACTGCGCTATTACAAGGTTATGTCAAAGCTTTATATTTGTAGTGCTGTGCTAATAATAACAGTATCGTAATCTGTTCTTAAACAGGTATATTTTTTTGCTTGGTGGTAGGATCCCTTCTGGGTCCGCCTGGCTAGCGACCACCCTTTATATAAAGTCTGCCGCCAAATGTTACCGCTCCGGCGGTAATGTGTTCCGGCAATATTGTATAAAGAGCCAGTTGCTTCCTAAACCCGTGTGCTTTCATCTTCGACCTCATCATCACTTACCATCAGGTGAGATTGAGGTCAAACGCGGGTTTAGTCACTTATAAAAAAAAAAAAAAAGAAATAATACGTTTCGTTTTTCTTTTTAAGAATTTGAAAATAATGGACTATAAGATAACAAAGGTTGTTGAAAGACTAAAAACCTGATAATGGAACATTTTGACCGAGATATTAGGATTGAAACTGTTATTGATAATAAAATAATTATACATGTAGGCGAAGATGATGATGAAGAAACTACCTCCTCAAGCGAATCGGAGTCTGAGTAATATTCTGTACGCACATTCAATTCAATATACTTTATTGCATAGAAATACAGATTGTAACTTTGTAACAAAAAATAAATAAAACAATTTTATTAAATTAATATTACCTTTTCTTGGTTTCCACTTAAATAGAATAGAATAGAATGTCATTTATTCGCAGAATATGGTAGAAAAAAAGTTCTTAGATCTAAATGTATTGTACAGCATATTCAACCGTCAATATCGGTGTGCAAATTTTTGTCCATTTTTCAATTTAACAATTCAAAATAATTAGGTATATTACTTATGTCCAAACTTATTTACTTATTTTTAATTATATTATTAAATGTCATGCATATTAAATCATTGTCATTCATTTAAAAAATCATTTATATTATAATACTGCTTGTCTAATAAAAAATTATACAATGCTTTTTTAAATTTTATCACAGTCTGGATTTTTATTGTCTTAGGTAATTTGTTATAAATTACTAAAATACAAATTTTAAATAATTCCGCCAATTTAAAACCGAAAATAATCTTAAAAATAACGCGGCGTTTCATTTTTGAGGAACGGTAACGAACTCAGTGTTATGTTGTGCCCATCACTAGTCGTGACTAACTGACAGGTGTCAGGAACGCATTCTCTGAACGGCCGAACTATAGTGTATGTAATTTATTAAGATTATGACATATTTGGTTCTGTGGTCTTAATCATGGTATTATATCGAGTAATTCTATCTATTATGGTACGCTTGTTAGCTAACATGATAGGATAAAATAACAAAATAATATTTATCTTGTCAATTCGACTATTTATCGATGGTTGCATGCTAGCCCTGCAGGAGATGCATTTCCAAACATGTACCTTGCATTTAAATAGCATTTTTCGAGAAAATTTGGCCTGGGTAACGGACGCGATTTGTTACTTTATTTTCGAACTAACGTACACCGTACTCCAATACTTTTGTAATTCCTTACCACGCTATATAGTGAACTTTCCTACTAACTTCGTACCTACATCGCACTTTCATACTGTCGTGCGTGACCACCTTGGTTTTCCATTCTTCGCTACATTGAACTTTCGCGCTAACGCTATAATTTAACAAGCGTGATTCGCGATTTTGTCTCCCGAAATTCAGTACTTACCTAGCTGAGTTATTTACAAGCGACGTTAACCACGCATTCACGCGCTAGGTTTTGAGGTACTGTGACGCCTTAATGTGAGTTGCTATCAAAAATGTATGATTGCTCCAATCTAATCTGACTTTCTTCGAGAACAATGGCTACAAGAAAGGGGCAACGAACGCAATATTGAAGTAAGACTCAACTATTGGCTAGGTTACGTAGTATTTACAAAAATACGGAATCGCATATGTATGCCCAACGCGTGGGTTATGTTGCATATCACTACATAGTATAAAACAAAGTCGCTGTCTCTGTCCCTATGTCCCTTTGTATGCTTAAATCTTTGAAACTACGCAACGGATTTTGATGCGGTTTTTTTTAATAGATAGAGTGATTCAAGAGGAAGGTTTATATGTATAATAACATCCATTAAATAGTGGAGAAGTACTGTTATTTTTGAGGTTTCTAATGTAATGTCGTAAATAATTACATTTTTTCCGCTTACATTGCAAACGCAGGCTGAACCCTACGAGTTTTATCAAAATAATGTACTAAGTATTGTACACATTGTAAAGGTCTACAGAAAAGTCCGTGATGGTATATGTCTATCTCTTATGGATAACCCACAATAACTTTTTTTTGTCATTTACTTTTTAGGACAAATAATGGCTAATTTTCGAAGCGATTTTAACCAATACAGCATTAATCCTTAACCATTAAATACCTTGAATACATTGTTCATTTAATATAGATCTATATGGCCCTTCACACCGTATGATTTAAGTGAATATTTTCGAAGATATTACAGATTTAAAAATTGCGGGACGTAGCGTTTGCGGCGGTATCGGCCGGCCGCCGCCCGGTGCGGCAAGAGCATGTATCAGTATTGCACTCGTGCGAAGCCGGGGCGGGTCGCTAGTAGGTATATAAAACTGTTCCGTTACTGAGTGACTGACAGAAAACGTACAGCCGTAACTACTAGGCGTAGAGAGCTGAAATTTAGAACATACATTCTTTAGGGGATGTAGGGGTGCACTAAGGAAGGAATTCCCGAAATTTCCACGGGAACGGGAATTATTGGACTTTTTAGTTTGTATGAAAAATCTTATTTCTTGAGTGCATGGATATGATACTTGGCATAAAAGTTCTTCAAAAAGAGACTGGTTGTGTTATGAAAGGAATTTCCGAAATTCCCACGGGACCGGGAAATATATGATGTTTTAGATTGTTTGTATGATAAAATCTTATTCTTTGAGTGCACGGATGTGATACTTGGTATAAAGGTTCTTCAATAAGTGTCTGTTTGTATAATGGAAGGAATTCCCGGAATTTCCACGGGAACGGAAAATAGGACTTTTGAGTTTGTGCGTGCACGAAGTCGCGGGCAAACGCTCTTGTTGTAGATTATCTCACTTTGATTGATAAGAGACGGGATTATGTCTCATCAATACACAACATAGGCAACCTCCATTTGTTAGAGAAAGTAGAATACAAAAAAAGTTAGTTTAGCTTAGCTAAACCAAAGTTGTCCGTCCAGCAAAACAATAAGCATAGTTTGCGGTGGATGTACATGTAAGTATGAAAAACTGACTCAACTATGCGAGCTAAGCTAAAACTAAGTTTAGTTTAGTTGGCGGTGGATGATCTGCTTTAAGGTAAACTCTATTTTTGACATGAATCGTAATATATGAGGTTCTATTTCTAATCGACCAGATACTGTGCCATAGGCAATATTGCATGGTGAAAAGCAAGAGGCGACTAGGTATTTGAAAAACTTCCAAGCCTCCCCAATTTTCATAAAGTCTACCCAAGTGCCGTCTTCAACTGACGGTAAACCCGTCGGCACTTCTGCATGAATTGAATGGAAAATTTTGGCTAGTAAATACGTAAGCATTTCGAAAAGTACAGCAAAAATCTTTGAACTCGCCTAGCGAGGCATTGACACTGGAATAAGAATTAGGTGAAATCGCCAGGCGAGTCACTGGACGTGTTAACCCATTACCCGCCAGACTTTATATCAGTTGTCGTGCTCCCAGCGCCAAGCACAGTAAATCTAAAAATAAATACCTACAACAAATAGGGATGTTCAATGGTAGATCAATATACTCGTCCCAGCTTTCGAACGCTTCAAATTCTATATTAATAGTTACAGCTGTTTAAGCTTGAAGAGGTAACAGACATATACAGGGTCTGTCGTAATGAATGGATAACCCGTTATTATCTGTAGTTGGTCCGGATGTAAGACTGTAAGAAAATCGTATCCTTTTGCTGAGATTCTCGGCCATTTGAAAATGGCGTAGACTTTTATACTTTTTCGTAAATTTCCCAAATTCGTTCATTCATTTCACTGTCATTTCATCAAATTAAGGTATTTTTGATATTCTTTCTGAATAATACTCCTGAATCTTTAACATTTATTTTAATATAATTTTAGGTGTTTCAAATCGGGAACATTACCAAAATCGTCATCTTGTAAATTTTTGATAATAATAATAAAGCGGTTTTGCTAGATACTGCCCGAATAGTTCGCCGGTTTCTGTCCCTCTTGCCCTGATCCCCGACTGACTGGTCAAATGGTCGGGTCTTTCCGCCGAAAGGCGTGTAGCTTTAAATATAAATAATAATAATAAATTATTTATTATTTATTTATTTGATCATCTACTGTGACAAAGAAAGTGTAGTGCTGTAGCTGCCCATAATCTTATAAACTTGTTTATTGTGTGTAGATTTTAAAAAGGTATAACAATATGTAGTTCACAAGCAACATAAAGTTACAGGAGCGAGAACACTGAACAAGGTTCTAAATTTTCAAGAAATTTTATATTTGTTGTTTACCTGCGTCATAATGATTGTATTATAAGGATATTTGATGCAAATACTATTGGATCACTAATAAGGATATTCAGGAGAAAATAAAGTTATTTTATGGAAAAACTATTAGAGCACGACAATTTTAAATTCGTCCAGTTTCATCACTTTATTATCGTGGAGATATGATATGTTTTTCCATAAAATAAATTGGTTTTCTTCGGAATGTCCTCATTAATGGTCCAATAGTATTCGCGTGAAATATCTTGATATAATACAATCATTAGAACCCAACAACAAGTATGACATTACTAGAAAAATTTAAATCTGACCTTTTTCAGTGTTCTCGCTCTTGTAACTTTATGTATTTGTTATACCTTTTTATAATCTACACATAATAGCAAAGTTTTTAAGATTATGTCACAGTAGATGATCAAAAATTTACACGATGAAAAAGGTTTTAAAAAAAAATTACAAAATGACGACAATTGTAATTGTATTAAAATTCTAAACCTTAAAAATATGTCAGAATTTAGATAAATTACTGATATTATTATTAGAAAATTGCCTTGATGTCCAGCGCCATTGTCGGATAAATTCTACAATGAATACTTATCTAAAATATAAAATTCTCGTGTCACAGTTTTCGTTGCCATACTCCTCCGAAACGGCTTGACCGATTTTGATGAAATTTTTTGTGCTTATCCGGTATCTATGAGAATCGGCCAACATCTATTTTTTTTTTATTTATATGGCAAAACAACGTTTGCCGGGTCAGCTAGTGACATTTAATTGTAATTCAATTTTACGTGTTTTAAATCTGAAAAATTGTCAAAATCGTCATTTTGGAACATTAATGGTCTGTTTCACAATGTACGGATAAGTTCTACATAAGTTCCAAATAAGCTATTTATTACTTATTGGTAGGATAAACACTATTGTTGCGTTTCACGACTGTCAGATACATGCTAGTTTGTCTTCCATACAAATACCAAAATTCTATTACTACTAGCGCTACGCGCCGGGCACTACTGGAACTTTTGTATTTTTTTCTGCGTTCGATATCGATATGTATATCTATAGAACCAGGCAGCGTATTTATAGTATAGTATTCAAACAATCAAATTTTTGCACTCGTTGCATTTGCTTATTTTTCTGTGTGTTTTTTGTCGCTGAATTCTTTTGTTAGTGTTTTCTACAAAGTACGTTGAGTAGAGTGTTCACTCCTCGCGTTTTTACGATCTCAAATCAAAGATTTTACTTTTGTGAAGTGATATTTTTGCATAGGATGCTGACTTTCTAGTGAGATAGTGAGTTAAGAAAAGGAATTGCATTGATTGTGAATGACTGGTGCAAGGAGTCGAACAATTTGTGTGGCAAAAGCATTGAGTTTGACGAAAACAACCCGAACAAATCTATGGCCTATAATTATTATATCAAACACAAATAATTAAGAAAAAATAAATAATTGTCTGAGATGCATATTGTTTTATTACCCCCAACTCGCATAGCATCATGCTTTGTGCAGTTTATTTCAACTTATTAGTATTGCGCAGTTTGCACAATAGTAATAACTGGTACTACGAATTTCTGAAAATTTGAAAGTGACGGTACGGCCGGGCTGCATTCTAGGGTTGTTTTGGTCAAAAAGGTTCCTAGAGTGGATACTGTGTGGCGCTAAAGTGCAAAAACCGCGAGACGGTCATCTATACTTTAGTACTTATATTTATCTATGGTCAGATAGCGCTATTTGTCACATTAGTTATGAGTCCGATGAAGTTTCTTATTCGGAACTTTTATCTTCCAAATAATTTATGTGCTACATAGCTATTTGGTACTTTATCCATACATTGTGAAACAGACCCTAAGAGACTTAAGTGTAATAAATTGTGAATGATTACTTAATAAACCATTTACCAAATATTAAATTTTTTAAATATAATACAGCGTTATTAAATAAAAAAAGCATATGAAACGAATGGTGGTTTTTAGTCGTAAATATACGACCTTGGCGAAATGGTCTCGAAACTATTTGTCAGATTTATCCGACCGAGGCGGTTAAAGGGTTAATATAGAAAATATGTTTTAATTAAGCGACATATTACACCTACCAATAAATTGCAAACAGAAATTAGTACTTAATAATACTCTTTATTTAGCATAATAAAACTCACGATACACATAATACGTAAATAACTCCCATGATTAGGTTAACATTCTTAAATAAAACACTGTTATTTATTTTATAATTACAATTATTTAATAACTTGTTGTTTGGTGATTTATTCAAATCTATCACGTGTATTTGAATTGGCAGCACTATAGCCAAATAACAGAATGTCGGCAAATTGCTTGGTATTGCATGATTACGTAATAACACTACTAAATGTTTAACTATTTTAGGAATTGCGCTTATAGAGGTTGCTTTTCAATTAATTTGTACCAATGACCGCACTCACAGCGACGAGGGTGACCCTGTGAACAAAAAAAAACATGTCAAATTATTTTGGCATTCGAAAAAACTTACACATGACGGCAAAGTTTGCGGGAGAATATTAAAGACCGATGAGTTTCGGGTTAATCGGTAGCTACAGTAAAATTTCGAATTAACGTATATGTAATTATTTTACAATATTTTATACAATTCACGTCTATTTCTTTATTTTTCTTGTCTCAAATGTTTTTCGCGGGCCTTGAGCGTGGGGAGCGAATCCAGAAATTCCGTAACGAAAAAACCTAACACCCCCCACTCCGACCGGCACAGCGGTGATACATTGATTTCATAACTTTACATGCGGGCTTTAATAAACAATCAGCGCCATCTACTAGGAACTTGTGGAACTTCATATTAGATCAAACATTACTGCATTAATAAAATAAATAAATAATTATAATTGCATAATTTGATAAAAAATGCTATGCAATAGCTTTACCGCGGCAGTCTCCGAGTGCCACAGGTCTTTTTTTCTATTATTTTTTATATACCTTGTTCACGTGCGCGGAAACTTATTTTAAGGATTTTATTTTATTTTAAGGTTAACTTTTCATTGATCCAAACCATTGCTACCAACCTAAATAGAGATTTCGTAATTCGAATTTCAGTAGTGGAGTCGTCTGAAAAAGTTTAGCTTCAATGTGGATTTCTTACCACTCAACACACTAACCTACAGGCGAGGTCCCAGGGGGAGGTCACAGATGACATAATCCCCTTAAAATCATGAAAAGACGAACCCTTTAAAAGAGTTGAAGCTAGAAAAAGACCCTTGTGATTTAAAATTCATTTGTGTCCCTCCCCAAAAATGTCAGTCTGCGACCGCGCCTACTTACCTACCTCATCAGATGTAAGTGATGATGAGAGCACACAGGTTAATGAAACTGGCTCGTTTCCATTGGTGAAAAAACCCACGATTAACCTCATTCTCACCTAATGGTTAGTGAAGCTCATCGTCAAATATAAATAAATATTTCTGACACTCACACAACATTATCTAGCCCAAATTAAGTTTCTTAAAGAACTTGTGTTATGGATACTAGATAACTGATATACTTAAGAAATACATATTGAATAAATACATATTTTTTATTAGAATAAACTTAAATAAACATCCATGACTTGACGACTAATATCTGTATTCATCACACAAATATCCGCCGCCGCCGGGATTCGAACCCAGGACCTTTGGCATAGAAGGCAATAAACGTTATCACTACACCAGCAAATATGAAAGGTGGTTGCTAAGGCGAAATCTGAAACCTAATCATTCGCAATAGTAGCCTTTTATGTCGAGGTTATCCATGGGCGAGGGCATTTAAGGGCATTGGAGGGCACATTAAGCAGTCGGTCCCGGGGGCTGTATATTGTATACAGTAGTCGTTAGGGTTTGTCAGAAGCCATATCCGGCACCCTGAAATATCTGACATCCACCAACCAGCACAGGGCCAGCTTGGTGGATTACAGCCTCAACCTCCTCGTCACCCAGAGGAGAGACTTATAGCCCTACAGTGGGCTCATTACATGGAGTTGTGTTGATGATGATGATGATGAGGGCATTTGGGGGAGGCCTATGTCCCGCAGTGGATGTCTCCTGGCTGAATGATGATGATGATCCATGGGCGATACGACTATAGGAAGCCGATCTTACGCGGCTTCTAAAAAACACATCACCCCAGAGCCGTAATATTTGGTGGCAGATTTCTTATGAAGGGTATTTGCTAGCCCGGTGAACACTGACCTTCAAGAGGGATCATTCAGATTAGTCACCTTCTATGATTAGCCAATCCAGGGGCGGGTGGGTTATTCTAGGCCACCCCAACTGCGTTAAGCGTCAAATAGGCCCACGCATGATTCCGTTAGAATCGTCGCGTATGTGCTTGCGCGTGAATACGAAGTAGAAGGAAAAGCGTAAGTAGGTATAAATAGGCGGAAGAAGTAGTAGTAGACAACACCAAGATATTGGTGGCTAATGGGCGATCATTATCTTCATGAGCCGAGAGATGCACACTTCTCGACGGAGGCCTCCCCCAGGATTCGTCATGTCGTCCGGACCCGCGCCGCTCTCATCCAGCGTTTGACGTTCGTAAAGTGTATAAAATTACCTACTAAGAATAAAAAGTTTTCATTTTCATTTTCATTCATACGCGGCGGGTTATTTTTCATGGACCCGCTTAACGAAGTTTTGACCGTAAGCGGCTAAAAATACCTGCCCTTGAATAACCCCTGCCCCAGGATCCATTTTACTATGGCCAGGGTTAGAAGCCATATTACATTGCTTCTAAGTTTTAAAAAGGCCAGCTTTTAAGGTTAGCGCATCGGGTGAAAATTTCACCTGACCATCTAACCTGACTAACTTAAAAATGTAAGTTCACTGAATTCTTTCCCATTTTACTGTGCAACAAAATCTGTCAAAAACGACATGTATAAGACTAATAATTAAACCCAGAGCTAAGGCATAAGCACAAGTATAAACCTAAGTTCATTTTGTAGCTATTTTATTAAGAGTGTTGTAATTTTTTTTTAAATATAAATAAATAAAAAGGTCCCCAAGAAAGGGGCGGAACTTATAACTGCCAATATATTAATTGCTGTCCATCAGTAAATAATGGCTATCAATGCAGTCTCATGACTATTTTGGTAATTCATCGGAAATATAATATAAAGTTTAATATAATAAAATATATTGAATGAAACAATTGAAACTATCATACCTTGTGTACCCACAACCATGTGATCGCTGTCGCATGTTCCTCACCTGAAACAATGAGCAATCAATTTACACATAGTGATTATAGTTATTGAAGGTTGCAGATTAAGCGTAACAAACCTATAAAATTTCTTCAGTCAATTCTTAACTTAATGTCGAGTGCATAGAGTTCAGATTCCCTTAATTTCTAACAGGTTTAGAATGCTCGATGTGCAGCTTTCTGTACTAGGTACCCAGATTGGTAACCCTGAATAGAAGATGCTACAACGAAGTATACTTCTGTGTTGCCGAGTATAAATTTAAACCTATAAATCATAAATGAAAAAATGTGTTAAAATAAAATCACCCGACCAGGACTCGAACCTGGGACCTCTCGTTTGCCGGACGAGTGCTCTCCCACTGAGCTACCGGGGCCTGGTGGTACGCCTCGAAATTACTTAACACCTTTTTTTTTGTTTTTATGTTGTACTAGCTGCTGCCCGCGACGTCGTCTGCGTGAACGCTATGCAGCACCAAACGCACCTACGATTATAACACTGCTAGCGTGATAATATGTAGCCTATATGTTGACCCGACTTCTTAACTATCTTCATGCCAAATTTGAAGTAAATCCATGCAGTACTTTTTGAGTTTATCCCGGAAAGACAAACAGACAAAAATTCTAAAAACTATATTTTTTGTTTCTGTTTCGATTGTAGATCATACCCCAAGTATTCTTTTAAAAAAATATTCAATGTACAGTTTTGACTTTCCTACCATTTTATTATATGTATAGATTGCTAACTTTCAGCTAAGACCACCCAAGACCAATCCTTTACAGAAATTGTGAATCTCAGTTAAAGTGAAGCATTGCAATATTTTATAATATTTTAAAGTTTTATTACTCATAAATAATTGAAAAAATGTGTTCACAATTTCAATAAAGAATAAGATTAGATGGAGCTAAGTTAGCAATATAACGTAAAAACAAAAATGTATTATGTCAAAAATGTATCACCTGGTCAGGTGATTTTTATTTAACACAATTTTTCATTTATTTAAGAGTAATGAAGCATTTTAAATGCAAAAACTTTAAAATATTACTACAAATCATATAATAATAAACTATTAGCTACTACCATAGTATGTACATTCTGCAAAAGAATTATTTAAAACACCCAGTCTATTGCACACATACAATTTGCATGCATATTGTATGTGTGCTGGACACTGGGTGGTATGCATAATTCTGTTGCAGACTGAACAATAATTCTTCCTTAGAAGGAAGAATTTTGTGTACTTGTTTATCATATCAAGTCATACATAATTTTGACAAAAATCTTATAAGTAGAAAGTGTATTATGAATGTTGTTATGTCTCGGGAGAGAACACCTAAAACTATGATATCTTGGTGTCAAGTAAGACTTTACCTTCAACTTACCTCACCTTTTCCTTTACTCTCTTATTAATAAACTATAACTTTTAACTAGAGGTAACTTTAAACTGAGTTATTAATAAGAGGGTTAGTGTCTTGATGTAAACCATAAATGAGATAGGTTTGTTTTACTAGATAATTGGTAATTAAATTTACAATTGAAAACTGTAAGATAATTTCTACTTACATATGCATCCAACAATACGAGCATCAAAGCATGATGGCACAAGTGTGGGGTTCTCCTTTGTGCCTGCCGCCTTCTTGAGAACCTTCATGTTGAAAGGATCATCATTTCCGGCTTCCATTGCTAAGAGTTCTTTTTTCTCTAATCCTGTAGCATGCTCCATAGGGTCCACCATCACTGAAAATGCAAGATATGGTTTTGATAATTGTGAAGTTTCTGTACAGTACCTGATACAATTCAAATAATGAATAATAAGAATATGTTTGCTAAGACTTCATGTCGCGGGGTTGTATTGGATTGAAACTCACATTTACAATTATTTTAGAATGGATTTGTTTTTTCTTTTAATTACTATTATCCACAAGTTTCTATTTAAGTAAAATTGATATTACAGGCATATTAGACACAGAGTCAGAAACCAATTGAATTGATGTATGGAATGGTTTGAGTTGCTATGAATCATTGACAATCAAAACATGACAAATAATTATTGAATTTTCAGAATTTAAAATACACAGCAACTGCAATTGTTGTGGTTTTGAATACCAATGGAAAATTGAGATCTTCTATTAATGAATGCTTAGAAAACTGGTATTATAATGATATAATTAGAATAATATTTAGATAGACAATCAGTATATTTTAGTGAAAGTTGATTTAATAGTGTAAGGGAAAATAATGGGATACTATTGCAACGCTGTTAACTGTAAATACTGTAATATAACTATACGAACCTTAATAAAACAGACGGTAGATAACCTATCATAAGTGTTATCTCAATCATGAAAAAGGCAATGATTTAGAATAGGAAGGCATTTTTTTTATTAATGCGTTTAAAAAGGAGAAGACCTTTTGCAAACAGCCTAAAGGAAATAGCAAAATGTTGTTTTGATTTGATTTGTTCCAACAAAAATCAATAAAATGTGCCCTTGGGCAATGACCGACTTAAGGGTTTCACTAAAATCAATAATACAGTGACCAATAATAAATAAACAGGCATATTAATAGGGTTCTTAAAAAAATATTAAGCAAGTTAAAATAGGTTAAAATTGGAATTTTAGGGATAATTTGACATTACGTAACTATTTTGACAGTACACTGTACACGATATGTCCTAAAATTATTAATGGAAACCTTACTTTTATCGGCGTATCCCCGTCGGGCAACGGGCATAATAGCGCCTCGTAAAGCATTTACTCGAACAATTTGTCTACAAAACGAAGCCATCATGTTATTCATTTTACACTAGACCGTATCTCACGATGGCAAGTGCGATTGCGACTTTCAGCGACAAATAAATTCTCTGAAAATAAGGATGTGAAAAAACCGGTTCTTGAATTTCGTGACTGACTTTGATTGAAAAGTGAGGAATCTGAATGTTTGTATCACTAATAGTGGACTAGTGACACGTTGAATAGTGTAACTATCCTTCTAATTTGTGAACGTTGACGTGCAATTCCACGGCGACAAAATGACCTTACACACCACATCAAAAGTTGAAAAATCTGAAGAAAGCATATATTTTTACATGCAAAAATGGCTAAGTACCAACGCTCCGTCACGCGTTCGAACGCGCGTTTCATACTAAACTGAAACGTCCGTACCATACGGACGTACGATAAGGACGTCGGTATTCGATATGCGCGTTCGATCGCGTAGCGCAGGGTTGGCACTAAATGAGTTTATATCGATTAAGGAGTTGGTATACAAAAAAAAAATCACAAAAAGTTACTCTACGATAACATTCAATTACCTAATAAAATTGGTTGTGTGAGGATTTAAAATAAAAATCCATCACTTATTTTTATTCTTTCAATTTCTTTTTTGGAATAAAAAATAGTGAGGACCCTTTTTCAAGATTAAGTCTATATCTATACCACATTTCATGAAAATCGTTTCTGTAGATTTCCAAACAAAAAGTTTACCCCTTATATCTACCCCATGATAGCCATGTCTGCGCAATGATTGAAATATTCTTCTTCTTATATTATTTTTATTAATAACTGTAGATGTAGTAAGAATGATTTAAAAATAATTGACCAAAGGCGTTAATAACGAAAAAATTTGATATTATTGATTTTACCGAAATAGGTTTACGTACGTACTCTCATCTCACCTATGCAATGTGTATAGATTTTTGAAGTACTGATATATTGGGACCGTTCCAATATGTATAGGTATCACCTACCTAAGTAGTAAAAACTCTATTGATAAGTTAAACACTCTGTGTTAGTAAATAAACATTTCCCCTATTGTTTTCAATTTGAAATCACTTTCACAACAGGATATTTACCTACTATGTTTGCATGATTTATGAAGTCCCAGACCAGTCATTTTGTCGTCCGCGTTACCGATCAGAAAATGAGAACGAAATATGCTTTTAAATAGTTGATTCCCAAAGGTCGACAACAAAATCAATATAATTGATTGAAACAAAATCAATTTCAACCACCAAACTTGATTACTGTTCAACAGAGCTGAAACTAGAGATCCTTCAAAAGGTTTTTTTTGTTTATCGACTTTGCGCCATGTTTTTTATCGAAGCAGATATGGCCATCCCCACCTATTGTGTTCTTATTATGCGCTTGAGTGCGACAAGAAAAGAAATACTCACGTTATTTATGACCTAGTTTACTCGGTGTAAATGATGTAACTATAAATCAATTTTCAACACACTTGCTCGTAAAGTGAGCCTTATTCTATTGAATTTAGAACTATAAACTGGGCTATGAGCCACGCGTACATAATATTTTATACCCTAGTGCATAATATATTGAATCCTACAAAGTTGCATTGTACCTTAGTGCAAATTACATGCGAATAAACAGAGCATATTTTATTGATCCGGGTTATATATTAAATATATTAGCGCGCGCGACCAGGCGGCGCGCCTTCAGCAGTTCTTTTACTCACAAGTGTGTTGAAAAACGTCGTATGTAACTCGTGAGCGTTGCTAATTACAGTCTCGGCTCATTATTAAATCACAGCCTCGACTGTAATTAGCAACTTAGCTTACTTGTTACATAATATACTATTACTTTCTTACCGAGCGTTCTGATTGGACAAATTGGTAAGTTAAACAGCCAATAGGATGATCTCATCACTTCGCCCCTAAATATAATCTCGCTGCGCTTACATTGAAATTTTATTTTAGGTAATTATTTATTTAATATTTTATTTTATTTTTAAATGTACGAAGACGACAACGAGGTAATGGATGCCTTGGAGAGCTTTTGGCAGGACCAAAAAAAAACTTTTTTTGAATACCTTGGAAATGCGCTGGACTCGGTGTGTAGAGGGACTCGGAGCATATGTAGAAAAATAAATTATTAGTTTATCAATAGTCTATCTCCTTCTCACTACTTTTTTGATACACGCAGTTGTGTTTACCCAGCACTCTTCTCTTCAGCCGATCAATAAGTAAAGCATACCTACTCTCTTACTACGGCAGCTGGCTGGCCCTCTTTCTTTGGGGCCAACTTCCGCCTCTCTTCACAGCGCAAGATCTTACACACGCAAATCTAGAGCATCATTCTTACTCTCGCTGACCTAGCACCCCACTCATTTTTTTTTTCACTATACCACCTACTCGGTGGGTATCTGGTTACTACTAACTTGGATCACTCTGACAAGCATCTTAAGTCTTGCTTAAGTCCAAAGACCATTACTAGCATGTTGTTGATATCGGTAACCAGTTTGTGATTCCACGGGTGAAGGCATGCTTAGTTTTCCTGTGTTCTGATGCACGATAGAAAGTGAGTTTTCTAAGATCTTACTATCATATGCTCGTATTACAGAACGAGACTTAATACTCGTTTCACGTAAGCGTTGTTCACCAGCTGATTCTTGACTTGAGCTTTAGTCTTATTACAAAACAAGAACCACCAGTTGTATAAAGGGAATAAACGCCAAATTTCCCAAAATTGTTTTTTGATGCAAATGTCATCTTTAGTAGTCGACTCATCCATCAGCCTCAAGAGAGAAATACAAACCACAACATTCACTGAGTACCGCACGGTCAAAAATTTTATCAGTTGTAAGAAGGAAATAAATCCGGATTTATTCCCTTTTTCAAACTTACGAAATAATTTCCATATAAACTAATCTCAACCTTAAGACGTTGTAATAAAGCAAGATTAGTTATTTGGTTGTTTGTTGATTGTTTTAACGGTTTTTTGTCAGATCACCATCGAAGGCGTCTCCTGATTGGTTGACTGTGCGTGGAAAGATCGACAGATATTGCATCATCCATTACTTTTGATATTCACAGTGTGGATGGACGCTTTTGTGTTTTAAATTATTTAATAAGTTAAAATGTCTAGTGATAGTGAAAAAAGTAATACGTATGTTTCAACTGAAGTTCAGCCGGCTAAGAAAAAGAAAAAGGGAGTAAGAAATACGCATTTATATAAATGTGAGGTACAAAAATCCCATCGTCTTCGTGGTGAAGCTTACACAAGTACTTGTAGTGGAAATTATGTCGAGGAGAAATCGAATACTGAAGAGGAGTGTAAGTGTAAAAAGTATTGCACTTTAAACTTTGGATTAGAAGAAAGACAAGAACTATTAAAGAGTGTGTACAATGGAAGACCGAAAAACGAGCAAGACACATACCTTATGGGACTGATACAATGTTCACACGTGGCTCGCAGACGTTCAAAAAAAGAAAACAGAAAAAAACGGGACAATACTTTTACCTATTTTGTCTTATCTAACGCTGAGAGGGTTCAAGTATGCAGACAAGCCTTCTCGATCCTTTATGATATAAAAAACAAAGCCATTTTTCGGCTCACATCTATCCTTTCTGAAGGGAAGCTGCCCCAAGATAAACGTGGCCAGCATCCTAATCGTGGTAACTCACTGTCTAGTGACACCTTCCTTGCCATTGATGAACACATTAAATCGTTTCCACTAAAAGAATCGCACTATAGCAGCAGATATATTCAGTATTTAGATGCTGATTTGAACGTAAAAATTATCTATGAAATGTTTTGTACTAAGAATCCTGAGCTAACGAACATAGTGAAATACGATTTCTTTAGAAAGTACTACAATCAAAATTACGGATTTAAATTTGGACGACCACAAGTTGACGTCTGTTCAGCTTGTGAGGAGCTACAGGCCAAAATAAAAAGTCCAACACTGAATGATAATGCAAAGCGTGTGGCAGTCGCTGAAAAAATGGTACACTTAAAACGAGCTAAGAAATTTTACAATAAGCAAAAAGAAGTTGTAAAATTGTGCAATGAAAGAGAAGATGTCGGAGCAATCGTGTTCGACTACATGCAAAACCTGCCGCTTCCCAAGATCCCTGTTCAGGAGATGTTTTATTTAAGGAAGTTATGGCTCTTCGTGTTTTGCGTTCACGACCTAAAAACAAATTCTGCTGACTTCTACACATACCACGAAGGTGAAGCTAAACGAGGCCCCGACGAAGTTTGTAGCCTGTTGTGGAAAACCATACAGAATATGAATCCTACTGTAAAGGAACTTCATGTGTTCAGTGACGCTTGCGGGGGTCAAAATAGGAATAATACCCTAATAAGGTTCTTCCTCATCTTGATATCGTCGGGTCGATTTCAGAAGATACATCAGTATTTTCCAGTACGAGGTCATTCGTTCTTGCAGTGTGATCGTAACTTTGGTACTGCCAAACGGTTGATAAGAAGAAAAGACAGAATATACACCCCCGAAGAGTACAACGTTATGATTTCCACGGCCAAAAAGAGGGGATTTTCAGTTACAAACATCACTTCAGACGATATTCTAGACTTCAAGAACACTTGGCCATTGTATTATAAGAAGACATGTAAGTCAGTAAATAAAACTTCAACTTATACTATCTCAAAGTACAGGCACTTGACATATAGTGCATCACACAAGGGTTATTTAACTGCACGTGAACATATTGACGGGCTGTTAAAACATCACTTCTTACTCCAGAAGAGTAATGTGCAGCCTGCATTACCTACAGATAAAGCATATGCTGGTAAAATACCCATTAATCACAAGAAAATGGCAGACGTAAACAAGATCGTTCAGTACATACCACATGAAAAGAAGAATTTCTACGAAACCATACTGAGATGGCCAACAACGAATATCGAAACGCCTGACCATGATGAAGAATAGTGTTATGATGTAAATTTTTATTAAGTTACAAGTCTTTTTTCAATAAATAACAACTTTTCATGTACTTATTCTTTTATTTATTAGATTTTCATTTCATCGATTGTATAAAGGGAATAAATCCAACTACTTTAAATAAAAAAATCTCAAAAACTTCAAAAAATATATGGCATCTTATAAGTTCATAAAACTCTAACTACACAGAACTTTAAGTCATCCATAGGTCATTAACTGTTAAAACATAAAATGTAGAAGTTACACAGTTTTTTTTGATTTCCCAAAAAATCAACTTTTGGAATTATTTCCTTTATACAACTGGTGGTTCTATTCTGGTGGATAAATTATTTATCAAAACCAGATTACCTGAAACTAGTTTCAAATATCTGACTCAGTTGATACTGGGTTTTCTTTGAAAAAATTTGTTTCCCATTACATTTAATAACGTCTGTTACGTTATACGCAAAGTTTAGATTACAATGTCTTATAAATTGCGTTAAATTCTATATGATATATGACAAAATTGCCAATGTTTTGAATTATTTATCTGTTTTTCGATAGAAGCAGTACGGTTAAATTATAACTGTCGCTTCTTTTTACTATGAAAATATATTTATATTTATCACTCAAAAATAAAACGAAACGTAAAAGCTAAATGTAATGTTGCCAACTACTAAGTAAAGTCACTTAAAACTATGAATTCCAATATAGTTTTTATTTACGAAAAGCAAGTTCAAACTTTTTCAAAGGCACCATAATATAATTCAAACATAATTTACTACTATGTAATTCCTCATTTTATAATAACTCCATAGCTATACAAGATAACAACATGTGATAAATATCTTTATATGATTTGGCGAAAAACACTTTATCAATCTGCAACACTGCTTGCGACGAAAAAATCACATCTTTTACTGTAGATTGTGTAAACCTATATCTTTTTTTAAAGTGTAGCTCGTCCATGGCGAAGGGATCCTGTACATCTTGTAATAATTGTCGTGGAATACGCACTTCGTGTATAAAAATATTATCGTAATGGTAAATATCACTGAAAGGATCCATTGTAGTTAATACAGATCACTATTAAACAAGGCACGAATCGCGTACTTATTTAGTTTTTCTCTAAGCCACAGTTCACAACAACACAAACTTAATTTGAAGTACGCTCAAGTATGGTAGAAAGCACACTCAAGTGCATACAGTTGTGAAACTAGTTTCAATCATTGGCATATGCATAAGTAAAGTTCTATAATAAGCGTGAACACAGTTCAAATCATTTAGTACTCAAGTGATATCTGGTCATTGAATCTAGTATTAGGCAACGTTTTGTTATAAAGAAAGTCGTTGATACTAGTTTCAAAACTAGTATCAATACATGAGTACTATTCTGTAATACGACACATAGACTTTCACATAGACATAGTGTGGGTGACAGATTCAGTAACGTATTGTTTCACTCCTGAAAGTCGAAGCAATTTACAAATTATGACTCAATATTTCAGCTGTGCCAAATTCCTAATTTATTTAATCTATACTTATATAGAGGGCTGTTTATTAGTCATCGGCCAATTTTTTTACATCATTATAGAAATGATTTTTTGAAACAAAGGTATGTATTTTTTACCAACAAATTAATATATTCGCTGACATATTAGGCAAAGCATGGTCACTCTAAATTATGAATGAATACCACTAACAAAAAGGCGCAGTCGTCAGTCGTTTTGCTACTACAAAACATCTTGTAGTACTACGTCGTAGTATTATTAATGAAATGCCACATCGTAGTAGCTATGTTTATCAACAGCGTCTATTTTTAAAATAGTTTGTGCTATATTTTATTTGCACTGAACAATTCTACAACGTGTAACATATTAAAGAGATAATACTTAAGGGGATTGTATGTTTGGTGATGTAGTTTATAAGTGACAGTACATTTTGTTATCCTTACGGTTCGGCCGAAAAACGAGTTCAAAGTTTTGATCAAAATATCTTAGTGTCAACCCTAAAAATAGCTGTTAGCTTTTGATGAAATCTATTCGATAACAAATGGCGTAAAAATAAAGTGATGGGTAACTAAGACAGATACTACAAAGTTGAGCTGGTGCGGGAAAGGTCATAAGGTCACTGACTGCGGCACAAGCCTTGTTTTAGCTTATTGTTTAGGTTGACTAGGGTTGTCAAAATATTTTGTTGTAAAATAATTAAATAAATTTGTATGAAAGTCTATACCGAAACTGGTCATGCTAATTCTTTTACTGTATAGTCTACGTATGGTCACAGAATAATTACTCCGCAAGAAGATCTAAATAAATTCAAGTCTTGCTACGACGCGATACGGTGGAATTCAGCTAGCACAGCATTACGTACCTGCAAATTTATATACCTAGAAATTTTGTCTCTTTCTATCGCATGCCTCTTATCTTTTCTTACGCTGTTAGGGTTGCTGCCTTGTGAAGAATAATTAATCTCCTTATTTGTAATTAAGTATCTACCGATGTAGGTATAGATATCTAAAAATAATCTAATTGAATATTTGTTTCTTTTTATGTCCATTTTTAAATACTATTTGCGACCTTGATCATAGAATTACTGTGAGTGCTATTAGGTAGGTAGGTATCTACGGCGTCCCGACGGACGTGCGCGTGACACTCGACTGATTCGAAATCCGCCGGCGAAGCGCTTCGCTGTAGGTAAATAACGGATGTACCGCGCAGAGTGAGCCAGGCCTGGTATGGTATGGAAGCTAACCCTTAAGTTTTATCTCTCCATTTTAAATATGCAGGTTGTACGTTTATATTGTATTAAAAAAATAACAATTAATTTTGGCTAGTGACTATAAAACAACCCTGTATAAAGCTAATATATAAAGCTCACGAGTTTGTTTGGTTGCACGCGCTAACCTCAGGAATTACTGGTCCGATTCTAATTTTTTTTGCGTTGAATACATTTATTGAGGAAGGCTATAGACTACATTTTATCCCAGAGTTCTTACGGGAACGAGAGTAATACAGGTGAAACTGCGGGGACCAGCTAGTCATTAATTTTGGTAAATTAAATGAAACCTAACCAGATTGTGTACTAAAATTTAAGATCTAACAAATGTAAAACTTAGAAAAAAATAACTAAAATTAACTTAAAAATCTTAAAATACGAAAACATATCATATACTTAGTAAAAATATTAATAAAAACTGCAGAAATAGACTTGTAAAGTAGTAATATATTTTATTACTATTATTTATTATTAAGCATTAACACACCCACAATGGCGTTGAAAAGTAAATTATATGAAAAGAGAACCATGCCAAAAGATGTTAACGAAAAGTCCTGACGATGCTAAGTTAGGTCAGAGAGGACAAGAGAGAAAATAAAACAGGTTGTTTTAGTCTACGAATCAAAACTAATTGAATCTGCGATAGAACCTAAAAATCTATGTGGTACGACAGATTTATAGTCCTTCGGGCAACTGTCACCATGCTACAGCGCAAATATTATTTCCCGTGCAGTTCCCTGTGTGGTGATGGTAGGTAACTTAGCGGTGTGTGACCCTTGATATGATTAAAAAAAAATTGATTATTTATACATTTGAAATAAACACAAAGTTCGTTTAAAGAGATTTATTGATATCAACATTTTTTTTTGTGTTTAAAACAGACTTTTGAGAATTTATTATACAAATATTATTACTTGCATTATGTCGTTTACCTCAGTTTAGTAATCTGAAAACGTACCTAAAAAGTAAATATTTTTCTTAAATAATTTTCTTTTTAGTTTAGGGTACAATATATTCTGAGGTGTAAATCAGTGCTAAGGTGCTATATGAAAAGTCAGAAGAGATTGCTTCCAATACAAGCTCAATATTTAACGTCTTAATTATGGTTGTAAATGCAATGAAATTTGCTTATTTATTTTTTTGTAGTAAATAGCATCTTTTATGAAATTACTGTTTGTTCCTTTTCTTGACAAAAACTGAAAAAAAAGAAAACATATTTTAAATTAAATATAATATGAACATGTGTGCATATACACGGTATAAATAATTTACTTAATAGAATAAATAAGCATAAACAGGTATAGCTAAAGCCTTTGACTTGGATTACATAGGCTTTTGACTTGGATTATTCAATAAAAAAAGTTTAAAAGTAAGAAGGTATAGGTACTTACAAACAGAAGAAACTTTACTTTTTTTGGAATCTTTTTGATTTTATTCGCGCACAAAATGAGGGAAGAAACAAACATTGATTTCAATCAATTTCTTGTTCTACTACTTCTTTGAACAAAGCATCCCTTGAACGAGTTTAATCTGACATCAATTTCACCTTCCTCGAGCTAAAAACACAGAAAACTCTATTTGCATCATTAAGTTAACACGGAAAAAAGAAAAACAACAAAATATCTCATTGATCAACTACTAACTGGATCAGATTGATAAAGTTCCCTGAAACACGATGGAGATACACACTCCCTGACACATCTTGTTCTAGATAAGCCATTTAAATTACTACAGGCACTACTTTGTTCGCAGGCTGTCTCAAATTCTCTGAATGTCATTTCCTGTAAACAATTATTTTTATAGCGTCAATCCATGTTTTTTTTACAATTACAATTTTTAATTTCTTTTACGAATTCACATAATTTTTGAAATCATGTTGGGAAAGTTATATTTTTATTTAAATATAAACCATATTTACGTTTTTTTGGGAATCCTTGTATTGATATTCTTTGAAAGTAAACGTGACAGGGCTTTGGGCTGAACTAAAATCAATTACCGTAAGCAAAAATATTATCAAATACTTATCAAAAGATGATTCTAACCGAAACATCATCGTATCTTAATGTAAATACCAGAAATCAATAGTTAACTGGACGCAGTCCTTCACAGCGTTGCACATGCGCAGAAGTTTGTTTTTAATTCAACTGTTTTCTTAGTATACTCACATATTTAAAATTTTCATCTTTCATAAAAACTTGAATAATAGTTTGTTTATATTTTTATATATGAGTCACATGTTATTTCAAAACAAGCTTAATATAAAAAAATTGCATTAAAATCAGTATCGGTTTTCACATAGAGGAATAGGGGCATCACTATACCTCTAATTTTTTTTAGGAAATCTGTAACTGTGATTTGAGGAAGGAATTGATGATTGATATCTTCAGTTTCATTCAACTTGCTTGGAGGAAGATTTTATTTATAAATCTTAGAGTACCTAATAATACTTTATTATTATTGCTCCAAGTTATAAATTATTTTATTCAAAACTTTTATGAAAGTTACAAATAAATTATTTGGTTTAGTGTCACTGTCATATTGTCAATCACAAATTCGCTGATTGAATTACGCTGGTTTGTGTTCGTTCGTTCTCTTTCGATGCAAAGTACGTAAAAGTAGCAAATATTGCTAATTTTAACATTTTCCCATTGTAATGGCCTCGGGCTCTGTGTTTTTGTATGTTTTATCAATTATTTAAGTACTAAATAATACCATATAGTGCAGTGCTTCAAGACATATTAAATTATTCGTTGTGTCTAATTGGATTCCACTTTTACTTCCTACACTGGCAAAACTATCAAGATAACAATAACGCTCCGTAAGTACTTTCTTTAATTTTTTATTCGTTAATAGTTAATATGGCAAGGTTTGCAAATGTTACCTTATCGATTATTTAAAGGAGTCGATTCATACTCACAAAATAAAAACATGATTGAGATATTATTCATTCCTAATAAGTAATAAGATCTTGAACTGCTTGTAATGTCTTTGTTTACATAAAATATAGTAGTACTGAATAGTTGTTTTATTCACTTCAAATGCTTTTGTTTTCTACAATTAATAAAAAATACTTAAAAGATCTTCTTAATATTAATAATAAACTTATTTGCTGTAATTAATTTGATGCTCAACTTCAAGCAACATCAAAGCAAAATCCATTACATTAAAGTAATCCAATAAAAAATCTAGACAGCTTTTTTTGCACACAGTCATCATTTCACATCCTTGAACCCACTGTCAGTGCAACTTCAGTGCAAATGTACTGGTGGATTGAGCCAAGACTATGTCAAATTCAACTTAACCATTCTTATTATAAAGACCATATTACTTTCTTAGTTGGATGTTTTGCTACTCAAGCAATGTCTAAAATGCAAAATAATTTTGAATTGTTGATGATTTCGAATGTTTTGAACTGTAGACAACATGTAGTTTTCCATTTTATTGTGTGTATGAATACACTAGATCTCAATTAATTTTTTGTATATTGCTGCAATTGGCTTTTGTACTGATTTCAATAAGTGTGACTAATCATTACTTGCCCAAGTTAGATATTGTTAGTTTGCATTATTTATTCAAGTTTTCATCTTATAATACAAATAAAATACAGTTACATCAATAGTCCCATCCATATTTTATACAAAAAAAAAAAAAACTAACTGAGTAAGTTTTGTTATATTATTATAAATTTAGATAATTACTATCCATTTACTATGAGAAAAATAGTTATTTTTAGCTTAGAATTTGGGTCAAAATAATAGCATAAAACTGACTTCAGTTTGTAATGTAATTAAGGCTTGTATGCTAATGGAGTGTAGAAATTATAGATATACGGATGTGGGTATGGTAGTACACAGCAAAAAATCCTGTAACCAAGAGTTTTATACATACATACATACATGACTTCACATTTACGGGGTAGGCAGAACACCAGATGCTTTAAAACCATCTGATGTTACTTTTGACAAAGGCTTTCCGCCATATTTTATATATTTGCCGGCTACCAAGTGTACAGTTAGCTACACCACTGAAAATAAAGTTAATGTAATAATGAAATAATGTTATAGCCAGCCTATAACATGCTTTTGTACAAAAATAAGTCATGTTGCATGAAAAAGAACACCTGCCTACCACCAAGTAATACCTACCTTATAGCAGATTTTTGAATGGGTGCTTTCTTAATACGTAATACTAGGTAATTAATAGGCTTTTTAGTGTTAAGATCAAGATTCAAGGGATAGATCGCGCAAGGTGACACCCAATATATTTAACAAAAAAGACACATTATACAAACACACCTTACCTTAATAATATGCCGTATATATCTATGAATGTATAGGCCGACAAGGGCGTGCGTGTGGCAAAAAATTGAACTAACGGCGATCTTATAAATTGTCACTTCAGACTTTTGCCGTCTCATATTTGATGTTGTAATTTAAATTAAAAAAAAATGTTAAAAATATATAAATTATGGTGGTGGTAAAAGTAAAGAAGTTGTTTTAAGAAAGAAAAACTATTTAAAGTCCCTATAAATCCATAAAAAGAGTAATCAAGAAAGTTGCCTCTGAATGTTTACATATTGCCATAATTTGAAAGTTGTATTTTTGAAACGTAATTTTTTTTCTTGTGCTTAAATGAAACTACGATTCCAGAAGATTGTAGCCAGTGCTGTAAAAACTTGCTGAAAAGTGAATTAAACTTTATATTAATATATAATATTTAAAGTGTATTACTTATTTGTATTATGGAATTAAAAAACACTAGAAAAAAACACTGTAAAATATTCTGACAGTTTCTAATACACAATTTATTATGGAATTAAAAACACAAGAAAACACTATTTCTGTTGTTTCTTACGGGATCTTTGTTTTGCATCTTAGTTTAATTTAGCTTACTTTAAAGATATTGCGTTTACCGCCATATCACTGTGATCTAAACATGATCGAAGTGATCAGGGTTTCCATAAAACGAAAAGTAGCGGAAGTCAAACTTGGAAAGCAACCCTGTGAAATCCCAAAAATGTTTGACAATGCATTAAATGACATAGGAGCTATTGAAAGCGCAGTCATTGTTCACATGTAAAGAAATTACATGAAGGATTTCGCAAGAAAGACAAATATTTAGAAAAGCCTTTCACCATTGAACTATTTTTAAAGATCGAAGAAAGTAGTGATGGCGAAGTTAACGAAATTAAAATAGATATTTTTATCTCGTCACCTATTAAATGATATTTGCCGAACCCAATCACAGTATAACATTTTGATACCTTTATTTAATTTTTATTTAAAAAAATATTTTTAATGTTTGATCATCAGTTTTAACTTTTCAGATCTAACTTTTTTCTTGAAAATAAATAATATCTATTTTCAAACATGTTCATGCATCAATATTTTTCCCTGAGAATATGGTGATTTTACAGAATGGGAACCTTTATTTCACTAACAACGTCTAGCGCCAAAAATGTCTTGTCGGACATGACGAAACAGATATAATAAATTCAGTTAAATAGCTTTTTTATTCAATATTAAGATTTGTACAAACTTATTTACAGAATAATTCTGATAAAACGAATAATAAATTTTAGTTACCTAATGTTTTCGGGCCCTCCTATTCTGGACAAAAAAGCATGTAATTCTATAGAATGGTAGGAATGGTAGCCGTCATTGGCGGGGTCTCTTTGGAGGCATTATAATGATAGAGCAAGACTATTTACAGTAACAGGAATTTAGCCTATTGCCCACAAAAATGTCAGTAAAAGTTCTGTCCCTTAACTGACTTTTACAGTATGCCCATGAAGAAAAGCAATTGGTACATTCTGTTTTTCTTTTCTCCTAGACCATGAAAGCAATTAATATCTTTGAAATTAAGTTCTTCCATCAATGTTTGATATCATGTTGACTTTATAAAGTATATATGATAGATTGCCGATGGTTCCATTGTGTTCAAATTGATGCTTTTTAAAATTGTTTATCTTTTGTAGGCTCACTATGGGCCTACCAAGTGAAAATAAACTATAGTTATGTAGTGTCACTGTGGTCTTCATATAAAACAATGATATTTATCTAGCACCAATTTAACAAAAAGTTGTTGAGGTAAGCTAAAAATTATCAACATAGACTATCTATGATAGCCATTGTCCCCGCATCTCTTGCTGTCTCTTCTTTGTTCAGAGTTGTTTGGTCCAATGCTGAATCTTGAATCATAGCTTGGTCAACTTAGGGAATTGTATCTAAGAATAATTTTAGTCCTGATATAGAGCCCTAATCCAGCAAGCTCGGAAATTTTTCAAAAACCATGAACCTAAATATCTCATAGTACTTATAAAAAAATTACATTAATATTTTATGAATCTATGATAAATATAATATTAATGTAATTTTTTTATGTTTTGCTTGGTGGTAGGATCCCTTCTGGGTCCGCCTGGCTAGCGACCACCCTTTATATAAAGTCTGCCGCCAAATGTTACCGCTCCGGCGGTAATGTGTTCCGGCAATATTGTATAAAGAGCCAGTTCCTTCCTAAACTTTCCTAAACTGTGCTTTCATCTTCGACCTCATCGTCACTTACCATCAGGTGAGATTGAGGTCAAACGCGGGTTTAGTCACTTATAAAAAAAAAAAGATATGTATGGTTCCATTTTTCAAAAAGATATGTATGGATTTTTTATGTATGGTTCCATTCTCAGCTGGGTCTTTTCATTTTCCTAAATTTTTTTAGATGAAAGGCTTTTATGAATACGGATGTAGAGAGGTGATATGGCTATTTCATGTCAACCCTACATTTACAGGTCTTAATAAGTAGTGACCCTAATAAGTTACTTATTGCCTTCTTTTACCTTACTCTATTTTTTTCTTTATAAAAATTTTATTTGTCCATCCGGTAAAGGCTTTTCTTTGTTCCCCATTCAAGAGTCAAAACTCGTCCTCTCCGGCTCATGCCTACATTATTATATTTCTCGCCAAAGAAAGATTTGGCACCTCGCAGAGTAAGCTAAAACGGGGAGGTAGGTGAATGCTATTACGCATGAAAGGACCCTCTAACGCGGCCCTCAGTGTGGGACTCAAGTCAGCTGAACTGGCAATTCCCACTTATGGGTATTCCTTTGCTGATTGTTGTCTTTTTAGGGACTATTGATTGTAGAAGGAGCGACAGCCAATTGGTGATAAAGGACAAAGTGACAAAGGCTGCGTAGGCACGCCTACAGGAGAGAGACTTCATTTATCCCTTTGGACGGCGATAAGAACTAGGAAGCCCTTGCTCGCAGGCGGCAAAAAAATTAAAAACTGTATAAAATTCTGAAGCTGTTGTGGCGCCGTGGTTACTGTGCATATCAAACGATATCGCAGGTTAAGCGCGCTCAGCGCGGCCGGTATTAGGATGGGTGACCGGCACCGCCGATCATTTATTTCTCACCACGACTTCCGTGCTTCGGAGGGCACGTTAAGCTGTCGGTTCCGGGTCTTTCTTGTATACAATAGTCGTTAGGGTTTGTCAGAACCATTTCGGTTTCCTGAAACGTCTGACATCCACCAACCAGCACTGGGCCAGCTTCGTGGATTACGGCCTAAATCGCCTCGTCACCCAGAGGAGAGACTCATAGCCCTGCTGTGGTCTCATTAGACGGAGTTGTGATGATGATGATAAAATTCTGCCCTTTTCTCAAGAGTGTTTTATCCTCCGTCCATGCTGGCCAGGTTTTTCAAACCTGTTAGACTTTAGTGATATCAAGTTAAGGTTGTAGATAGTAGAATACTAGCGAGAATTAAACTGCCTTGTGTGTGTGTGTTCAGCTGCGGCCTGAGAGATTTTTGCTTGCACTCAAAAAATAGAACAGATAGTAAAGCGTTTCGGCGCCCACAGCAATGTTTATGCCCCATTTTTTAAAAGTGATCAACCGGCAATGGCCGCGTTGGTACAGTCAGCATCATTAAGTGTGTAGCAGCCATTTTCCTAGTTTGTTCCATACTTTTTGACGCTTTGGTTGCTATAATATTAACGGCGGCGGTTTGGTTGCTACGATCTTAGCGGCGATATTTAACGTCTGTGTGCTCCGATATATTTGAGGATGGTGGATGGCCTGAACAATTTGAGCAATTTGGCTGTGCTCATGTTTATGACTACTTTAGATGATTCTGAGTATTTCTTAGTCTTTGCTGCTACGCATCTAAAGATCGCCGCTAAGATCGTAGCAATCAAACCGCCGTAAATAGTATAGCAACCAAAGCTGCTGACTTTACAAGTCCCTGTTGGGCTAGTTTACGACACGAACTTTTCTAAACTGTTGAGCGAGCACAGAACTTTATCGAATCGTATGTTAACGAATGTTCGTATAGTATGGAGTCGGTTGCAAGTTTTTAGTAGCATTGTAATTTTTTATTTAACAGTTATTTAAGAGTACAACATGTTTACATACATACAAAATTAACAAGGCCCACATTTATGTAAGCTGGCCGTGCGGCAATGGATAGATTTCAATTATTGCTAACAAACCGTCTCCATACTATACGAACATTCGTAACAATACGAGTCGATAAAGTTCTGTGATCGCACTGCTGTTTCATATTTGGGTGTATTCTACCCATTGGTTCCTCTAAGTTGAATCCATAACACAAGCTTACTTTCGGCCTCGGTGTCATTTTCGATATAACTAAAAAATAAAACAATCACGTGACTTAATTTTAAAACCATCTTTCACATGATCGATCAGATCAAATTTCCCCGGGAACTAGCAACGGAATTCAGTTCACATACATGTCTTCAGTTCGAATATAGCAAGTTTACACCCGAAGCCAAACCAAAACAATGTTTATGTAACCGAGTGCACTCGATCGAGTCTCGTGATAGTAATTGTCTCAATTGTTTATATACGTACATCCAGTGTTATGCACGTGTGTTAAGAGGTGTCATCTCATTTCAATGTAATAATGATCTAGAGTTACATATCAATTGGTAACTGTCATTACTCATCATCGTTCGGCTTGTAACTGTTGATACCATTACATATTATGGTGACATATCGGCAAGAAACGATGCTAGATGTCCTGGGACTTTCGACTATCATTTGAGTTATGACAACCAGTATTAGCCTCTTACACATTCGTATGTTTCCATCCACTTCATTTATCCATAAAAAAGTAATCTGCTACCCGAAGCTTGGAAGTCGTCGTCGTAGGAAACGAATGGTCGGCGGTCACCCATCCTTGTACCGACCGCCTAGAGCGTTGCTTAAACTGCTGTCATTTTGCTTAAGTTGCTTAAAATGAGCCACTACGACAGACGACTGGTGAAAACAGTTTATATACAACGTTTGAGCTTCCGGTTATGAAATTTGATTTCAAAATGTAAATGTAAAATTAGCCCCTCTATCCCCTTTCAAGTTGTTGTGCCCAACAGGGTCCTTGATGTATGTACATGAAGGGTCAATGTATTTACCATTGTGGAATGCAATAAAGAATTGAATTGAATTCTTAGACTTATACAGAAGCCCTGGCAATTCACGCTTGAAAAAAAGAGATTTAAATATGACAGTATTTTATTGGCTTCCAAGCTGAGCTGGGAGCTTAAGAAAAACATGGAACCTACCAGCTGCTTCTCTTCCCGAGCATACTGTAAAAGAGACAAAGGTTTTATTGCAGTTTTTGTGGGCGATAGGCTGACCCCCTGTCACTGCAATAGTCTCGCTCCATCATTATAATACCTCCAAATTGTCTTATAACCTCTGGTGTTCTGCCTACCCCATAAGGGATACAGGCGTGAAGTTATGTATTATGTATTTTATTGGTTGATGATGAAGTAACAACACTATCTGCATCAGACACAAACCGCTGCATATTTAAATAACCATTTTTTTTGCATTGATCTTGGTGGGATTTGTCTCTTCGTGAAGTTTTAAAAACTTTGTCTCCTTTCGTTCGAATCTCGGTTAAGTCGAATATTTGATTGATGATTTTACATAAATATGAGCCGTCAAATCAGGGATGTTTGCTTGTATGGTTATTATCTTTATTATAAATAATAATAAAATCCCCAGACAATCACACCAACTATATGGCCCCAAAGTAAGCATAGCTTGTGTTATGGGATTCCATATAGCGAACTAGGGGGGAACCTAGAATATAAATACATAAATAGATAAACACCCAGACACGGAACATTTTTTTTTCTTGTTCCGTGCGGGGATCGAACCCGCAACCACTGGCGTCTGAGGCAGATAGGTTTACCCCATCGCCAAAGTGGTCGTCGATACGGTCGATTATCTTCATCATTAGCCTATTAAATGAGCCCCCTGCAGGGCCATGTGTCTCTAGTTGACTTGGAGGTGTAGGCCATTATCCATTACGCTGGCCCAGTGCTGGTCGGTTGATATATTTTTTAAATAGGTGTAAATAGTGTGTGGTTTTCAGGTTCCTTATCTAGTCTGGCCTAGATAAGATTGTATGAATGCCAGAAATGTTTATTATTATTTTTAATATGCTTACTTTAGGCATACTACAGATATCTACAGGAATTTAACTCCATACAAACGGACGAAACACGAGCTATGCCTACGCGGCTCAATCTTGGCATGCGCTCGGCATGCGGCAAGTCGCGAGTGTCTACATACCGAAACAATTGTTGATTGAGCTTTACGTTAATATGCGGATTGTTTATACTTTAAAATTCAATAATTCATCTTTTCGTATCGTAAGTATATGTATTTTTCACCTTTTTCGGTTATTCAAACGTAAACATGGTTTTTTGACACAAAACGTATTTTTGTTGAACACTTCCTATTCAATTTACAAAGTATTTTATTTGTTTATATAAAAAAAAGTATATGTGCAGTCACAAAAATAAATGGAAGTAAACACAAAGTAGGTAAATGTAATTTAAACGCTGAAGGCGGGCAGCCCTAGCACATGTGAACGGAAAGCGGCGTGGTAGGCATTTATTTCAAAGATGCGGCCGAGTTGAATTACTGTAGATATCTGTACTGTGCTTTGGGGTAGGCTGTCCCTGTATTCTAGTTACACTCAATTACTAGATCAAGCCGGTATCAAAACTGACACTTCCAACGTTGAACTGTAATCAACCTTAATTGAAAGCAATTAAAGTGGTTATGGCAGTGTGTGGAGTCGTCCTTGGGTTGCGATGGGCAGAGTCTCTTCGATTATCATCAGATCATCTCTTTCCTTGGAGTTCAGTAAGGGAGTTAACAGTCCTCATTTCGCAAAGACAAACTCGTTAAACTCGGCAGAAAATCTTTCTATTTCGCTCGGCTTCCGCGCAGTTGACATGTTTGGTGACACGCACGATACAATCTTACAGAAAGCGGGACGCAATATAGGTACTGGTTTTTAAAATAGGTATTTTAAAAATTTTGAACTAATTAGTAGTTCAAAATTTAGTGTAGTATCTAGAACGCTACGCTCGAAGACTGAGAAACAGATGGAGATGATGATGTATAACTTTTTCAATCTATCAATCCGACGCTTGACACTTCAGTCGCTCGTGACCACGGGGTCTGCAAAGACACCGAAACGTCGAGTCAAAATTTAAAATGTAAATATACGCGATAAATCCGGTTAAAAAGTGTTTTATTTAATAGTATGAATCGCGAAAACTTAAGACAATTTAAAATTATTTAATTTATATCCAAAAAATAATTTATTTACCCTACGTGATAAATAAACTGTGCAAAGGTCAGCTTTCAAGGTTTAGGCTGGGCGTTGATCCTCTATGCGAACCTTAAACCCCCATTTCAACCCTTAAGAGGATGAATTGGGGAATGACTTGCTTATTCCTTGTCTATTTAAGGAATCTCTATGCAAAATTTCAGCTCTGTAGGTCAAACGATTAAGGCTGGGCTTTGATGAATCAGTCAGCCCTTTCATTTCATTCCATTAATTTTTTTTATACATTTTATTAGATAAGGATATAACCAGTTTTAAGATAAGATATTAAGTCTGCTTAAAATATCCCTACCACTCCTGTACGATTAGTGCCGTAAAACGCAACAAATTTCACTTAAACGGGAGCGCTTGCAGTTAGAACTTACTTTTTCGTGACTTTAAAAAAGTGCGAAAAAAACCTAATTTTACTTCTGCGACCAATTTTAAGCACTAAAGTTGTTTGGTAATTAACAATTTTCATTAAAGTTACTGTTAAGATAAACCCCAAATTCACGTATTCATGCATTGCGTTAAAATTTTATGCCAAACGAATGAAAAAGTATCATTCATTCAGTACCTTACACTAGGAAGACTTTAACTGGTATCATTATTTTTCTGTTTGACATTTCGACCTGTCAGTTTAGTGGATTGAATTATTTTCCTAGGTATAGCTGGTGAGGCCTTCATGTTATTAAAAGTCAGTGCGTTTAAGTTTAATAACATAGATCCGGTGGTGATGTAGAGACAATTCCTGTCTTAACACGTGTGCTGTCTGTCATCTTCATCTTCATCCATCAGGAGAGATTGAGGTCACGGCTGAATCACCACTTAAAATAAAATAACGTTTATCTCTATACGTATTAGATAATATAAAACAAGTACGTCGTTTGTTTTTCCATTACGTCCGTGGTTCGTATCAACTTATTGAATAGTTTACTATAGAGTTTTATTTCGATCCCTGCGTGTGTTTAACCTCCTAACCCCTGGAGATATTTAATGTTTCCAAATTCATTGAAATTTGGTACGTTCTTTCGAAATGGTATTAGAACAAAGAAAAAAATAAATAAAAAAATCTTGTTTGTGGAAAACTGGATTTTCCAGATGTCCTATCCATAGGACATTCGTCTTTAATTCATTATTTTAAATTAATTTAATGTCCTTTGTATAGTACTTTCGGGGTAAAATAAAAGAAACAACACAATATTTATTTAATTATAAAAGACATTTATTGGCTATAAAACCTATATTTATCAAATAGCATCTTCAGATTTGAACATAAAATAAACAAAAGTAAACTTCTTCCAAAATATTTAAACACAAAATTATCAGGCTTCAATGAGATCAATCACCTAGGAACATAGTTAAAAAATATCAAATACAAACACTAATTATGAAATTCTGCAAAGCAGTTTCGGCCTTTCACAAGACATAAATATATTTCGCAACATACACATTTCACGGTGCTTTTCATTTTACATCCCTCTTTTCTGCAACGCATTTGAGAATCTGTGTACTCTGGCAAATGCAAAGCTTTCCTATTCTTTTGCGCAGGCACAGGTTTAATTTCAGTTCGGCGTTTCTTATGTGCAGGTGCTAAATAGCTTTCTAAGCTGCTATCAATTTCTTCATTTGGGGATGGACAGTTATCTGTTATCAACTTTTCTCCTAAATTGATTTTATATTCTCTCAACTGCTCAATTTTGTGTTTTACAACGCCCTTTGAAAGTTGACGATTGCGGTACAGTAGCCATGCATTTGAGACAGCTAGGTCAAACATATGAAATATGAACCGTATGGTCCATTTTTTTGTTCGACTTCTCTCTGGACAAACAGCAAGTAGCCTATCGGTGAGGTCAACACCGCCCATATTTGAATTATAATTTTTAATAACCTCCGGTCTTCTAACAATCAGGTATTCTTTTAATCGTTTGTTCCACCGTCTACAAGTGTCGCAAGCAGTATCCGAAAAACAGGAGGATATCATTAGAACAGGTTTATTATCCAACCATTTTGTTATGGCTAATTTGCCATCGGCTCTGCATTTAACTTCGGTAGTTCCCCTGGATTTTTTCATAAAATCTTTGTCATCAGATAGTACGCATCCCTTAGGTACTCTATTTTTCATTATTGTTCCTGTGCAATTAAATCCTCTCAAATGTAGTTCATTTAACAATTTAACAGTGGAAAAATACCTGTCAAAATACAAATAATGACCCGGTACCAACGATTCACTCAATCTGAGAATAGCTGATTCACAGAGCGAAAACCCTTGAGAGACATAGTCTTCAAATGTTGTCTCTCCTTGGTAGATAACCATATCTAATACAAGCCCATCTGGATTCGCTGCGACAAAAACCTTCAACCCTACAGGATTGGGTTTGTTAGGACAATATTGTTTCAATCCACATGTCCCAGTAAATGGGATTATCATCTCATCTATTGAAACATGTTCTGATCTCTTCTGGCGAAGACAGCCTTGCAATATTCTTTGAAGGAGAGGGTAGACCTTCCATAGTTTGTTCTTTTTCTGTTCATCGGTGACCTCGATATCGCAAACCACTTTCAGCCCTGTTCTGATGGCATAAAATCTGTCACGCGTCATTGCATCGGCAATCAAATTAATTCTCCATTTATGATTCCAATAAAGATCTATCATAGGATAATTAATAGACGCCATTACAAACGAAATGCCAATAAACACCTTTAGCTCTTCTAAAGTCAAATCCATAGACTTTCCTTTTCTTAACACGTTTGTCTGATTAGTAGCTGTAACCATCATTTCCAAAAGTTCGTTATCAATATAATCATCATAGAAATCATACCATTCCATGCTAGACAGGTCTCTCTCGATATAATTAGGGCTACTCATTGGGTGAATTGTTGGTTCAAACGAATCTCTTTCCCATGTGTCCGTTAATATATTCTGAGATGTTCTAACATTCCTATTTAAGGGGCCTGTAGCAGGTCTCCTACCTCTATTTTGCCTACCTCGCCCTCGCAAAGTACCTCTTCTGCGCGTTCGTGAAGCTCTCCCTAGACCCAAAGTTGAGGTTGAAGGAGAAGGAATTGAAATATGAGAGGTTTCCGTGTACTCTGATTCCGACTCATCCCCATTTTCGCATGATTCTTCAGAAGATTGCCTTGCCTGGAATTCTCCCTGGTATGTGGGATCATCATCGGAGTCATCAGATGAGAAATCGCACTCGGAATCATTCACAATGTCAAAAACTGAAACGCAAAATAAAACATAAATTAACAACGGATGTCATATGTGTAGGACATCAATATTCATAAAAAAACTTAGATCACACCCGATGTCATATGAGTAGGACATCAAAAAATAAGGTTATGCCACGAAGAAAAAAAAGAGGTTAGATAAAAAATAACTCTTAATTACAATTAACTAGTTCCTAATCATTAGAAAAATAATGTAATAATTGATTTGTAATTAAGGATTAGAGTAAAGTTTATTGATTACTTACTTTGTTCCTCTCGCAAATTTCTACACCTGTTATGTTTTTCCATTTTGTACCGAAAGTGTCAAATATGAACTGTCAAAAACTTTTTTTTCTAAAAGGTGCGTTCAAACACCGTGTAACAAAAAATAAAACAAATAAAATAGACAATTTTTTTGCGCGTGAGATTTTTTTTTAGTTGATGTCCTATCCATAACCCGCCAGGGGTTAGGAGGGAGAAAATTAATAATAGACATGCGGTGTATAAACTTGTTTGTTATTGTTTAACTCGTAAACTATCTTTTTGTGCGTAGTAGAGAATACTGCTCAAAAGTAGAGCAATACAGGAAAAGTCTAATAATGCTTCAAGCT
The DNA here is from genome assembly GCA_944452665.1 of Stenoptilia bipunctidactyla. NCBI lineage: Eukaryota > Metazoa > Arthropoda > Insecta > Lepidoptera > Pterophoridae > Stenoptilia > Stenoptilia bipunctidactyla. The sequence continues at coordinate 8,562,921 of OX101741.1, read as the reverse complement.
TGTATCCCTAAGGGGGTAGGCAGAACACCAGAGGCTATAAAACCATCTGATGTCACGTTTGGCAAATTTGGAGGTATTATTATGATGGATTGAGACTATTGCAGTGACATAAGATCCTATCCTCCGCAAAACCGGGAATAAAACCTCCGTCCCGTAACTGACTTTTACAGTATGCCTAGGAAGAAAAGCAGTTTGCACATTCTATGTTTTTCTTTCGCTCCCAGTCCAGCATGGAAGTGTCTAATAGTAATAAGGTTAAGTTGGCTATCTCAAAGTATACGAAATTTTTTGCCCGTGTAGAGTCAGTTAGAAGAGTCCTACCACCCTTGGGTAAGGGTGTCGTAAACGGTGACTAATCCGAGTGACTCCCGCTTGGTGGTAGGATCCCGTCAGGGTCCGACTGGCTAGCGACCACCCTTCATATAGAATCTGCCGTCAAATATTACCGCTCCGGCGGTGATGTGTTCCGGTAATATTTTATGAAGAGACAGGTTTTTCCTAAGCCCGTGTGCTGTCATCTTCGACCTCATCTTCACTTACCATCAGGTGAGACTGAGGTCAAACGCGGGCTTAAATAATAAAAAAAAACAGGAACGTTTACAAACTGAGAAGCGATTATAGAACTTTATCGACTCGTATGTTTACGAATGTTCGTATAGTATGGAACTATGGATTTGGTTGCAAGTTTTTAGTAACATTGTAATTTTTTATTTAAGATTCAAATTCAAATTCAAAACGTTTATTTCTCGTAACGCAAAAAAAAAAACAAGGACATAACATAAAATTAAAATTAAGGTAACATTAGACAATAGGTATACATATTACAAGAAAAAGGTGCCCAGCTCGGCTACAATACCATGCTGTTAAAGCAACATGGCGCCGATTATCAGCTGGTACCTAACCCAACAGTTATTAGGGGTTTATTAAGGTATGAAAGAGATAATTATTACAAACTATTAGCACATATAATGTAAAGAAATAACAAAACATAGTATTATGATGTGAATTATAAAAATATTAGATATTAGATAACAAACAAAGAAGCTTCCGCTACGGTAAGAGTACAACATGTTTACAAACATTAAAAATTAACAAAGCACACATTTATTTAAGCTGGCCGTGCGGCAATGGATAGATTTCAATTATTGCTTACAAACCGTGTCCATACTATACGAACATTTGTAAACATACGAGTCGACAAAGTTCTGTGCTCGCACCGGTGGTTCGGCTCTGCTTGATACTAGGTCCTCAGTTCCGCTGTGTTCTCCTAGCTTAGGGGTAGTATAGTTGGGTTGTATCAACCGACTTCTAAAAGGAAGAGGTGCTCAATTCGTGTGTTACGTGATAGATCAATTATCGACGAACACTTGGCGATGCGGTAAACTTTTCTGCCTCAGACGCCAGTGGCTGCAGGTACGATTCCCGCACGGAACAAGAAAAAAAAATGTATGTTCATATAACATATGTATTTTCTATTCTAGGTTTCCCCCTAGTTGGCTACATGGTATCTCATAACACAAGCGTTGCTTACTTTGAGGCCATGTAGTTGGTGTGATTGTCTGAGTTTCTTTTATTATTATGAATTCTTTTTGATATTTCTTGTTAAGTTTAATACAAGATACTTCAGAGGTGATCCCATATACATTTCATCAAAATCAATGTAGAAATAATAATAATAAATAATAATAAATAAATATTTCTGACACTCACACAACATTATCTAGCCCAAATTAAGTTTCTTAAAGAACTTGTGTTATGGATACTAGATAACTGATATACTTAAGAAATATATACACATACATATTGAATAAATACATATTTTTTATTAGAATAAAATTAAATAAGCATATAAACATCCATGACTTGACGACTAATATCTGTGTTCGTCACACAAATATCCGCCGCCGCCGGGATTCGAACCCAGAACCTCTGGCATAGAAGGCAAGTTAAGTTACCGCTACACCAGCCGGTCGTCAAAAGAAATAAATGTTTGAAAACAGAAAATATACTACCTATACGTAGCTAACGTTTCACTTCCAGTTGAGAATGTGGGTGACGTCGGCTTTTTTAATGTTATTGGTTTATCTTCAACCATAATACTCGAATACTGGAACAAGTCAGTATCAAAAGTAGCACTTAAAACGTTGTACTGTAATCAAACTTTAATTGAAAGCAATCACAGGTAAATTGCTTTTGTATTTTTGTACGGTCAGCACAAAAGTAAGTAAACCAATCATCATCATCACAACTCTTTGTAATGAGTCCACTGCAGGGCATGAGTCTCTCCCCTGGGTGACGAGGAGGTATAGGCCATAATCCACGAAGCTGGCCCAGTGCTGGGTGGTGGATGCCAGAATTTTCAGGGCGCCGAAATGGCTTCTGACAAACCCTCCCCACTTAAAGTATACAGCACCCGGGACCGACTGCTTAACGTGCCTTCCGAAGCACGGAAGTCGTCGTGAGAAATGAATTGCCGGCGGTCACCCATCCAAGTACCGACCGTGCCGAACGTTACTTAACATGTGATATCGTATGATACACACAGTAAACACGGCGCCACGACGACTTCAGTAAACCAATACTTTTAAAGTATTTATTTATAATTTCGTAGTTAGGAAGTTTATGTGGATATATATTAAACGAAATCAAAACAGTAAATGTTAATTTTAAACTTACCTACATAACTTCACGCCTGCATCCCTTTTGGGCTAGGCGGAACACCAGATGTTATAAAACTATGCTGACAAATTTGGAGGCATTATAAAGGTGGACAGAGACTATTGCAGTGATAGGGGGTCAGCATATCGTCCACAAAAAAACCTCCAATAAAACCTCTGTCCCTTAGCTGACTTTTACAGTATGCCCGGGAAGAGAAGCAGCTGGCGCATTCTATGCTTCTCTTTCGCTCCAATTTCGCATGTTTTAATTGTAAGTTACTTCAACTCCAGCCATTTTGCACTCATTTCTTCCTCCCTTTCTTTCTATGATAATTTTTTGCATTTCGATGATATTTATATGGGACCATCTCTAAAGTATCCTCTTTCACATGATGAAAAGAAAATGTAAAACACTTCGTAGTCCAAAATACGTGAAACAAAGATATAATAAAAAGGAAACATAGACACGAATTGAGAACCTTTTGAAAATTAAATTGAACCATAGTTGAACAACAGTTTTCGCATTTAATAGCTCAGGTCTCTGGGAAGGATAAAGGCTATATTTTATCCAGAAATTCTAACAGAATCAAAATTAACGCAGGTAAAACTGCGCTCGTAAGCTAGTTAAAAAAAAACCGCAGACAATCACACCAACTACATGGCCCAAAGTAAGCATAGCTTGTGTTATGAGGTACCATGTAGCGAACTAGAGGGGAACCTACAATATAAACACATAAATAGATAAACACCCAGTCAAAAAATCCCCGTGCGGGAATCAATTCCGCAACCACTGGCGTCTAAGGCAGACAGGTTTACCCCATCGCCAAAGTGGCCGTCATAATAAAATCTACTGAAGCTAGAAAAATTGCCTAATGCTAATTGGTTTCCATTGAATATCAAATAATGATGTAAAGTTAAACTGTTATTACTATAAATAACAGTTATAAACTGTAAATGACGACCACTTTGGCGTTGGGGTGAACCTATCTGCCTATCTGGGTGGTTCGATCCCCGCACGGAACAAGAAAAAAAAATGTTCCGTGTCCGGGTGTTTATCTATTTATGTATTTATATTCTAGGTTCCCCCCTAGTTCGCTATATGGTATCCCATTATACAAGCTATGCTTACTTTGGGGCCATGTAGTTGGTGTGATTGTGGATTTTATTATTATTATTTTATTATTATTTTGTATACTTATAACTACACGCCTTTCGGCGGAAAAGACCCGACAATCGGACCAGTCGGTCGGGGATCAGGGCAAGAGAGACAGAAACCGGCGAACGATTCGGGCAGTCTCGAGCAAAACCGCTTTTATTATTATTATTATTTAACTATGCATTTCTCTTTATTACTTTACGTACATAGCTGTAAGTTTTCATGCATTTTCTTTTTTTTTATTAAGTTTAATTTCAAAAGTGTACAATAAAATTATGATGAAATCTGTTGACAACGTAAACTATTACCTATTTCCGAACTATACACTGTGGTTAGATAGTACATGATATTGAATTTTGTTGCTTATCGTTACCGCTCTATCTACTGTTATCGCATTTGTTTATTTTATATCTCTCACGATAAAAATGATAGTGCGACAAACAGCGGGGTTGTGGTAAACAGTAGCGGCGAATAACTGCGGTTCGTATATAATTTTTTGTACCATCTGCGGAATTTTGAATAAGATTGAATAACTCAAAAATAAGCCCTATGCATATACAAAATTGTTATGTAGGTACGACTTAGCAAACCCCAGTAGTGGCGTGACTTCTATCTAAGTCGATATTTTTGTCGGCTGAAAATTTGTTTCAAGATTGGTCGGTTTCTTTGAATCTGATTTCTTTCATTTCTGTCGGGAAAAATACATTTTAAATTATTTTTAGTTCTGTTTGCAAAACCGGGCTATGTAGGTTTTTCTTGGGACACCGGGATAACCCCTGAAAGCGAAACTGTCCCGCCTTTGCGTCACGTTTTGCTGGACGAGTCTGAAGTCAACGTTGTCTCGAGGGCCTGTCGTGCAACTGGACTGATTGAAAAATGCCTGGGCGCATCATGATTGTAGTAATTCCTCAATGGAGAAGAAAACAAAAAGCTCTAAATAGATGTCGCTTCATACGCTTGACCCATAACAAACTGTCAAATGAACAAGTTTTTGCTTGTTCAGTGTTATTTTTTGCGGTAAATCTATATAATATTTTATTTTCTGTAGCAAAATGTGGAAAATGTGGCCCGTATTAAGTACATTTACACAGAAGTTTAAATCAAGTACATCCTAACTTTAGCAAGTGTACGTATATCCCAAGAGAAACTGTGGTATTTGACAGTTGTTATGGGTCAAGCGTTATCAGTGCCTCTAGTGAAAAGAGTTGGCAGTTTTCTACCCCATTGGCCTGTCTAATATCCGCGCCATATCGTAATAAGTTAACGTTTGACGAAATGCCCGACGTCATTTGGGTAAATCGGTTTTCAAGGTGACCTAAGTAAATATTTGTAAAAAAATACAATAACATTAATATAAAATAGTATATTTTAATTATTTTAGTAAAGAAGTGTTCAATAGGTATCACACGCCATTTCTTCGAAGGCTCTAAAGTATTTAACCATTAAAAACTGCAAGCTGTGAAGTGTGCTTCGAGAGTTATGCGACCGGTTCCAAATGTAACTTTGCTTTAAACTTTAGTTAGTTCTTCGATAAATTGTAGCTGATAAGCGAGAATTAACGATTAACAATCCGTTGTAAAACGCAGTAACATTACCTTTTGATTTAAGTACTTGAATTGAAATATAAAATCCATAGGTCAAAGTTTGGCTGCAGAAATTACAAGTGCTCTTTCAAGTTTTAAAGAATGTTGTTGGTAGTGGAAAGAGCATTTAGTGAGTAGTTCGTAAAGGTTCTCGGTTCGTTGATTTCGATGACTGCGCCGGAGTGATTACAAGTGTGTTGAAGGAGTCAGTGGTTGACTCAGGTTTTGCAATTTTAATTGCTGTAAGCCACAGGCGACTAATCCGAGTCCCCGCTTGGTACTAGAATCCTGTCATGGTCCGACTGGCCAGCGACCACCCTATATGTATATAAAATCTATCGTGTCTATCCTATATGTATCGAAATATCGTGTAACAAAGACACAAAGTTGTGACGTCACTAAGCGGTCTTATGACGAATAAAAAAATTCATTTTCATGTAACCATTTTTAATTACAAAGTCCATGAACATACGCTTTCAAGAGTTACATCCATGAGGGACCTAGGAGTGACCTTTGATACAAAACTTATATTTGACAACCACATTGATGCAATTATCACTAAAGCTAGCAAGGCCCTGGGATTTGTCAATCGCATGTCGTCAGAGTTTTATGATGTGAAAACAATTAAAATATTGTACTGCGCTTTCGTGCGCAGCAACCTAGAATATGCATCACAAGTATGGAACCCTCAGTATGATACTTATATAGCTAGGATTGAACGTATTCAGAACAAATTTTTAAGACACGTTCAATATAAATGTGGTAGGTACTGTCATGGTTACGAAGAGAGGTGTAAAAATGTTCACTTCCTTCCTCTTTATAAACGCAGGGAAATGGCCGACATCGCACTCCTAATGAAAGTGTTCCAGGGCAGCATTGATTGTCCCGAATTATTGACAATGCTAAGTTTAAACACGCCGAAAAAAGTTACTCGTCATACTAATTTATTATATTATGCACCTTTGATTAAAAGTAATTACCGAAAAAACTCATTCGCAATAAGAGCTTCACAAGCATTCAATGTTGTAAATTCAAATAAATTTGACATCGACTTGTTTTGTACTAGCATCCGTTCTTTAAAAAAAATATATAATAATTACTTTTTTAATAACTCCTGAACCTTCCTGCATTAGTGGCTTATGCAATGTAATTGTTTTTTGTTGTTCAGTTTTTAAATTTTGTATTAGTACTGTAAACTTATGTAATTTCTAATGTACAACCTATAAGTACTTTGGTGATCTACGTAATGTAATTGTTTTTCTTTTTCTCATTCCTTTTTACTATATGTGGAAACCTATAATTGGCCTAATTTAAAATTATTTATTTCATATAATATTTTTGTAAATAGCCGTAAGTTTCCCTAAAAATGTAAAATAAATAAAATAAATAAATAAATTTTCAAAAAAAAAAAATCTGTTGAAAAAGAAATTATTCAATGGCGCGTGGAACTTGGTTAACTGAAAAATAACTCGTAGTTTTAAATGTATATAGGCTTACATAACACTTTTATTGTTAACTAAACTTTCTATTTTTGAAATATAGAGCTCATCTTTTATCTTGACGAGGTAACAGCGTTTGTGTATGATTGTTTCAGAATAACACACGACGACGTGTGTTATCGCAGGATGGATGTTGATAAGTTAGCGATATTCTTAATATTAAATAATGGCGACGGAAGTTGAATGACTGAGTGATATTCGATTGCAGGAGACGGTGATTGATGACTTTGATTAATGATAGTGTAGTCTGTGATGCGCCTCCTCATTACAGATTCAACGAGCTGTTTCGCGCGGTTTTTCCCGCGCCATTTCAAATCCCGCGGAAATATCGAGATAGCCTATTCGCCATTCCAGACTGTAAACTATTACTGTGCCAAATTTCATCCAAATCCATTAAGCCGTTGTGCCGTGATAGAGTAACAAAAATGACATGCATACATCCATCGATCCAAACTTTCACATTTATAATATACAAAATTTTAGTTTGCTTTTATTCGATAGATGTCGCTGTACGTCGATTAAATCGCGCAAGAAGAGTTATGAATGACTTAGCTATATTTACTTTGTAGGCTACCTTTATTCGTCCTCACTTTCATGATTATAATATTAGGAGGATATACATACTGTTTACTTTGATCTTAACAACCCCCTACATGTGTACGTACGTGTGTCGTGTGTCATTTGGGTCCTGGATCAATGCATAGCGACCTTGCAAAGATGGGATTGGGACCGATGCTATAGGAAACTGGAGTGACATAGACTCGATTAGGAAGACATCTGAAACTGACGGTTAATTATTGTAACGCGGTATTTTTGAATCTGAAGTATATAATTTATGGAATGTATAAAGATTTTGTTGCAAATAAACCGCAGGTTATACTCAAGGCCACAGACTGACTATACTCTGGCAAATAATTCAATGCAGTAAACTGACAGATCGAAATGTCAAATAGAAAAAAAAGATACCAGTTAAAAACTTCGTAGTGTAAGTACTGGGTGAGAATGATTGAAAACGAACGAGTATTTGTCATTCGTTTCACATTCAATTTTAAAGAAATTTATGAATAGGTAATTGAATTTGAGGTGTGTAGTTACCATATCTTTAAAGTAACTTTAAGGAAAATAATTAATTGCCAAACATACCTTGTGCTTTAAAACGGTTACAGTAAAAGTAAAATCGACTTGATAACTTCTCGCTTTTTAAATTTGTTTTGTCGTTAAAAATTAAATTTGAAGGATAGTTACTTCGCTAACAGCACCATAAGAAAAGAAAAATCTTGTGAGCCAAAATATTTTTTTTTCCATAAATTACAATATTTTCCATAAATTATCTATTTTTATAATCTATCTTAATGTATTCTGTACTCCTCACTCCCAAAGGTTGCGGCTGAAAATCAGCGCCACATGATGGCACTATGCTGAGCTGCGCCCATTTCGGCATTTACAATATTGTATTTATTTCTTTGTTGATTTTTGTTTTGTTAGTTTTTCTTTGTTATGCCGAATAAATGTGTTTCTTTCTTTCTTTTTTCTTTCTATATTATTGTTTAAAAAAAATTAGGTATATTAATTCACTTAAACCACATCACAATTGATTTTCTTCCAGAAAGTGGGCACGCTGGAACTGTCATTTTACTGCATTGAATTATTTGCCAGGGTATTCAGTGAAGTTATAAATATATCGTCCTATAAATGCCACTGCAAAATTTCTTTTCCTCGAAGTACATTTGTAGGTATATAGTATCCTCCAGTTTTCTACATTTCCTTTTGCCGTTCAATATACAAAGACCGCCGCCGGAAATAATAATGTCATTGACAAAGTTACACAATCGGATGCATGACGAACCTCAGCGAGTATACCGTCGCGCATATAAACAAGCGTAATGCGGTAGCCAATCTATACGGAGACATAATCGTTTCAAACTCAGAAAGAAAATTACTGTAGGGAATGATGGACTTAGGTGTATAAGCCTCTTTGACTTAGGCCCGTATTAATAAATCAAACTCAAATCTGGGAGCGGTCTTAAGTCAATACTTGAGTTACGCGCCATATTTATAAACCAATGTTAAGTACGGCCTTCGGAACGGCGTATCATCTGAGTACCGCCTGTATTAATAAACAATTCTCAGCACTTAGGAACGCTGCTAAGATATATACCAAGTACGGATTTTCTGAGTGAGGTCTGTAGGTGACTTAAAATTATTTCTGACTTTGAATTCTGTGCCATCTGTCATATCGACGCGTGTGTTTGAATGAATGAAATCTGCAAATATTACAGACGAAGGAAATAATTACGACATCATTGATCAATACGACGATATTTTAGGGTTTAATAGCTATAGATTACCGAAAAGATATATTCGTGATGCAGAAAATCTTTTCTAAGTGCCTGCCGATTCTTTTTAAAAAAGATACCGCTTCTACCAAGACTCTGTATTTTACATAATATCACTTGGTAAAGGTGACTTTTGTTTTGTTTTGAAGATTTGAAACTTTGACATTTGTGACGTTCCGTTAGGTACATCTATACCCGGCGCGGCGCGGCGAACCTTGATCCCTATGACACTGACAGTAATTTCCACAACATAACCTTGTAGTGCCGTCACCGTTACATTAGAATCGTATTGGAGGCTTCTAAAAATGGCATTTATTTATTTTACGTAGCTATATTCCAATAAAATGATATTCCGTTGGAATTATAACAATTCATAACATTTGCAAGAAATTATCTCAATCACACTTTACGTGTACGTTGTGCAAAAGTTACTTCGTAGGGTATTAATTGAATCATACCTTACGAAGTAACTTATAATAGTAGGTACCTACTCATTTCGGAGCGCTATAAAATCTTAACTATTGACTTAGTGAAAAAATGTTGCTTATAAGAGTTGTTTCTCAAAAAACGATCTACAAAAATGGTCTGATATCATTTTTTTGTAAAATGATAAAAAAAAGTTATATCAAAAAATATAAATTATTTTCTCGAATTTCTAAACATTTTCGCATATAATATAACTATTTTATTTATAGTTCTACGACAAAAAGTTACTGGACCTAAGTTGTAGAAGATTTGATTTGCAACAAATAATGTAAATACATTTTTTTATCAGATCAATAGTTTAAGAGATATATTGTAAAAACCATTTCAAACCTTATTTTCAAGATGGCGGCCGTAGGACAAGTGTGGCGACCCCAGAAACTTGGTTTTAGCTTTACACTGACCCCTACACATCAAAAAAATAAAATTGCGTCCTCTGAAAAACGCAACCCCAAATGTAACTTTTCAATGGACTACGATGATGGCACACAAGAGGTATTTTACCTCATAAACGTTTGTTGTACAAAAAATAATAAGAACTGTTTATGAATATGGAATTTCATGACAGAGGCCTCATCATCGGCCACGTATAGAGCATTACCTACAACAAATAGGATTTTTCTTCATTCTGACATTCGTTTGTTGAAGATAGTCGTTTTTTATTCTGTTTTGTTTTGTTAGATCTTTCAAAAGATAAATAATATTTTTATGAAAGTTTACGTAAATCTACTCATGTCGTTAAAGATTCTAAATATCTGGGAAACAAAGTCCAAGGTAAGTTATTTGTGAATTTATAGATATTGCTTTCATGAATTGGTTCCTCCCAAATTTTCTTTTTTTTCAAGTTCCGAAGTAAATATGCTAGATATCGAAAACGATATCAACTATTATTGCGTAAAGGCTCTTAAAACCATCCCGGGCATGTTAATAAAAAGATTGCCAAAAATCTGATCCTAATCATATAAAGAAAAGGTCTTTAAAATCTGGTTCCACATTCAAAAAATTAACGTCCAATCAAGTTGCAGTTTCAGAACTTAAATATTTTCAGTCCGCGCACATTGTAGCAAGGTACGTGCGTGCTATGGGCCTATACATTTGGCGTACACAGAGTTCATCGACCAGGGACCGGTTCGACTGATTCACTCCATGTTCCAAATGCATTGACTTTTTGTCGTGGAATTGCTATTTAGCTACGGATAGATTAGATAGGGTTATGTTGATGCATGCCTCTTCGTTGCATTATCCAGCTCATATATGTTCTTTCTTTGTTGTTTTTCAAACGATTTAAAAAAAGGAGAAAAGAGGTTCTTTTCATTAATTTTTAATCATTTTTTTTTGGTAGATCATAATTCAGAGGTAGTCCATGTAAAAGAGGCTTTTTGAAAAAAAATAGTTGTACTTTGTGAAAAGAAATTGAAAGTGTTGTTGTTTGTTATATTAACAGTATATTTTATGAAATCGATCTGCATTAACATTGATAGTGATATAATCCCAAACTTAACTATACCTAGTCCCCAAGGACTTTATAAAGCTTATTGGGAGAAATCTATGTTGCAACCTTCGATTTCAACATGTGGCTTAAAGAAACTCAACCATTTCTAAATTAGCCTCTATTAAAAGGGCCATCAATCAACCCTGTGCTCCCGGTTGTTAAGGGATTTTTCAGGATCCTCGTGTCTTCTGACACTATCCTCAAAGTAAAGCCTCTCGCTGAATATCATATAGATCTGGTGATTTGTACGTCGGATAACCCTTAGTTCGAGTGTGGTATCCATAACACGTGCTTATATAAAAATATAATTTGGGGCTACATGGTTATTGGTTCAGTTTGAGTATGGTACAGACACTCGGCTTTTGCCTTGATTTTTATTTTTATAACATAGTTATTGAATTAAATGTGCGGCTTACATTCAATTTCCTTTCGTTTTTTACATTAATAATAGTAACCTGATAAATTATAACTCCTCTAATAGACAGTTTGTACAGAGAAAAATATGTTATTATGCTCATCAGTTTTAACTTTTATGTACCTACATCACTAAGCTGTTTCAAAGGTATGCCCAATATAGCTGAATACAGGTTAACGCAAAAAGTCTAGTAACTTTTATCCAACAAATAAACAAATACTAATTGCGTCCTTGAGATAAATAATGAGGGAAAGCTTAATAACATAAACACCCGGAAAATTTAATAGTATTGTAATTCGCGAGTCCGACAGTCGAACCCTGGAACGCCGACGCTGCTGCCGGATTGCGCCACAGAGGCCATAGTCTATTTCTATCTTCCACTTCTTGTCTAAATATTTCCTGTCGCAACACTTCTAGGACAAAAATAACAGGAAAAAATCAACAAGCGACTACCGTGCTTATTTTAGAAGTGGTTAATTTTAGACGCGGTTATCGACTTTTGGGTCGCAATTCTAGAAACCACAGCACTTCTGAATTTAACACGTGTATAGCCAAACTAGGATTCAAAATGTAACAGTTCATTAAATTGTATTACAATGTTGCCATACTTCAATACATTAAGTGGAATTGCTGAAGAGTGTCGAGTATTAAAGTGTAGAAATAAGATATCAGTCCTCATGATAACACTGTGATAACATAGAGTTTCATACTCCAAACTGAAATATGTTATTAAAGCTGCTTTAGTAAATCATAAAAGTTGATATTTTCTTTTTCAACTTATCAATCTATAAGTGGCCATTGCTGGAACAAAGAAATTTATTGTTGACCCTTCATTTCCTGCTGAAATAAACAATATTCAAAAACTGAAAACTCTTCACCTCTATTCTAAAATGTATTTACATTGACACCGTATGATTCCAGCTTACATTTTAACAATCTTTAAGTACCTATCTATTGATAAACATTACAAACACCAATACATTGATACACAAGTACGCGATATGATGTGACACGCACGTGTGGTGGAACATTCGGCCCTCAAAAGGTTGCCTCAATGCCACGTTGTGACTATTGTTCTGGCAAAACATCCTTTTTAAACACCGTACTTGTTTTGAATTCACAAAGTAAGGAAAACTCGAGTATCTTTTGACTCCCGCGTACCTCAGATAACTTTTGACATGATGATAACCGCGTCAAATTGGCACAAGTACTTCGCTAAATACCTCGTTTATATGGTAAACAACGTTTTAATTGTTTCATTCTAGAAAGTATTATGTGCCTCGTTGGTGTTGCAGTATTTTTATAGATAGTCCAGTGTGATATCAACAGTACAGTATTGTTTACAAGAGCAAATAACTCGCTCATGATAAATGGCCTTAAAAATGTTGAGTTTGATGGAGAAAGTTTAACTTACGCAATCATATACCGTTTACTGTCTTAGAACTATGATTGAAATATGTTTATGAATTTTTATTCTAGATTAGTTTCGATTATGATTAAAATGTTGAATTTCTTTAATAGTTTAAAAAGGTGCTTTTAATTATTTTTTAACTATTCATGTCAGTACGTAATAAACATGTGGTGGTTATCTTCGCATGGGTGTGCGTTTTGATGGAATAATCTGTAATTCTGTCATGAAATAATAAAGTTAACATTCACTGATAAATCAATTTTAGAACAATATTAATCTTTTTGTTCTTCTTTAGCCGCTCTTTCTACAAGCGTATCAAAATTTTGAATTTTTTTCATCAAATATGTTGGTTTGTCTAAGGATGTAAAATATACTACTATTATATTATTAATATGGGTGTGTAAAGTAATTTAAACGGCTGATTAACAAACAGCAGCCAGTGTCAAAAGTCAACGCACTAAAAATAAAGAACAAAGAATCTTTGGAGCCGAAGTGAATTAACACATGATTATATTAGTGTTGCGTGTCTCGCGCGGTTGACAGACGCGTTCGTCTATATCGCTGCGGACTGTGGATGCGTTCATAAAAACGTATTTATTTATTATCAAACAACTACCATAACGAATTTTGTTAACGAGACTGCTTTGTAACTCGTGAAGTTTGTTTACTTTTTGAAGATTGGACCCTTTGGAATGTTATCGTCAAATAGTAAAACTAAAAAGTAGCTATATCATTAAAAGTGTTGTGTTAATTTTGATATATTTGTTTTGAAATACTTATATAATAGTAATATTGGTGTATTTGTTTGGTTTTTGCCGGAAACAGTTAAGTTATCAGCTAAATAGTGTTCTGTATGTGTATTGTTTATGTTGGTGATTTATCATTGAGTGTAATAATAAAGAAAATTTATAAATTTCGTGAACTACTGGCGGTCAATGTAGTGTATCATATAATAAACTGCGAATGTCCTCGCTTGGTATATGTATCTGAGATATTTTGGCGCGTTTTTTGGCAACTAATTCAAAGAGGAGCTCAAAATGTGCATAGTTTTCAGTTGTAAGTTTTCCACAATTTATTTTATATTATTGGTACAATTTAGATGTAGAGTAAGCTTTCTTTACTTTACCTGGCATGTTTTTTAACGAAATCAGTCAGTTAATGGTAAGATTATTTAAAGAGCAAACTTTTATTCTAATTATTTGTTCAATAACACTTATACATAGTTATTTCAATACAAATATAAGTCTGAACTCAAGTTCGTATACCAAATCGCACGAGCAATAAAAAATGGACTTTACTGTTCTGTTAATACTGTTTCAACTAGGTTACTTCTTCCATTCTTAATTAAATCTTTGTTTAATTAAGAAATAAACACATTACTAATTACGTTTAGGTATACTAGCTTATCCTCGACACGTTATTTTAAGTAAATATCATTTCAAAACACATATGAATACATATCTTCCATTTACCGTATCTCAAATGTCGGTTTACAGTGACTAACTCTTTTTTAGTATCTCGATTTCCGTGTGTCTAAAATAATACCTCTCGAATGTATCTGTACTGGTTTGCGTTTGCGTGGTGAAGTAACAAAACATAAACATTGGAAACTCGTTTTAAGAGTGGCTTTTAGGTAGGTACTCGTGGTAATGCGGGATTGCAAGAAACTTGCTTAAAGAGTACTCTTAAAGTTTTTAACTATTCCTAGATTAAAACTAGTCAGGTAGTATCTACTGAGTGAAGTTTGATCCAAATAATTGACTTTTGTTAAATTATATAGGTACGTGATAGGGAGATAGGCGTGAAGTTATTTATGTATGTATAGGTATTCACACTAAGTGAACGTCAGAATTGACTGCCTCAGCTTTATACAGGGTGACTGGTGGGTCACTTTTGAAATTCGAGGATGTGATAGTTTGAGATCATAAACGAAGAGAAAAAATATAATAAATATAAATATTAATGATTTACTAAGTAAACTTAATCGAAAGTTAAAGAATTGATTACGCTACGCATGGTTTCACTACCGTTGGCAGCGATCCGCGTGCCAGGACACGTGCCGCGATTGACTCAGGTGTAAGTAAAGTAAATAATAACAAAACTGTATTTATTTATTACAGAAAAACCTACTTTTATTTCATAATTATGGCCAGAATTGAGTACAGAGTGCTCTCCTTCAGTATCTAAATTTTTTCAACATTATAGGTAACAAAGTATAGGTAGGCTGAAAAAAAGAAGCAGTCGGAAAAATACTCTTGGCACTCTTTTGTCAAGAGTGTTAATTGTAAAAATAAGCAGATACCTATACAACTAGAAAAGGATATGAAATAAACAAAAAACAGTTATTCTTGTGTGCTACTGTAATGCATCAGCTGAACTGTTCTTATTTATCTTAAAGAATAACCGTTTGAGACGTCAATTCCTCTCTTATTTATCTTCCAAATATTCTATTAAGCTTTCGTTTTTCAGCATTTCATAACTCAGTAGGCTTCCAGTGAAAGGCCTTTGTAAAGCCGTAATTGTTTTTTTAGGATGGACAGATGGTATAGAATCGGATAGGTATTGCGGAATTGAGCCATGTAACATGGCGTGGTCTTTGTACTGATTTCGTCTTCTTAGTTCGGAATCGGATAGGTATTGCGGAATTGAGCCATGTAACATGGCGTGGTCTTTGTACTGATTTCGTCTTGAGTTAGTTCGGTAACTATTTTGATGAATAGTTATAGATAGGATATAATTTCTCATTAACACGTTTATTATTATATTATGTTGGTCTTGATGAGGGTGATTGTTTAAGAGAGTGAGAAATTAAGATTGTTTAGCATCAAGTTATGAGGTAGGTATATTTTTTAATCTGTAGCATACTTTTAATACTGGAAGGTATCCTAAATCCTGTTATATTGATGACCGGCTGGTGTAGCGGTAACATACATTGCCTTCTATGCCAGAGGTCCTGGGTTCGAATCCCGGCGGCGGCGGATATTTGTGTGATGAACACAGATATTAATCGTCAAGTCATGGATGTTTATATGTTTATTTAAGTTTATTCTAATTTAAAAAAATATGTATTTATTCAATATGTAGGTATGTGTATATATTTCTTAAGTATATCAGTTATCTAGTATCCATAACACAAGTTCTTTAAGAAACTTAATTTGGGCTAGATAATGTTGTGTGAGTGTCAGAAATATTTATTATTATTTATTATACTTTTAATAGTGGAAGGTATTTATAAGCGTCTAGCTTGCCTGTTTACGTAGGAACCTCTGCTCTGTATTTTTCCACTGTCAAACTGGTTTGTAGTTTTCTGAATTAAAGGGCAAGGTAGACAGTGGGCTCCATTCACCTTTCTTATGTCAAATAAGGGATTTTAAACTCAAAAGGTGCTTATAAAAACTGTTTTTGAATCCTTTAAGTTTAATAAGAGATAATTAAAATTAGAGATAGAAATGTAGAATATGGCCCATAGTAAAAGTTAAACAACACGCCTTTGAAAATTAGATATTCATATTATTAATAGACTAGCTGTTGCACGCGGTTTTATTTCGATTCCCGCGGGATTTTCGGGATAAAAAGTAGCCTATACGGATTCGGAACAATCCCTCTAAGTAATGGTAAAAGACATTTTGAAATCGGTCCAGTAGTTTTTGAGCCTATTCAATACAAAAATACAAAGGTTTCCTCTTTATAATATGAGTATAGATAAATGATTATAGACTAGATGAATATTTTGACAAAGACCTTATTTTGTAATTACTTGTTTGAACCTAATGTTGTCACACTTTTGTAATTCCTTGTGTAACTCGTCTAATATCACTTATTTTATGTGAAATTGACTTTCCATTAAATTGCAAGTTAAATTAATTTGTATTGATAGTAGGTGGTTAACAATTAATATTTGCGCGCCTGTATCATGCAGTTTGTGAATTGGAAAATATTTTGTTGTAAGTATAACATCATATTGTAGACACGTTCTGGCACATAAATTATTATTTATTATATATATTATATACTTGTATATTTGTTATATTTATATATATATATACTACAAATATGGTAGTTTGTCTCTCAGGTATATTATACAAAGAAATTTTCACTATAATTGGTTGAACTTTTAACAGGCCTTTGTCAAAAACTATGTGTAAAAAGTGAAATCGAGCGGATTTCGTACGCTGCCTCTGCTGCTGTTTCAAGGATGCAGATTTCGAAATTTTCTTTTATATATTTCAATTAGGTCTTAATTGTGCCCATAAGAAAATAAATAATAGTATTTATCCCTGAAAAGCCCTCATTACAAGAATCGGCGGTTTCCGCAAATCTTACTTATCATCTATTATTGCTTTAAAAATGATTTCCGCATTCACGTTCCGATATAAATATAGGCTATACCTACTTATAAAAATACAAATATCGATACTCTATAAATATCTGTTTTTAATTGTTTCATACTGTAAAAGTCAGTTAAGGGACAGAGGTTTAATTGGCGTTTTTGTGGGAAATAGGCTAACCCTCTCTCCATCATTATAATACCTCCAAAGTCAAACGTGACATCAGATGGTCTTATAACCTCTGGTTTTCTGCCTACCCCATAAGGGATACAGACGTGAAGTTATATGTGTATGAATGTTTGTTTGTCTGTTTGAACGCACAAATCTCTGATTACTATCATTCTTCAGATGCATCTCCACTACTAGGGTTTGGCCGTCAGCACAGCGAACTTATTCCTATCTTGTGCTAAGCGAATTAGTTCTTATCGTCAAATTTTTATAATGCATAAATTTTGCATGTGATTTAAAGAAAATCATATTTTTCGTATCGCAAGACATGTCCCAAATATGCAAATTTTCTCTGTTTCATGGTCTGCAACAGTTCTCGTTTGGATTTCTGTGGTTTAAGACTTTATCAATATAAACTTACGGAAATAATAATACAGATAATGCCACGGTATTCATTAGTATGTGAATGTATTAATCATTTATTACATACAAACATAGAATTTTTATTATAAAACATTAAAGGAATATAAACTACCTACCTAGTTATAACAAAGAATTTAAAAGAAATATATAATTACGTTTTGAACCATTGAGCTCCTGTTAAGTCATCGTAAGTAGACATAAAGCCCTGAAAATTGTGACATCCACTACCCAGCACTGTACCAGCTTGGTGGTCTAGGCCTCCTCGTCATCCAGGAGAGAGACGCATAGCCCTCCAGTCGGAGAGTCACAATGTTTTGTGATGATGATGATAATTGCTATAATATACTCCTCCTATTATCATCTCTAATAAAGTGTAATGATAAAAGTGTGTGAAACTTATGTTTATTCTTAATAAATATTTCTGACACTCACACAAAATTATCTAGCCCAAATTAAGTTTCTTAAAGAACTTGTGTTATGGATACTAGATAACTGATATACTTAAGAAATATATAAACATACATATTGAATAAATACATATTTTTTTTTATTAGAATAAACTTAAATAAACATTTAAACATCCATGACTTGATGACTAATATCTGTGTTTATCACACAAATATCCTCCGCCGCCAGGATTCGAACCCAGGACCTCTGGCATAGAAGGCAATGTATGTTACCGCTACACCAGCCCGTCGTCTTTCTTAGTGAAGTTTATTAAGCATATTCCATTTCTGTAACTTTGACTTAAAAAAATAGACATAATTAAGTATAATGTGATTTAACCTTCAAATGTGCGTCTGCGCAAATGATCAGTGACCGGAAATAGAACGAAACGATCTCAATTAGGAAACCGGCAAATGGGTACTGGAAGTAAGCGATATTATTTCGATGTACGAGTATCATTAATTTCATATTATATTCATATATCATTAATTAAGATGGCAGGACTATATTTAGCGGTATGTGATTCCGAAAGTAGACTTAAGCTGGAAAAAATAATTTTATTTAGAAACGGGATATTAAACCTGTTTTCTATTTATTTTGAGCTCTCGGTATTCTACACTAGGGGCGCTGTCATCAGTTTGACGCTTATTTGTGATACGTCAAAGACACTTCGAACAAAAAAGACTAGGTACTAAAAAAATATACAGAGTGTTTGATTGGAGGGGGAGAAGCAAAAGTGAAATGAATGATGGATTAGGCTGTTAAATGACACTAGGTTTAAGGAGTAATCATTCATCTTATTTTTTTCTTCTTCATAACTTCACGCCTATATCCCTAATGGGGTCGGTAGAACACCAGAGGCTATAAGAACCATCTGATGTCACGATTGACAAATTTGGAGGTATTATTATGATGGAGAGAGACTATAGCAGTGACAGGGGGTCAGCCTGTCGCCCGCAAAATCACCAATAAATCCTCCGTCCCTTAACTGACTTTTACAGTTTGCCTGGGAAGAGAAGCAGCTGGCACATTCTATGTTTTTCTTTCGCTCCCAGTCCAGCATGGAAGAAATATTATTTTTTAAATCTTATTTTTTTAACTACAACTTAATATTACATATAAACATACATAGCAGCACGCCTGTCTCCGTTTGGGCTGAGCCTAAGGAACGCCAATAGCTACGATCCCGACATAACTCTTTCGCTTCCTCCACGTTCATTAATGTTTTCATACATGATTTCTGGTTACGGGTAGGTAATTACAAATTGCGTAAAAATCGACTCCATGTTAACGAACTTTCGTAAACACACATCTGAACACCCTTTATTTAATCGTCAGACGGAAAAAAGACAAAAGACAATTGTTTTTAAATGTGGTTTTTAAATGTTAGTTGCGAAAAACGAACAAATGTTTTAAGAATATGCGAAGTTTTTGATAAATCGCAGTAATTTCACACAGTTTTTGGTCATTATTCAAATTTGTTATACGTATTGCATAAATCATAAAAGTATGCTGTCATCGATAAATTTGTGAATCTTTGTTATTCATTTGTTTTCCAACATTTTAATCTTACTTAACTTGCATATTTTTTTATCCCTTGAGAGTGTTTTGATCAAATATCACATCTCACAATGTTTAAGGTGTCTAAACAATTCTCAAATCTGAGTGGTCCGATCAATGAAATTAACCGTTCAGCTTTATTGTTATAAAAATGAATTAACGACCCTTTGCTGCCTCTGGTTCCAATGACCTGCAAATTGAATGGAAAATATTACCGATATTTATGTTTCAAAATATCCTTGACTTTAGGTTATTGTATGCCGAAATCAAAATTGTGCTTTCTTTAGCGGAATATTCGCCAAGTATTTTAAATAGATTGTCGCAGTAATTGAGCAAATATTTTCCTTGGATCGAAGCCAATTCGTTATCGCATTGAAATGCAAGAAGACTATATGTCTAGTCTGAATAGGGTTATCGATGTAGACTTTTTATTTTTCTGCATCGACTGAAAATATTTTAAAAAAAAACGACATTTTTGAAACTTGTGCGTTCGGTCAATTATATTTTTTACCGTAAAATGCATTTGTTTACAAATTCTGCTTCATTCAAATCAAAATCTGAAGTTTGCTTAAACGTGCTGATATTACTAACACCTCCGATTGTCGGTGGTTAATGTGGCATGTCGACAGATTACAGAGGCTGAGCTTAAAAAAAACAGTCGTTGCTTAACATGGCGCAGTCAAACTTTGACGACCACTTCGGCGATGGGGTAAACCTGTCTGCCTCAGACGCCAGTGGTTGCGGGTTCGACTTCCGCACGGAACAAGAAAAAAAAATGTTCCGTGTGTGGGTGTTTATCTATGTATGTATTTATATTCTAGGTTTCCCCCTAGTTCGCTACATGGTATCCCATAGCACAAGCTATGCATACTTGGGGGCCATGTAGTTGGTGTGATTGTCTGGGGATTTTTTTAACCATTCTTTCATCATTTAAGTCATTTAATTGCACCTATATTTAAAAACTACGTGGCAACATTATTAGTATAAATAAATACTTAAAACAAATATATTATTGTATAAACAAGTGCCCCATCATGATTTCCTACAGCAAAAATCTTTGTAAAAAAGTAATATTTTTCTAGTAATAATATATTCTTATCATCATTTTGTGAACATCCACCTAAAGCGATTATATTTTTTTTAACTATAAATCATAAAAGTAAACAAAAAATATTAAATTTGTAGTTGACAACCCTAATCTGACCTCATGGCCGTGACTCTAGATGCCACATGCGTCACTCCTGTTGTCGCATGTCGTCTGTCAGTGAGAACGTTCCGTAGACGGGGTGACGTCGTTGTCGGTTTATTTACCAGAGCCAATTTATATTTACTTAACAAACCAATATGTACAGGGTTACTAGTTATTGGACCGGAATATTTTAAGCTGCGGTAAGAATGGACGTCATTTGCAATCCTGTCATCCTAAATGATATCCGAAAGTTAACCATTTTTAGTTATATATTAATTTAATATTTTTTTTCAAAATATCTAGAATCACACCTTCAAAAAATGATTGTAAAAAAATCCATTGCTCCGATTCTAATTTTCTTTTCAATGTAGGATAAGTTTTTATACAATTACGAGTTTTTCATGCAACTTCATACGCGCATAAGCTAAAATGTCTTACATTTCCCGTTCCCGTAGGAATTTCGGGAATTCCGTGACACAACCATATATCTATCGAAGAACTTTTTACCAAGTTTTACATACGCACACTCAAGAAATAAGATTTTTTATACAAACTAAAAAGTGTGAATTTCGGGAGTTCCTTCCTTAGTGCGCCCTCTAAGGAATGTTTTTTTCCAAATTTCAGATCTCTAAGACCAGTACTTTTGGATGTACATACGTTGTCAGAATCGGAACAGTTTTATATATGTATATTCATTAAAAATAACAGTAAAACCCTAGTTATTTGTTTCTTCTATCAGTACGGCCCATACACGAGATGACGTCATAGCCAGTTTATTTACTAGAGCCAAATCATATTTACTTTACTTATTTGTAGGTATGGAGATAAACTATCTGTTTTATTGGCTTCAGTCGTAATTCCTGATATTGTAGGAAAATCAGGGTAAAAAGTATAATTCGTGTTCCTGATTTAGCCTTCTCTGTAGATGATATTTTACTATACAACATTAAATGGTTTTGGAGTGCATTTAATATAAAAATTTATTTAACTATCGAACTTTCGCGAGAATAGTTCAATATTGAAACCTCATAATTTTGCGGTCGTAAATTATAACGGCAACGAGAGATGTGAAATACAGAAACAGTAAAAGGAAAATTAAGAAAAAAAAAATCGGTCCTAAATGTAAACCCTGTGGAACCCCATCCAAAATGACTTTCTGGTTCCGCTCAAGTTCTTGATCCCAAATAAAGTTCCAAATACAAGGAACTTTATGCTGCATATTTATAAATGTGAATGTTTGGATGTATGGACACAAACAACAAACGTTCCTCAATCACGGAAAAACGGCTCAACGGATTTTTATGAAATTTGGCATAGTTATAGTATACAGTTTGGAATAGCGCATAGGCTACCCGATATTCCCACGGGATTCGGATTTGCGCGGGTAAAACCGCGCGAAACAGCTAGTACAATTTAAATAATACATCTCTTTATGGAAAAATATATATTACGCGAACATTGAACCATCTTACATGTTGTGATGGTGAAAATCTATACTTCTATACTAATATTATAAATAGGAAACCTTTGTATTTTTGTATGTTTGTATTGAATAGGCTCAAAACTACTGGACCGATTTCAAAATTTCTTTTACCATTACTTAGAGGGATTCTTCCGAATCCGTATAGGCTACTTTTTATCCCGAAAACTCCGCGGGAATCGAAATTGCGCGGGTAAAACCGCGCGCAACAGCTAGTATTTAATAATTGTTGTTTTATCTACAATTGGTTTAAATGAGTCATAAGGATAGTTTTCAGTGAGTAATCGATTTTCTTTTAAAATTGTGTATTGATTTGTGGGGAGTGTTTCCTATGAAGATAGTGAGTCACAATTGCTTTCGCGCAATTTTCGTTTATACCGTTAGAATTATGAGATTTGGTCCTCGCAGCGTAGGAACGCTTGATTGGAACTAGGTAAATAAAAAAAAATATAAAGGAAATGAAGAAATTTCAGCAATACAATATTTATTGTGTGCGTTGTGATTTAAATAAAAAATATTCTTCAGATTAACCTTAGTTAATACATTTATGTAAGATATAGGTAGGTATGTACCTATATTAAAATATTCTTACACAAAAATATAATTACTTTAATCATACTAATATAGTTAACTGAACAGTTGGTTAGTTTGTACGCGCTAGTCTATTTTCCAATCCATTCGACAATGAAATGCTTGAGGAAGGTCGTAGTTACTCAAAAACGTAGGTTTGCTTTAGTTTTGCGATATTTGACTTGTGACACCTGTGGCATTGTAGATTCCAAATGGATGACCATGGATCCATGTAATTGTAAGCTTTATTTGGAGGAAATTAAAGTAGCTTCCCAAATTCTACAGTTCATGAGAATTAATGACAGTATAATAGCCAGTAGAAAAGCTATGTATCCAAAATATTTTTTCAGTAGCATTTTGCTTTCAGTTTGCTTTGCAACCAACCATTTACAAATTTGGGGAGTTTTAATTTTGTCAAGAAATTCCCACAAGAACAAGTGCAATGTGTGTAAAACCGTGCGAAAATATTCGTTCACTAGGTACACAGGAACTGAAACTGTTATAAGTACTTACATGAAAATACCTCGAATTCTTTAATTTCAATAAACGCTTTACGTATGAAAAGAAAAATGAATTTTTGTTGGTAACAAAATTGGACAATGTTATTAACATTGCAAGGTCGTCAATAAGGCCCTCTTGTTGACCCTTTATATTTGAAATAGAAATACATTTATTGATAGACATATAACAATACATACATACATACATAACCTCACGCCTGTCTCCCTTTGGGGTAGGCAGAGACAAGGGAATACCAATTGCTGCGATCCAGACATACCTTTTTCGCTTCCTCCACGTTCATTATTCTTTTCATACATGATCGCCGGTTACGGGTACTTTTAACTAGGCCCTTTTTAAGAATGTCGCCAACTTGATCGGCGTACGTTCGCCTAGGGCGGCCCCTTCCGACAGCACCATCCATTCTTGCTCTGTACACCTCTTTCGTAAATCTACTTTCACTCATCCTTTCCAAATGTCCTAACCACCGTAGCATACCCTTTTCAATCTTAGTCACTACATCTTCTTTCAATCCGCATCTCTTTCTTATTTCACTACTGCGCACCCTATCTTTCAATTATTGTTATATTTCTTGTTATATTTCTATATATAAGAAATATAAGTAACAATAGTTTCGAATACAAAAGATTACACATAAAAGACGTTAAAAACAGAATCCCAAAGTACGTCATAGGCAGACAATTACACGAAACACAAAAATAAATCAAAATATACATCAATGGAAACAGTTTCTATTGTTAGTGTTGAGCCAGCCAAAAGTTCGACTCATCATATGTCAGGACTTTGTCACAAATACTGAGAAACTGGGAAATTATAGATTTTTTGTAGGTTCTCTAGGGTAAGGTATTAACGGAAGACGGTGTTATCTTATTCGTCTTTATGCTGGAACAGCCTGCCCAAGCACAATAGTTTGTTAGAACGACACACAATATAGGGTCGCCTTATAATAGTCAATAATATTTTAATAGCAGATTAAGAATGATGAGTGCGTTAACAAAAAAAAAACATTTTTTAAACATTTTTCAAAATTCTTCCAAGTGATCAAAATTTAAGTTTGATCTGTAGTTTATGACTACACAGCAAGTAATAAAAACGTTTCTAATCTAATCTATGTAGTCATAAAGTGTAGATCAATCTTAAATTTTACTGACAGAAGAATTTTGAAATTGTAATATTTGAAAATTATTATTACATTATATAATTGACTATTATAAGCGGACCCTGTAGGTATACAGGGCGAGAACGTAGTGATTCAATCCTTTTTGACAGGGTGTATCATTTAGTTCGGTTAGTATTGGGAAAGTTAGACTCTACTAGATACACGAAGATCTGCTCTAAGGCTTAGGTAGGTCATCGATTAATTATAAGAAAAATTGCATATAACAAAATGTTATTGTAGTAAGTATGATAGAGGTAAGGGACAGAGGTTTTATTGGCGTTTTGTAGGCGATAGGCCCCCTGTCACTGCAATAGTTTCTCGCCATCTCTCCAAATTGTCTATATATGAGTTTTTGTTAGCCTTTTTACGGGCGATAGGCTGACCTCCTGTCACTGTCACATTATAATACCTCCAAATTCGTCAAACGTGACATCAGATGGTTTTATAACTCTGGTGTTCTGCCTACCCCATTAAGGGGTACAGGCGTGAAGTTATGTATGTATGTAGTATTGGGAAAGTCCGACTCTACTACATGCATAAAGATCTGCTCTAAGGTCTTAGGTCATCGATTAATTATAAGAAAAAATGCATCTTATTAATAATGCCACGTCGCGTGGCCACGCGCGTACAGCCACGCGCCAGGCGTGGCTAGCTTCCGCGTGTACCCGCTACATTGTTTTTAGATTTTAATTGATGTTTAGTAAAATAGTGAGAGATTAAGTATTTCATTGACACGACTGTACAAGCACACTCATGAAATTTTACTAGTAAAGCTGCGTCACGCGTGTCCATGCGCTTGCGCACGTCACGTGTCCAGGCATCGTGGCCGCGTGAGGCTGTTACTACACACCAATCGATCAATGGTAGAACGAACGGATTAGTCGACATCGATCGATTTTAATGTTTTTTAAGTTTTTGCATTTATAATGCTCAATTATTCTTAAATAACCGAAAAATGTGATAAATAAAAATTACCCAGCCAGGACTCGAACCAGGGACCCCTTGTTTGCCGGACGAGTGCTCTTCCACTGAGATACCGGGGCCTGGCGGTACGCCTCGAAATTACTTAAAACATTTTTGTTTTTACGTTATATTGCTAACGTAGCTCCATCTAATGGTATAGCTTTGCAGCTAAGACCACCCGAGACCAATTTCTTTTCAGAAATTGTGAATCCCAGTTAAAGTAAAGCATTGCAACGTTTAATAATGTTTTTTGTTTTAAGTTTTTGCATTTATAATGCTCAATTATTCTTAAATAACCGAAAAAATGTGATAAATAAAAATTACCGGGTGATTTTTATAAGAATAATCGATCGATATTTTTTCTATCTAGGCCAATCCGATCAGAAAATGCTCGACGTCGATCGATTGGTGTGACAATACTCTGACGCAGCGTTGGCACTTAGTCAGTGAATGAACTCCATGCTGGACTGGGAGTGAAAGAAAAACATAGAATGTGCCAGCTGCTTCTCTTCCCGGGCAGACTGTAAAAGTCGGTTAAGGGACAGAGGTTTTATTGGCATTTTTGTGGGCGATAGGCTGACCCCCTGTCACTGCAATAGCCTCTCGCAATCATTATAATACCTCATTAGTCAAACGTGACATCAGTTGGTCTTATAACCTCTGATGTTCTGCCTACCCCATAAGGGATACAGGCGTGAAGTTATGTATGTATGTACTACTATATACCAGCAGACAATTTTATAAAAGACTAAGCAAGTTGAATGTTTTATTAAAAAATATGGACAATTTATTTTTATGTTGGTATAGAATTTGTGAATTTCAATCTTCTAATAAATTAATTGCATTGAAGAATGTATTGCATGACGTGACGCCGCGTACTTATTAGTTTTGATAATTTCAAAAATATTCGTGATTTCGTGACCGTAATGAATCCGCACGCTATGCGCCCGCGCAGGCTGGCAAACCGAAAATGAAAATAAACATTGTATCTAACAGTAAACAACTCTCAATACGACGAGTTTATTTTTAATACCACTTTACTATTGATCCTCTAGAAAAATCTTTAAAAATATAACGTATGAAGCCTAGTTTCAAACATTTTAAAAATATTTTGATTCACTTTTTCTGTCAGCTTTGGTTAACGATGTGGTTTTCACACAATTTTAGAATAAAGCGGCCAGATGCGCTAAGTTTTTGTAAAAAATGAACTTTGTCCCTTCGGAAATCAACAAAAAACTATTATTTTAAAGAGTTTTTTATGTTGTCATATATTGTAGGTACTCTAATTTTTGCATATGAAACAACACCAACAATAAGCATCTACAAGACGCACAACTTAAGCCGCCGATGTTTTACAAACTGAGGCTAAAGTGCTCTGCTAAAGTAAAAATAAAAATTATGAAATCGAAATTTTAATCGATGAAATAGTGTGTGGTTACTTCCCCTAAATTTCTATGCGGAGACACACTGTATAGGGCGTCTCACCAAATATTTTAACTTCCTTTGGAAGTGAGGATGAGGTAACGCGCGGTTATAGTCACAGTAAAAAAAATGCATACATACCTACCCATAATTTAATTTAATTTATAAAAAAACTATGATATTTAGAGAATTCTATTTTCAATTTATTTGTTGGTAATGAATAACGATTGAATTATTTTGGTATGTAACTAAACAATTTGGACCACAAAAAGTAGGATAAAATAAAATTGTTTATGTTCCGTTCGTCTCACTAGCCTAGTTCAATGAAACAGTTTAAACAATTAAAGGGCGTTGGAAGTAGTTTAGTAGGGCAATCGCATCTATCGCCCTGTCAATTATGAATGTTATTACACATTTGAAAGAAGGTCATTTAATAATGTAAATAAATGTTGAGTGGGTTTATATCGCCTATACCGCTTTTGTAAGAGCGTTTTTAAGGAGATGATTAATTGGAAGAGCTGTTGTTTTAACCCTTTGAGGGCGGGTATATGGTCTGGTTTTAGGGTCCACGTACTAAGCAGGCTGCCAGACGGCCGGAGTGGAGAGCGCTTGTTAAATCTAGCGTCCAAGCCTCTGAAAACCGGCGGCTCCTTGAGCTGGACGCCAGACGCGACGAGCTGAAAGCCCGACCACCTGCGGCTGTCAGCTATAATTATGTGAACGGTGTGCTCTCATGCCCGCAATGTGCGAGAGCTTTTACAAACAAAATTGGCTGCATAAGCCACATGCGAGCACACCAACGGCAAAACCGGAGTTGAAGACAGTCGCCGTTGTCGAAATCGACCGGATTACATCATCACTCATCATCTAAGTCTACCCGAAAAATGTTTTGCTTAAATTATTCGTAATGCCTAGTTGACTAAATTCAAAGACAAAAAGTCTTAATTTCGTAGGAATTTGCATACACTTGAAACAAGTAAAATATTTACAAATTGAAATGAATCTACTACCAGTGGTCGCTAACTATGGGCCTTATCAACAAGCTTAAAGTCGCTCAGCAGGCTATGGAAAAGGCTATGCTCGGAGTTTCCCTTCGGGATCGAATCAGGAATGAGGAGATCCGCAGGAGAACCAAAGTCACCGACATAGCCAGAAGGATTGCAAAGCTGAAGTGGCAATGGGCAGGGCACATAGCTCGCAGAACAGATGGCCGTTGAGGCAGAAAAGTTCTCGAGTGGCGGCCACGTAATGGGAAACGCAGCGTAGGCAGGCCCTCTGCAAGATGGACCGACGACCTGGTCAAAGTCGCCGGTAAACGCTGGATGTGGGCGGCACGGGACCTATGGACGTGGAAATTCTTGGGGGAGGGCTGAATGATGATGATACAACCACTTTGCAAAGTAGATCTGTTGGGAAGAAGGGGCAAGAAACTCAACAGCAATCATCTTTTAAAAATATACACTAACAGTTTACAGCCAGAGAATCCCATGTCCTTACATGCAGATATCTATACTAATACTAGCTGACCCGGCACACGTTGTTTTGCCATATAAATAAAAAAAAAATAGATGTTGGCCGATTCTCATAGATACCGGATAAGCACAAAAAATTTCATCAAAATCGGTCAAGCCGTTTCGGAGGAGTATGGCAACGAAAACTGTGACACGAGAATTTTATATATTAGATTATAAAGAGGAAACCTTTGTATTTTTGTATGTTTGTATTGAATAGGCTCAAAAAATAATGGACCGATTTCAAAATTTCTTTTACCATTACTTAGAGGGATTCTTCCGAATCCGTATAGGCTACTTTTTATCCCGAAAATCCCGCGGGAATCGAAATTGCGCGGGTAAAACAGCTAGTCTTATATATAGTAGTCCTTTTCACACAACTCTCGTTTTACCGTATCCTTAATTCTATCAAAGGGTGATCTATCTTTGATCATCGGATAGAACTCGTTACAAGCAAGAATCTAGCCGGTACTTTTAACAGCTCGAATTAACTCCCGGCACAAAAGAAAGTTTGACAAGTGTACCTATGTGCATGTAGCGATGTAGCTCCAAAACGAAACTACAAGTGGGATTTGAAAAAATATTTTTGCATTTGATAGCCCAACTCTTGAGGAAGGTTATAGGCTATATTTTATCCCGAAATTCCCACGGGATCAAAAGTTACGCGGGTAATACCGCGCGCGGTGGCTAGTGTTAAAATAATGTTGTAATGTATGTGGACATACCTCCGGCGCGCGGTAATAGCGCGTGACGATATTAAAACTTAAATCTGAAGTGATTTAATAAAAATCATAAGAAATGCATCATTGCGTAGATATAAATAGTATCGAAAATGGAAATTATAGTTTTGCTGAGAATATACCCTTGCAGAAGTTGCTTAGAGGCAATATTTTTTTTTATTTGGTATGGTCCAAGTTAGTTCGACAATTCATAAAACAAAAAAAAAATATTATAGATTCACAAAAAAAAAATGAACAAGCAACTTCGATTGCAACTTGTTCATTTGAGAGTTTGTTATGGTTCAAGCGTACGAAGCGACATCTTTAAGGGCTTTACATTTTCTTCCTCATTATAAAAGATTTCTCAATGTTTGTAGTTTTGTACTATTTCTCAAGGCGTTAGGGCGTGGTTTTCAAAATTATTGATTAAGATAATAAACAAAACAAACGCGTAAATGACGATGTTATCATTATATTACTCATTGAATACTTATCAATACTTCGCGTAGACCGGAAATGTGAAAATTCCTTTACTTTGGAAATCAATAGGAATGTACGTTCTTCAAAACTAATGAAAATGAACGATTGAATGTTATGAATTCGACTGTTTTACGCATACTTTGCTATATTTTATTCTTATACTAAAACAATATTTTTTTGTAATAATAGCTCATCTCTTAATCTTTGGTATGTTTATTTGGGGTAATTTTCGTAATTGCTAAACAGATATTGATCTGTTTCACTAGTCTAAGGGCGGGGCTCCATTTCTACGGCGCGGCGCCGTTTGTCGTGTAACGGCACAGAATAAGTAATAGTACCGTTGGTACAGAAGAATTACTCCGCAAGATCTAAATAAATTCGAGTCTTGCTACGACGCGATACGGTGGAATTCAGGTCGCACCGCATTACGTACCTGCAAAGTATACCTAGAAGTTTTGTCTCTTTCTATTGCATGCCTCTTATCTTTTCTTAAGTTGTTAGGGTTGCTGCTTAGTGAAGAATAATTAATCTCCTTATTTGTAATTAAGTATCTACCGATGTAGGTATTACTGTTATTCTACCTTTGTATAAAATATTATTTCCTTATATATAAACCTTTGTAAAAAATATTGTTTCAACTTACCTAAAGTACAAAATGAAAAAAAGTAACGACGAATAATTAGTAATACTACCTATGTTTTGTTTGCTAAATTGAACATAATCAAATCTAAACATAATCTAATTGAATATTTGTTTCTTTTTATGTCCATTTTTAAATACTATTTGCGACCTCGATCATAGAATTACTGTGAGTGCTATTAGGTAGGTAGGTATCTACAACGTCCAGACGGGCGCGCGCGTGACACACGACCCATTCGAAATCCGCCGGCGGAGCGCTTCGCTGTAGGTAAATAACGGATGTACCGCGCGGAGTGACTCAGGTCTGGTAACGGTATGGCACCGTCGCCAACGTGCTGAGCCACGGTTCCGTCCACGGTGTGCTGCGCTGTTCGCACCGCTCATTGTATTGTATTGTCAGCAAAGGACTTTGATTTTGATCTTTCACCGGCACCGTCGTCGTGCCGTGCATTCCGCCGGCGCCGTACCTATGCACGAGAAACGGCGCCGCATGGCGACATGTGTACATGCCCTCCGAGTAGTTTTTGGTTATCTTTATAGATTATTTAGGGTTATCGAGTTATCGAGGTATCAAGGTTTTTGTCAAGTCAAGGAAGTCGTTGAAAATATCATACAAGACATTTTCACGGCCTTTGTTGTGCATAAGTCCACCGCCGCCGTGTGTTCTGAAATTATGACCTCCGAAAAATCCACATCTCAACCCCAATTTTAAAGAAACTTTAAAAGTTACTAATGCATATTAGTAATTCGAACATATTAAATTAATTTAGCAATTGCTTGAGTATATTTACTAGTTAGTTCAAATATGTTTATTTCATGGATGGAAGTCAAGTAATTTTATCAAACGAACTTGCGTTCGCCCTTGGAGTTGGGAAACTTGTGTTAACAGCTTTCATCGCTCCGGTACTCACTATTTGGATATCTTTGTGGGTAGTGTAATTAGGTTGAAGTATCGACAGGCCTTAATCATCACAGTTTATCTGAAGCCACTATAAAAAAGTAAATCCACTCCCTTGATTCGCACATGAATCATATCGCAGAGATAAATTTAACAACAAAACTAAAATTACAAAAATGAGCTGCAAAATCTGACTCCTGATGTCGCTTGGGTACTTCAAATAGGTAACCATATAGACAGACTTTGATCTCCATAGTTTAGGGCTTTGGCAATAGGAAAAACGAGAACCCACTGTACTTCGCCAATACATACATGACTCATGTTCCAGAGATAAAAAACGCAAAACTTATTTCAGATAAATTGATTGCAGATAACGCGAGCGGCGTTCGTCGCTTCGCATAATGCGCTCCCTGCTCGCGTACTACGCGGACGTGATGACTGCCGCGGCAAGAGGTGCTGGCTGCGCGCTGGGCTGCAGCGGCCGGGGCGACTGCCTCAACGGAACCTGCCTCTGCGAGATCAGATATGCGGGGGACGAGTGCGCTGGGCCAAATATGCCGTATCATGCATGTAAGTTACTTCTGCCTTCTTGAGTTTGTATTTAGCCACATTCTACACTAGTGGTAATTGAAGATGGGGATGGCAGCATGCGGGCTTAGAAATGAATGGCAGACATCATATGAAAGGTTGTAATTAGCCAGAAGAATAGGAAGATAACTTAGCCACGGCTAGAGGCGCTGACTGCTGTGGCCGGGGTGACTGCCTGAACGGCACATGCCTCTGCGAGATCAGATATGCGGGAGACGAGTGCGCTGTGCCTAAAATGGGACCTGGGACCATGCATGTAAGTTCTTCTGGCTTCTGGACTTTGGATTAAGCCACATTTTACACTAATGGTAAGCGAAGATGAAGATTACAGCACACACAGGCTTAGGATTTGATGGAAGACATTGTTAAAAGGTATTTTAGCTATCCAGAAGAACCCGGAAGATAACTTAGTCGTGGCTAGAGTCGCAGGCTGCGCTCTGGGCTGCAGCAGGCGACGTGACGGGCTCAACGGCACCTGCCTACCAAGACCTACTTTTGTCACATGATGCTAAGTTAAAATCAACGCCCATTGACATATGAAAATCCTATGCAAATATCGGTTCAATACTGACCATGGGAGATTAGATTGTGATTTTTTGAAATATTTCACATTTTCATAATTCACCCACTGCAGGGCTTGATTCTGCAGGCCTTTGCTTATCCTGCTACATCTAATTTAAATTATGTGTTTTACGCCTTACCATTCTCCTATATTATTTTAGATGTTATCCATTTTTTTTTTGTTTTGAAACATTATTTAAATTATTTTAGAATTTATTTTTACAGTACCGTTAACTGTTGATTAAGAATACTTCACTGGTGTCTGGAAATATTTATTTTTGTAAATGATATTAAGATTTTGATGACCTTCTGAATATAATAATAATAAAAATGCTGGATGCGGCAGCGCAGGACCGAGCGACGTGGAGAACTTTGGCCTGTATCCAGCAGTTATCTCCCAACTGATTCCCAACTGATTAACTAAACTTCTCTCAACTCTTGACTCCAGGTATCGGCGGCGTGTTCCTCATGGTGGCCTTCATCTGCGCAGTTCAGCTCACAATTTGCATCGTCTCCGAGTACCGCAAGCTAAAAGCTCCGACCTTCCTGAGGGCTTGTAAGGTCACCACGCAGAAGATGCTCTACTTCGTCGCGTTCCTTGCCTCTTTGATCAGAGGCGCCTACTTCGTTTCTCCGGTGAGTTCATATAACTTTTTTGTATAATGAGTTTATTTTTATCGGCTGAAAACCTTTTGACTTCCATCTCTTAATGGGAAGTGTACAGAAGCATACAGGTTTAAGAAAGAACTGGATTTTTATAAGACATTGCCAAAACACATCACTGCTGGAGTGGCGAAATTCGCTAGCCAAAAGGACTGAATGGATGAAAAAAATAAAAGTAACTGAATATTCTTCTATAGGTAGGAATAAGCTTTGTCATGAAAATAAAAAAGTTTCAGATTTTTCAGTTGCGTCAAATGATTATAAAAAATTAAAACGTTTTATACCCGCGAAAACGAGCCAGCCACGGATGTTTGCAAGCGTTTCCTAGGACTGTCACTTAAAAAAAAACTGATAGAAAGTGACATTTTACTTTTATTTTCTACATCCATTCCCCATTGCTACACCACAAGAAAGGATCCGGTATCTCTTATACTAATTGTAGGTACGTTTAAACTGTAGAACGAAATGAATGCGAGATTTTCCTGACCACTAGTGCTGGTGTTTCAAGTGAAATGTCTTCATGAACACTTTCCACCGCACAAGGTTGACCAAGAATAGACTCCTGGATACGTTGGTATATAATTCAATGCTGTCAACTGACAGTTTGAAATGTCAAAAAGAATAATAATCATTAAAATCTTCGTAGTACTGAATGAGAATGATTGAAATTGAATGGTACTTTTCATTCATAAAATTTTAACAAATTTATAAATACGTAAATTTGAGGAGAGTACTTTATCTTTACAGTAACTTAAAAGAAAAATAATTAATTACCAAACATACCTAGTGCTTAAAGACGTAAATAGTTTCTTTGATATTTTTTAAAGCCAACGAAAAAGTAAGTGACCACTCTAGAAATGAAAAAATGTAACTATAAAATATTTTGTGTGTCACATCACTATTTCTTTTCTTCCCTAAAGCGGGCACACTGGAACTGACATTTTACTGCATTGAATTATTTGCCACGGTATAGTCCCAGCGACTCCCACTTGGTGGGGGTCGTCTTCAGGGAACACTATAACTTGAAAACACCAGCACTAATAGTAGTTAGGAAAATCTCGCATTCAGTTCGTTCTTAAGTTTAAATGTACCTACAGTTAAAATGGGTACCTAGATACCGGAACCACCCTTGTGATGCAGAAATTAAGGGTTTTGCATAAGCTCTTAAATATTGATTTGAAATTACGATGCACAATTCTTAAAATCACATATTTTTAGGAAACTTCTCCTTGGTAGAGTTAGGCATAAAAATTAAAATTATTTTACACTCATATTTCGCAAATTTATCAATTTACGACTTCTTGCGGTATATTTATAAACTTACGGATATTCATTCGTAAGGTTCTAAACGGTTCGACCAATCACAGAAGAGTTTTTAATTTTACGCCTTTTTTAAAATACGGAAAATAATACACTGCTCGCTGATTGGTTAAGAAGACAAACAATAACAAAATTTGGCTTATCTACACAATATGTTTATGGCGCTTTGCCGGCCGCTGCCGTGGCACCGCTCGCTCGGCTCGCGGCACGTGTATAGTATATGCAACCTAACTGCTCCTTCTCGTTGCGCTCGTCGTCGCACCTAACCGTTCCGACAAGGCCTACCAGTGCATTTGTTTTTTGAAATTAGAACACGTGACTTATTCAACCAATCGGAGCTTACTTATTATTTTACGAGTGAGTTCGGTAAGTTTATCAATTTACGAAAATATGGGCGTAAAAGAATACAGTTTGTCTCCCGTTTAGAATCCTACGGAAGTTTATAAATTTCTGCGTAAAATTTATAATTTGACATAATACATACACGAGTAGCCCCAAAATAAAGCCCTTTATCTTTTAATTGATTAGGCGTACGCATAATACCTATGCTGATAAGATTTACACAAATGACTGGTTTGTAAATTACAATAGTAAAATGGGCCTACCATGTCTGTTTTGGGACGAAAATATAATTCTATGCATAAGTTGCCCCAAAATAAAGCGCTTTATCTTCAAATTGATTTAGCCTACGCACAATACATATTATGCTGATAAACCGACGACTCGATGATTATGTTACTTAATATACGCAATACGGAGTGCTTCTAATTTAAAAGCTTACTGACACTTGAGCCATACTTAAGTATAGACTTTTTGTCTGTTGTCTATGGGGAAGTAACAGCGAACCAATGATTGAGTCATGATGAGAGCTTTTCAGAGCATTTGTTAAGTCATGCGGCAGATATACTTTCTGTAGTGTCTTTCCGAGTTTTTGATAATAAATAATAATATAATAAATATTTCAGACACTCACACAACATTATCTAGCCCAAATTAAGTTTCTTAAAGAACTTGTGTTATGGATACTAGAGAACTGATATACTTAAGAAATATATAAACATAAATATTGAATAAATACATGTTTTTTAATAGAATAAACTTAAATAAACATATAAACATCCATGACTTGACGGCTAATATCAGTGTTCATCACACAAACATCCGCCGCCACCGGGATTCGAGCCCAGGACCTCTGGCATAGAAGGCAATGTATGTTACCACTACCCGGTCGTCTGCTGGTAATTTGATATTTGGTCAAAACATATTTGACAGGCTCTTTTTGCGTGAAAATGATATTTTCGTCATCTTTTACAAGCACCA
Organism: Stenoptilia bipunctidactyla; assembly: GCA_944452665.1. Lineage (NCBI taxonomy): Eukaryota > Metazoa > Arthropoda > Insecta > Lepidoptera > Pterophoridae > Stenoptilia > Stenoptilia bipunctidactyla. Next base: position 8,526,962 of record OX101741.1, on the reverse strand, counting down.
TGGTCACAAAGGACTATTTCCACGTAAACCAGGAATGTATGTGTGATCGAGTCTGAAATTAATTAATTTTTGGTCCAAAATAGTCAATATTAATGGAAGTCAGATTTATTTAATTTAGTAATACTCTTTTATAGTCTCATCATCATCATCACAACTCCGTGTAATGAGCCCACTGCAGGGCTATGAGTCTCTCCTCTGGGTGACGAGGAGGTTTAGGTCATAATGTATATATGTGTGTGTTTCTTTCTTTTTAATCTTTAAAACGTCTATATGTGGAAACTTTATCTGGCCTTCTGTTTCTAAACATTTATTGTATAAAATCTCCTAGCTGTAAGTTTAACATAAAATTAAATAAATAATCCACCAAGCTGGCCCGGTGCTGGTTGGTCGATATCAGATATTTCAGGGTGCCGAAATGGCTTTTGACAAACCCTAACGACTACTATATACAAGTATACAGCATCCGGGACCGACTGCTTAACGTGCCTTCCGAAGCACGGAAGTCGCCGTGAGAAATGAATGGTCGGCGGTCACCCATCCTAATACGGGCCGCACCGAGCGCGCTTAACTTGCGATATCGTTTGATATGCACAGAAACCACGGCGCCACGACGATTTTTTTTGTAGTCTTTTTTAAATAATTGATAAGTTTATTAGTTTTTAAACAGTTAAGAATAATATAGTTATACTGTACTGGTGAGTACATAAAGCGAATATAATTTCTACTAAGTTCGTAATTAATGGACATTTTAATTATCAGTACCTAATTTGTATCCGAGCCGATTAGGTTCGTCTATCATTAAAATGCCAATCATTTAATCTTGTTATATCAAATATCTTTATTAAGTACGACTTTAATAGTTTTTTATCACTTTTAATTATATAGTGCCTGACTCACACTGCCTAGACTCGTGATCAGAGCGGTGGTACATCACTTCAGCTTCATCACAAACCTATCTAATAACTGCAGCTCCTTGAATATCTCTACCTATGTACTACCAACCTGGCGCTGAAATAGCTACTGATAAGTCTTAACGACGCCTATATAGAAGTATACGAAGACCAACTCTCGTCGTGAGGAGTTAACAATTGGCGGTCACCCATTTTTGTATCGACTAGACCGAACATTGACACCGCTTTGGCGATCTTCTTCTTCGTGTCGATACAACAACATAATAAAAATTGTAGGCGGATTAAATTATTTTGGCCCAGTGTTCAGCAACTTTAACTGCGTTGTCTGTTGCGGCCCAAAGGTCTTTTAATGTGCATGTAGTTGGGCACGTCGGGCAAGCAAGCAAATGCGACATTGTTTGTGGATCAGTACCACACTCACACTGGGTGTTTTCTGCGTTTGTGAAGCCCCATTTACTCATATTGAGCTTACACCGGCCTGCTTTGGCGATGGGGTAACTCTATCTGCCTTAGACGATCCTTGCACAACGCAAATATTCGTGTACATAAAATGTTTGCTCGCTTTCATCATTATCATCAAACCATTTTTTTTTATTATAGTGACCTCAGTCTCACCTGATGGTAAGCGAAGATGAGGTCGAAGTTCGAAGAAGGCACAAGGGCCTAGGAAAGAACTGGCTCTTCATAAAATATTGCCGGAACACATCTCCGCCGGAGTGGTAATATTTGACAGCAGATTCTATATGAAGGGTGGTCGCTAGCCAGTCGGACCCTGACGGGATCCTGCCACCAAGCGGTGGTCACTCGGATTAGTCGCCTTTTACGACACTCTTATCCAGTAGTAGTAAGGCTATTCTAAACCGACCATACACGGCCAAAAACAATTGTAAAACATTTTGTAATGAGCCCATGCAGGCCTATGAATCTCTCCCCTGGGTGACGAGGATGTTTACGTCGTAATCCAACAAGCTAGCCCAGTTCTGTTCTGAATTTCGAAGACGCTGACATAGCTTCTTATAGACGACCACTTTGACGATGGGGTAAACCTGTCTGCCTCAGAAGCCAGTGGTTGCGGGTTCGATTCCCGAACGGAACAAGATAAAAAAAAGTGTTCCGTGTCTGGGTGTTAATCTATTTATGTATTTATATTCTAGGTTCCCCCCTAGTTCGCTACATGGTATCCCATAACATAAGCTATAGTGACTTTGGGGCCACGTAGTTGGTGTGATTGCCTGGGTTTTTTTTATAGATCCTAACTGTATATATAACGTGCCCTCCGAAACATACGTCGTCATATGAATTAATGTTCGGCGGGCACCTATCCTTGTACTGACCGCGCCAAACGTTGCTTTACCTGCTATATGGAACATAGGAGCCTCTATAACACGACAATTTCACATCACTTACCGTTTGTTAATGTGCCGAAGATACCATAGTCATCAGGGTGTACCTGCAAGACTAGTAAAATGCTCGATCACCTCAGCAGAGCCTCACAAAACAAAATAGGTCTTAAAGCGAACGTGAACAAAGACAAGATCATTTCGAATAACACTATAAATAGCTACATTTTCTTGTGTAACTTGTAGTTGTAGTGTAGCCCTTGTCCTGTCCAAGTTAAATTATGCTGATATTGTTTTTAGTTCTTGTTTGCTGAGCAAAAGTCAAAAGTCATTCAAAGGATACAGAACGCGTGCGCCCGTTTTTGCTATCAAATACCACGTCGATCTCACGTAACACCTTTTCTGGACAATTCAAATAAATTAAAAATTAAATCACGTCAAACTTTACATCTTGCCTGTCTTCTATTTGATGTCATAAAAAATAAGAGACCGGAATACTTATACCATAAGCTTCATTGGATGTCAAGTAAAAATGAACGTTACACTCGAGTGTCACAAAACAGGCTCAGTACTCCTCGACACAGAACTATGGCTTTTCGTGGTAGTTTTAGGTATATGGCAAGCAAACGTTGGAACAATATACCGCCACCATTAAAGCTTTTAAATTCCAAAATAAGTTTTAAACGGAAACTAAGAAATCATTTGCTTGCCATATAAAAAAGAGAAGCTTGCCATGGCAAATTTTAAGAATCATTTAATTTGAACGATTGGTTATTGCAATTTACGAATATATTTAAGTTTATTACTATAACAGCAGGCCTATTACGGTTCTTTCATGACATGACATAATAAACAAGATTTCTATGATACAATGATCAACAATTATGACATACAGAATAAACGAATTCCCTTTACATTTGCATGCAAGAGGCGTTGCATTACCTTTTGAAATGACAGTTTCAATCAAAATCTATGACTTAAAAACGTCAATTAAAAAAGGTGAGATCGCACCCACCTCTATGATATGTTGGATTCTTGATTTCATTTGTGTTCTTCCTTTTCATTTGCTTTCATAAATAAATACTTAATTATTATATATGGGGTTTATTGTATTCAATTTACATGGTATACCAAATAATGATCGTATGATAAATTTTAAGGCCGCTCCACATTCCCGCGAGAATCTCGCGAGTCGTTAATGTAATTATCCTCATACATAGAATATAAAGCCCTGAGATCATTATGTTTTTATCACAATTTATCTTTATTTGTTAGTAAATAAAACATATTAGATATTAATTTTTATCTTCCTGGACCATTTTCAATACTAACAATATAAAAAAAATAACAAAAACTCTAAATCTATTACGAGTTACTTCAAAACTATCTCTCTCTCTCTCTAAAGAGAGTTATGCGGGTGAAACAGTGGACACAAGCTGCCTGTCATTCAGTCATTCAACTAACCATTCGAATGCTTTCTTACAAGGTCATTCGGCCATATTGAGGTTAACCATCGTTAGTAATTACGAATATTAGAAGTATCATTCGACTCAGGACGTTTGTATATTACTATCGTTCAAGTTGAATATTCAAGTTAGTATTAGTAGTTTATTCGACTTATATGATAATTCGCAGACGCGCATCGTTGAGATATACTCTGCGATATAACCGTTCAAATCGGCGGCTCGCTCGTTACTGAGAAACATGCGATCGTGACTCCTACACAAAACTCAAAACTCCCCACAAACCCCAAAACCCACAAAAAGTAGAGAAAAATGAGAGTAATTGAGTAGAATACGAGAATGGCTTTCTCGCGAGAATGTTGAGCGGCCTTAACGTCAAAACTATACCATATCATCGCATGGTTTTGAGATCCATAATAGGCCTGCAGGTTGATTTATGTCATTATATTATGTAGGTATATGCAGATGAGTTTTTAATATTAATATACATTTTTATTTACTATTTTATATATTAAATATATTGAGTTTCGTAAGAGTTTCTGTGTTTGTGAAATAAATACTTTTTCTTTCTTTCTAGTTCAAGTAATTTCACGTTTTTTTTGGTCATATTTTGATTTTTTTGCATGGTGAAACTAAACGCCCACGTAGCACTTGCTCTTGTAAAACTTGGAGACTAAGTTTTTATAGGTATAGACATAATATTACCCATAAAGCAGATATATAGTAGAGCTGCTGTAAGCAAAGATGCACAGCTTCAATTTTAGTTGTCGTGACGTCACAGCCTCTAGTTCCAGCTATTCCGCACTAGAGGCACTGGCGGCGTCAGTTCGTCGCTGACTTCAGTGAAGTATGTATACGCATAGATATTTATAAAAAAATTAATCCTCCATTATTTCTCGATGTAAATTTAAGTTTTCTATACTTTTATAAAGGAATTACATTGACAATCCAAATAAAATTAACTAAGCACGAAGATAATTTCATTCATAATTATATTTTACAAATTGTTTGTTCTCCAATTATTTATGTCCATAATTCCAGATTGTTATTTGCTGCCTAGAAAAAAAATTATGCCGCAAAAAAATGTTGCGCTATCTAGCGTCAAGTAGAAATACTTTTAGATAGGGCCTCTATATATTTCCTCCATGATCTTACTTAACTAAGAATGACAATACAGTTAAGTAGGTGGTAGAACAGGTGAAGGTTAAAAATATTCGACACAAACACAGCAGTGTCTAAAGACGAAGGTTGTCGACCCTTGTGTGTTGGCAGTGATGACTTATAAAGGAGTTCAAAGTCATTAAACAGGTAGACGAGGGCTTTGCTCGTAGTTTTTGCGCGGTAGGAATGAGGAAATTTGCAGAGGTACTAAACTTTTTCTAAGGCTGTACATACATACATACATAACTTCACGCCTGTATCCCGTATGGGGTAGGCAGAACACCGGAGGTAATAAAACCATCTTATGTCACGTTTGACAAATTTGGAAGCATTAAAATAGTGGAGAGAGACTATTGCAGTGACAGGGGGTCAGCCTATCGCCCACAAAAAAGCCTCCCATAACACCTCGGTCCCTTAACTGACTTACAGAATGTCCGGGAAGAGAAGCAGCTGGCACATTCTATGTTTTTCTTTCGCTCACAGTCCAGCATAGAAGCTAAAAAGCTATTCTAAGGCTGTAAAGATGTAAAACAATAGACGGTTGTACGGATATTACTAAAGATATAGCAGCTAGTCTGCTTGCGGTACAAATCCTTTGGAGAGGCTATTGGCGCCCTACCCGGCTGACGATGAAGAAAATATACATTCCTATATTAATATTTATTATTAAATTAGCCGCCTCACAAGGCTTTTCCCGCGTAACTTTAGAACCCATGGGAATTTCTGGATAAAATATAGCCTATAAACCTTCAAGAATGAGGCCATCAAATGCCAAAAGATATTTTCAAATGACGAGCTGATGTGTTCGGGAAATATTTTTGTGAAGAGGCAGATCCTTTCTTAACCCGTCTGCTGTCACCTTCGATCTCATCTTCACTTACCATCAGGTGAGATTGAGGTCAACGTCGTTGAAACTTCGGTCACAAAGAGTCATTCGTGACCATGTCGCTTATAAAATATGACGAAAAGATAATTATAATTCAAAAACGGTTTTTGAACGGTATGACGGTCAAAAACCGGTAGTTACCGAGATTAGCGCTTTCAACAAACAAAAAGCCCTCCAGCTTTGTTATATTAGCATAGATAGCTAAATGGACGATAACATCATCATCAAAACTCCGTGCAATGAGCCCACTGCTGGGCAATGAGTTTCTCCCCGGGGTGGCGAGGAGGTATAAGCGATAATCCACCATACTGCCTAGTGCTGGTTAGAGGATGTCAGAATTTTCAGGGTGCCGAAATGACTTCTGACAAACCCTAAAGACAACTGTATTCAAGTATACAGCACCTTGGATCGATTGCTTAACGTGCCCTCCGAATCACGGACGGAAGTCGTAGTGAGAAATAAATCGGTCACCCATCATAATACCGGGCGCGCAAAGCGGACTTAACCTGCGATAACCATGGCGCCACAGCCACATCGGACTGTGTAATCAACGAATGCAGAGCATTAAAAAAACCGACTTCAAGTCAAAACTTTGGCTGAGTTGAGAATGTCATCCGAAATCATACATATTTTTTCAAAAGTTTGAAATTTTCAATGAATTTAAATGGGACCAAATATGAAGTATCCTCTATCATATGAAACAATAATTTTCAAAATCAATTCATAATCGTCCGAAATATCGTGTAAGAAAGACCCAAAAAAAACACACAGTCGAATTGAGAACCTCCTCCTTTTTTGGAAATCGGTTGAAAATACCAAGAGTGTAAATAGTTTTTAAAATAATTATTGCCTTTATCCCTTGTTACTTCTTCTCAACGGATCGACTCTCTGAGAAGTGCTAGATCATTTTTAATGTAGGTATGAAGTTCTCGCAGTTTGTTCTAAATTTGACACGAATTATTACATGCAGGTGCAGTCAGGTAAACAATATGTTGTAGGTAGCTGGAGTATCTAGGTTATTGAAATAAAGCTGTGTAGCCGACAGCCGATTGAACGAAATCTGTTGGGAAGGCCAGTTTTTATCTATCTATGCTAATAATATAATACTAAAAATAAATACTCTACATCTCTCATGTTCGGTAAGTAGGTTCTTATTACCTCCAAATGGGGCTTGTAGGTGACTAATTAGCGCTCTAGGGTAATAATCTAGCTAGAAAAGCCCTAGGGCGGTAAGTAATTAAAAAACACTTCTTTCTTTCAAAAAGTTTGCGTACATCTAACCATCATACTGGCAATAGCCCAATGACCAAAGAGGTCGCTTTGCTATTCAGCCTTGTCTTCGTGTGAGTATAATAGTCATCAATTTTGAATATCGAACGAAAAAGTTCAAAAGTTTAAAAGTTTAAAAGTTCTTTACTTGATTATTTTTATTGAAAAAAGGCGGGAATAGAAAACTTTAACTTTAAATATTGTTTGTTTTTTGGGATTTTTTTTATAATTACGCGCTGATTAGGAAAAAACATGAGTTCTTCAATTGATGAGATATACGCAGCACTCGGCTCTAAATCAGGCAATTAAATCGGCTCTAATCAGGCTTACGCTCGGGCTCTAAATCAGGCACTCGGCGCAATAATAAATTACTTTGTGCTCGATGCAATAATCTACTATAATATCAATGGTAGATATTATCATTTATAGCAGATTAATTTGACTATGACCGTCATAAATTGTATGTTATTTACTTTGCTTCCTTTTTCTAAGTATTGTTTTCTTTGCAGTCTGCATTCCAAGAGGGCTGGGCGACAAGTTTGCTGTCAGCATACTACCCTCTACTCATGACGGGGTCTTCACTCATTGTCTGCTTCTGGGCTGAGGTAAGTCATTTTGATATATTCTAGATAAAGGTATCTATATGTATATCTATTTACCACCTGTATAAAATTTGCCTGAAATAAATGGTTATTATTATTGGGCATTTCCAAAGCAACACGCCTTCTTAGGTGGAAGGACCCGACAATCTGTCCAGTCGCTCGGGGATCACGGCAGAACAGATAAATACCAGTACAGCACTTACGTTGGTAGAAAATTCTAGAAATAGGATTGCGGGCTAAAAGTATTTTTTGTCTATATTGCCATATTATAAGCAATTATTTATTGGTGTTTCATCATATTTTTTAAAAACAAGGGGTTCTATTAAAATAAGAAAAGCTAAGTGAGTTTCATTTTAACTTATATCAGGCTTATATGTGATCGGCAAAAAGGGGCATTTTTCTTTGCATATAGAATTTAATGGTAAAGAAAATTAATGCACCAAGAAAACGTGTATTGACTAAAAGCCAATATCGCTGGCGCCCTCTATGATTTGACACTAGAATGAACTTCGATCGATCGTCATAATGGTTCTTTGAGTTTGACATTAGCGACCGCTAGATGGCGGTTCCATAAAATTGTTGTAAAAATAATAAAGATACTTTATCATTCAGTAAAATGAAATCATTTTATGACAATAACATTGTAATAAATCAATGACAAGACTATCTCGTATTCTTATTATTTTTTGAACTCCTTTTACAATAAAGAAGCCTTTTTGCACCTACTTTCTGACCAATGACCGGCTAGTGTATTGTAACATACGTTGCCTTCTATGCCAGAGGTCCTGGGTTCGAATCCCGGCGGCGGTGGATATTTGTGTGATGAACACGTTGTTGTGTAGGTATGTTTATATATTTCTTAAGTATATAAGTTACCTGGTATCCATAACAGAAGTTCTTTAAGCCCAAATTAGGGCTAGATAATGTAGTGTGTCGTAAATATTTATTTATTTAACGATTCAAGCGTGAAGAATGATTATTTTACGTGTTTGATAAATAAAATTAAAACCAAGCATACTTGGTGCTGTCTTACTTCTTTTTTCGATGTTATCATATATAAATGATTAATAAGTTTATACTTAATATGAGATAAAACAATATTTAAATAACGCCAAAGGATTCTGCTATCCGATTCTGGGCTAGACTCCTCCCTTGTCGCCTTTTGTTATTTAAAAGTGTAAAGCGACTAATAATAATTTAAAAGTTGGCAAACAGCTGTTTTCATGTTATTGCCGAAGGGTCAAAGTTTAATTTTTGCAGTATTAGAGCGCTTTATTCTAGTATTGTGCTAAAACTACAGCGCTAACCCATCTTTTATTCTTATCCTATTGCAGTATTGGAGTTCCTTAAAAAAGAATATACAAATCACTGAATATTGTCTTAAGTTTTCGCGATTCATACTATTAAATAAAACACTTTTTAACCGGATTTATCGCGTATATTTACATTTTAAATTTTAACTCGACGTGCAGACCCCGTGGTCACGTCGCTCGTCTGCAAAGACACTGAAAAAATATACAAAAATATACGCGATAAATCCGGTTAAAAAGCGTTTTATTTAATTTTACAAATCACTGATCTCGGTCTTACAATTTAAGAGTAATTGGTATCCAAAAAGACCCCTTCTCTCGCGGTAGCAAAATTACCTTTAATTGTAAATCAACGGCTGCTTAAGTTCAACGCCTTGTAGGGGCTCAATGTTGGTGCTAAAGAAGAAATAACTTACAGCATAAAAAAGCTGGCTTTTTTTGTAATTGCCGATGGGAACAAGTTTATATTTTACTTTATTCGAAATCGTTCTAAAACTATACCGCTAACCTATCTACTTTTTAACAAATTTATTTATTATTTATTTATGCTTCCATGCTGGACTGGGAGTGAAACAAAAACATAGAATGTACCAGCTGCTTCTCTTCCCGGACATACTGTAAAAGTCAGTTAAAGGACAGAGGTTTAATTGAAGTTTTTGTGGACGATCGGCTGACCCCCGTCTCTGCAGTACCCATAGTCTAAGTTAAAAAATTCTTTATTTACATACATTTTAAATAAGTCAAACAATTAAACTGAATCTACCACCTCTTCAGAAAGTCGATCTGTTGAGAAGAAGTAGCAAGAAACTCAACAGCAATCATTTACAGCCATGGAATCCTCCAGTGCATACCTTATGCCTCCAAACTTTTGTCAAACGTGACATCAGATGGTTTTATAGCCTCTGGTATTCTGCTAACCCCATAAAGGATACAGACGTGAAGTTATGTAATCACTGCATACACATTGAATATAGACTTCTTAAGACACGCTTGTCCAGGAGCTTGTAGGTTGGGTCATTCGACTTGGCAAAAAGCGTGAGAGTTTCACCGAGATACCTAGGAACCGTAGTGACTTGATTATGAAAAGTCTTTTATTCCAGTTATAAATGATTTTTGTCATTTTATAAAATGGTTTTACTATGGTTGCCTAGAAGAGATCTTCTTTTGATGATATGGTAGCCTTTTGTACTTTGTAACCTAAATCCAAAATCCTGTTATATTGACGACCGGCTGGTGTAGTGGTAACATACATTGCCTTCTATGCCAGAGGTCCTGGGTTCGAATCGCGGCGGCGGCGGATATTTGTGTGATGAACACAGATATTAGCCGTCAAGTCATGGATGTTTATATGTTCATTTAAGTTTATTCTAATAAAAAATATGTATTTATTCAATATACAGTATGTTTATATATTTCTTAAATATATCAGTTATCTAGTATCCATAACACAAGTTCTTTAAGAAACTTAATTTGGGCTAGATAATGTTGTGTGAGTGTCAGAAATATTTATTTATTTATTTATTGAACTACCTGCGAATCATGTTTACAATAATGAATAAATAAATAACTTGATTTATCCTTTATATTTGTAATACTGCAATTAAACCCGATGACCATAGGATGACCTTTTTTGTCTCAAAAAATGTTTTATGCTTTCTAACACTCTTCGTACCTATCGGTCTTTACAGATCTCATATTTCCCTTTTGTTTGACTTGGTCTTTAACGGGACACGCTGTATCAATCAGAACAAATTCTTTCTGTATACATGTTCCATCTGGATACCTTCCCACCTGTATACATATTTGTCCGACCACCTCCTGCGTTTTAACTTAAACGTGGCGTCTAAGTTATCTTCACTACTTTTTCTCTAGAGCTTTACTTCTTTAAATCCCGACCTGTGGGTTATTACAATAATCTTATGTTATAATCCAGGCTATGCCTAACCTATATGCGAAATTTCAACCTGATTGGTGAAATCAATTGAGCGTAAAATAGTAACAAGCATTCTTCCATCCATCCGTCCGTTCAAACCTTCACACATTAGTACGATAAACGAAATTGTATAGGTACTCGAAAGAAAAGAAACTGCCTACTCCTCAATTTGACTTTCAGAAGCTAATTGGCCTCACTATTTATTATATTTATTTTATACAGGGTTAATTTCAATTAGCGCAACACCTCTTGCAGGCTGCCTCTCCATATCAATCCCAGCAACATTTGTTCTTTGATTTTTTACATATCTCGAGAAGTAACTCAAAAAAAGAAACATAAAGAAAATTTTGCTCCCTCTGTTATTTATTACTCTGTATTTTTTAAGTCATCCTGCACTTTGTGACGCAAGGTGCGCGGCATCAGAGTAAATAGAGTAACGCCAGTTTAGAGACAACTATTAATTTAAAAAGTCATAGAACAAATGTTGTTGGGATTGATGTGGAGAGGCTAGGTGTAACAGGTGATGCGTTAATTAAAATTAACCCTGTATACATGATACAATCCTCCTTTGCGTGCCGCATCCGGGTAAAAATACGATTTTAACCAGATATAATCCAATTTGCTTATGTTATACATTTTATTTCGGCGTTTTGGTTTCTTTATCTCTTTTGTGTCCTTCCATTCATGACTACGGTTTTGCTAACATAAACGAACATAACTTGATTGAAAAGCCGGTGCAAGTCTTTTATTTACTGATCATCACAGCTTCGTGACGCACAGTGACGAGGAGGTTTAGGCAGTAATCAACCAAGCTGGCCCAGTGCTGGTTGGTGGATATCAGAATTTTCAGGAAGAAATGGTTTCTGGCAAACCCCCACGACTTCTGTATACAAGTATAGGAACAGCACCCGGGACCGACTGCTTAATGTGCCCTCCGAAGCACGGAAGTCGTTATGAGAACTAAATGATCGACTGTCACCCATCCTTTTATCGACTTCGCCGAATGTCGCTTAACCTGCGATATCGTATGACATGCGATGTAACCTCGGCGTGGGGCCACAGTGACTATATGTAATCATCATAACGACAATTGTCATACACCGATATAGATTGAATCCCACTCATAAGCTAACACGTGTAATAATGGACATTTCAAAGCAGTGATCCAGCAATGTTATGTTATACTTAAGTATAACACTGCCATGAGAACGTAGAGGACCGTCGCAGACAATGTTAGTATACTCAGGTGCGCTAGATTCTGAAATGCTAACTATGCTGTTATTAGTCCGCACTGTAAACAACGTATGCAGTATGCATAAGGAATGTGATTTAATGATGTTTTTTTTTTCGTTACACGCGCAAGGCAGGACTGGCTGAAATTTCGATTGTTCTTTTGCTTTTGTTTTTTAAATCTTTGGATTTTTGTGAAGCTAGAGGTTGGATTAAAACCTTCTTAATATCAGACTCTTTTCATTATTTATAAGAGAATTAGCTGCAGTGCAGCACATACTGGGATCCGTTCTGCTGGTGCATTTTGGCTTGAATTGTTGCAGTCTTTTCAAATTGATATATCGGTTTGATTTTACCAAAATCCGCGGTGACTCGGCTCGTTGTTAATGTATAGTGAGCTCGCGTTAACAAATAAATAAGGACAAGGATCAGTTCAATAGTTCCGTAACTTAACTCGAACATACAGACTCAAAGAACCCTTTTATAAGAAGAATAGATTTATCAACTAGTTCTGCGCTTAATATCATCGTTCTATTCGTTATCTGTTATCAGTTTACTTCTAACCTATGCTACTGATTTTTTAAAGATTTTATTTTATTTTACGATTTTACAAAAAGAAGAAAGTCTGGTAAATATAAATCGTTGATATTTTTTTACAAATGACTTATCTAACGTCATATTTTTACAAAAACAGGTGTAAAAAAGCGTATCTTTTTTCGAAAATCTTTCAATATGGGTTCCCAAACTAAATAGACAGAGATTAATTCATTATCTTTGCTCTCAACCTTACATAATAAAAAAAGTCTCCTATTGTGATATGAGTGTCTATACTAAAAACATTCTCTACATATCCTGTCACACAGTGACACAGTGTCTGTTTTGAAAGATATACTCGTAGTTAAAACAATGATCTAAGCATGATCTGCGAATTATACTTGCCTGTAGATCCACTGATTATTCAGGTTAATGCATTCTCGTGTAAATGTGGATTTCTATTTGTCGACCCGTGTCCTGAAAAATACTCCACGATTGGTCCTCAAACAAGCATAAATTCGCTGTAGATTATCCATAAATATCTGTTCATAAATCTAAAATTACTTACAGTTTAAGTCAAGTCTGAGTATGCTTTAAAATATGATCTTTAAATTGAACATATGCTTGAGTAAACCTTTATAGCATGCAAAAATATGTGATGTGAGCGGACCAGAACCGCACGCGTGCCGTAATCCGTATCTTAAGAAAAGGGCCCTTAGTTTTAGCTTGGCGCAGTCGAGATGAGCTCTGAAGCCCTGTTTTTTTAGATACACAGAAATAAATCGTTGATATATTCACATAGCGCTATCTAAGCCTAAGTTAAGCACATAGAATACACCATGTTTGTTTAGTTATCAATGTATTGTGCGGGATTGAACCCGCGATCGATAGTATTGCGACACTGCCACAGCGCTCGTTAATAAATGATCATATCAAAAACATGGCAGTATATCTATTTTATGTGTAGACTTTAAAATATAGGCTCTACTACTTGTTAAGTTTATAGAAAGTAAACTCTAAAGGACAGTCAATAAAATTTCAATCTAAGCATTAGATTTATTTTGATTTGCGCATGAATCATTGAGTACTGCGATTAATTCGATCTTTTGTCCGGACGCCTCAATTCATTCGCAGCGTTAGATCACGAGGGATTAATCGGAGTTGGCATCGCAAAACGATACCGTGCGCGCGCGCCGCTCCCGTAGCGCGGGAACTTCACGAACCTATTCGAATGTATACAAACTCTTTGGACTTTTCGAACCGTTTTTGTGGCTGGCCGAATCAGTTAAAAAAGAAAATGTATCGAAGGACTTTCTGATGTTTTGATAATCTGTGATTTTTAAACGAGAAGTACAGATTTTTAGCTGTGATAGAGGAAAGTTTAAAAAAAGAATTTAGGAATGCGAAGTGAGCTGAGATTTGAATAGGCTGTGATGAAGTTTTTAATTAAAAAAGTAAGGAAGGAATGAGTGTTACAAACGTGCATATTTTTTGTGTCAAATTTTTGATCGTTTTGTGATCGTTCTTTCTTTATAAAGAACTAAGTTTTCAGTTAAAAGGTATGTTTGTTTTTAATGAACGCTATTCCTTAAATCATAAGATGGTTTTAATCATATTACATCCAGTTAAGCCTTTATAATTTATAGTCTAAATTTGACCGAATACTGAAGCCAAAATCCTCAACGTGCTAGTTCCTGAGATTAGTACAGGCAAATAAATAAATAATAAATAAATAAATAAATATTTCTGACACTCACACAACATTATCTAGCCCAAATTAAGTTTCTTAAAGAACTTGTGTTATGGATACTAGATAACTAATATACTTAAGAAATATATAAACATACATATTAAATAAATACATATTTTTTATTAGAATAAACTTAAAATAAACTTATAAACATCCATGACTTGACGACAAATATCTGTGTTCATCACACAAATATCCGCCGCCGCCGGGATTCGAACCCAGGACCTCTGGCATAGAAGGCAATGTATGTTACCACTACACCAGCCGGTCGTCAAATAAAATAAAATAAAAATCAAATTCCAATGTGCGGCAGATAAAGATATAAAATAATGTTAAACTAAGCGTTAAATAAGTTAAAGTTTAAGTGTATACGCAACACTTCAAATACTTTAACCTATTTTTAATGACAACCACTTTGGCGATTGATTTAACACTGTCTGCCTCAGATGTCAGTGGTCGCGGGTTCGATTCCCGCATGGAACAAGAAACAAAAATGTTCCGGGTCTGGGCGTTTATCTTCATATGTATTTATATTCTAGGTTCCTCCCTAGTTCGCTACATGGTATCCCATATCACAAGCTCTGCTTAGTTTGGGGCCATGAGGTTGGTGTGATTGCCTGGGTTTTTTTTTAAGGTTACTGAATTCTCGATTGACTTTGATCTCACCTGAAGGTATGTGAAGATAAAATCGAGGACAGCACGCGGGTTTAGAAAGGAACTGACCTATTAAACCCTTAATTAACTAATCACCGCAGTAGTGGTGATAACTGACGGCAGACTTGATATGAAAGGAGGCCGTTAGACAGGCAATCCCTGAAGGCTTTTGAATACGCTTATTCTAATTAGGTCGTGAATTACAATATTCTCATTCCATGCAACATTTAAACACCTACGAGTACCATGGGTAAGCGGCGCTATGATAAAAACAGATTGCAATCAGCTACGTAGCAATCGACGGATCGACCATTGGATTGAATATAGAAAGGCACCTTAAAATCAGCACGATAAAAAAAAACAATAAAATTTTATCGATAACACACACCGATGTAAAACAATAAGTATTATGCGCTCGGAGAAATAGAAAATAAAAAAATGATTGCAGGCAACTATGCGTCCTTATCGCGGTTTCTGCGAGGCTGTTTTTAATTATACGCTGTGTGCGTCTTCACGTGCGCTTTTCTATTAGGGCTGCCTAACACAGGATCTGTCCTAAAATGAAAGGACTGATCCTTGTCAAGATTCGGTCGGACTGTCTGGTGGTTCAAGGATTTTAGAGAAAAACTGTTCAGATATAAAGTTTTATTTATTGTTCTCTTCTTTAGTAGCAGTCAACTAGACAAAACTTTTTTTGTACTTATATAACGCGTCCATGATGGTGAAAAGTACTTACTTATTTTTTCACACGACCATCGTGCTGAATGTGCTTTAGGATATCAGGCCTTTTTACAAGAAATCCGGCTTATGCAAAGTCATGTCTATGCAAAATAATTATTATCTTATTTCTGTCTACGAGTTGATAAGTTCTTTTCCCTTACTACAATCAGAGTTTTATTAGTAATTAAAATAAAAATAAAATCCCCAGACAATCACACCAACTACATGGCCCCAAAGTAAGCATAGCTTGTGTTATGGGATACCATATAGCGAACTAGGGGGGAACCTAGAATATAAATACATAAATAGATAAACACCCAGACACGGAACATTTTTTTTTTCTGGTTCCGTGCGGGGATCGAACCCGCAACCACTAGCTTCTGAGGCAGATAGGTTTACCCCAACGCCAAATTGTTTTTACACTATAACTCTAAATTAGTTTTTCTGTGTATATCCTATTTCTATTAGTGTCGAAATATTGTATGAATATAAATAAATAAATTCAGTTTATCGCAACCCTAGTTCTGATTGGATTCTGAGCAGGTCAGAGCGGAAATCGGAAATCAATTCGGAATCAACAGTGCGTGTACTCGGCGGTTTTTTCTTCAGGAGTTATCTTTACTTACTGTTCAGCAGTGCGATGACAGAACTTTATCGAATCGTTTGTTAACGAATGTTCGTATAGTATGGAGACGGTTTTTAAGAAAAAATTGAAATCTATCTATTGCCGCACGGCCAGTTTAAATAAATGTGTGCCTTGTTAATTTTGAATGGTTGTAAACATGTTGTACTCATAAATATCTGTAAAATAAAAAATTACAATGTTACTCAAAACTTGCAACCGACTCCATACTATACGAGCATTCGTAAACATTCGTTAATATACGATTCGATAAAGTTCTGTGATCGCAGTGCTGTATATTAACATTGGCCTTCGTAGATTTTGAATAACCCTTTCGAATGAAAGATGATCATTATGTCAGTTTTTGTTTGCGTACGATTGGTTCGCATTAATAGGTTTCAAGAAAGGAATGATCCGAATGGAAGTCAGTATGACAATAATTTGTCTTCGCGCTGTTTTTTTGTCTGCTACGAATACATTTATCTACTACGGTGTAGCTGTTTGCTATACGTGGCGAATTTAGGCTGTTTGGCCGATGACGTTCCTTTTTAATCTGTGATAACATATTTAAAAAAACCTGTTGAATTTGACAAAATCTCAAAACCAACATTTTTATTTTTAAATTTAATACCTAAGGGCATTAGTATTGCTAAAAAATAATACAAAAACATTAACTGCCTTCTAAATTTTATGAAAGATTGAAATATAAAAAAGAAACCGATTTTTGATGTTTTTTTTTTAAATTAAAACATGATTCGTCATGACACCTAGTAGGTGTCCATTTACCCAGTAGCCATACAAATAGATTAATTGCGTTCCTACGGAGACAATTATTGTTGACTACTTAAATACTTAGCGCCAAATTGGGGCTGAACAATACGCAATTAGTCGCTGACTCACGAGACTTGCGGAAGGCAAATTTTACTCAAGTATTTTTACTGGAAGGTCTTCTTAAAAGAAATTAAATTTCGTAAAGAAGAATCGTCATTTCATACTATTGAATGTATAAACATGAAACTATTTTTAAAATAAACTATGGAACAATGCATATCTATTTCTGGTATTATACAGGGTGACTGGTACCAAACCCGCCATAGCAAATTAGCATATAGAGGAGGTCATTTGCTAATTATTGGACCTTACTTTCCCTAACTAAAGTTTTATACTTTAGGAGATATGTCAATTTTTATACATTATTGAGATTTTTCCAAAATTTGACCTTAAAGCATTCGTAACTTTATTTTTCGTCATTAGTTTAGAGTTTTTTTATTATTTCTTGGTAGTCATTAACATTTGTGTATAAAATACGTCGGAACTTCCCTCAAACTAGGGTTAAAAAATAAGACGCTTATGCTTTTAAAAAAAATCAATAAAGAAAAATTACTTTGCGATCAAATTCAACCGGAAATAATAAAAAAACTACGGCGTTTTAATAATTTATTCTACTCTAAATTAGTTCTCTAGTTCGTCACCTTACCAACGGTACTAAATTTGCAACGGAAAGTTTGATTCGCTAAACATCGGTAGGATTTTCAGGTCAACCAGTCATTTTGATCAAAAATAGTGAAGGTCCCAACGACAGGATAAAGCTAATTTAGCAAAGTAGTTTTTGCAAATTTATGAGTAGGTATTAGATAATAGAAATTGAGTGCTTAGTGTACTTAATTTTTTTTTTTACTTTTACCATGTAAAGCAAGAAATCAGGAAAAGATATCGAGCATCAAAAGAAAAATTTAAATAGAGTTGAAACTAAAAATTCTGCTCGAATTGCTGCCCGCAATTTCTGATACATGCCCGATATCTTTTCCTAATTTCTGTGGTGGTAAGACTGAGCCTAATTTCTTCTTTCATAACAGAAAACGCATTATTAATTTTTTGAATTAACTCATCTTTTGTAGTTACTTCTTCATTGTAGACCAACTCTTTTCATTTGCAATGACAGTTTCAATGACTTTTAGACGTCAAATGAAAAAGATGAGGTCGGACCCATCTCTATGACATTTAAGTTGTTGTCATATATGCTTTTCCTTTCCGTTTCGTGTGCTTTCACAAATAGTTGAGTAGACACAGGTATAAATAAATAAGACATTTCGTTTTAAAATGCCGGGATACACAAGGGAAGAATACGCCGACATGCTGCTGGCGTATGGTGCTGCACACAGTAACGCCCGCAAAGCGCGGCGAATTTACCAGGAGCGATATCCAAATAGACGCTTACCTGACCGTGACACATTTCCTACCACATATCGTCGGTTTAGAGAAACGGGTAACTTGAACGTCAGGGTACCCCAAGCAGCTGTGCGACAATTACCTGTTGAAATTGATCAGCAGATTTTGGCAGCTTTTGAAGAAGATCCCACGACTAGCACCAGAGTGGTAGCTGCCGCTTTGGGCGTCAGCCAGTGGAAAGTCTGGTCAGTGATGCATGGGGACCATCAACACCCGTATCATTACACGCCAGTTCAAGGTAATTTTGAGTTTATTTATGTACCTACTTACACTAAAGCGACCAGTGTTATCTTTAGAATTAAAGAAATTATTAATATTACGACGAGCTTCGATGTAACATAATCCAAATCAAATTTTGTCTTTAGAATAACATTTACGTAAATAATTAACAAATGGAGTGTTGGCAGGGCTTGAAAATGGCGACTACGAAAGGAGGTTGAATTTCTGTCGCCTCGTTCTTCACACCGATGTCGACGACCCAACATTTCTGGAGCGTATCCTTTGGACCGACGAGTCACAGTTCACCCGAGAAGGCATCACCAATTTCCACAATCTGCACCACTGGTCCCATGATAACCCCCATAAAAAGAGGGTTACATCGGTCCAGCGGAAATTTTCTGTTAATGTGTGGGCCTGCGTTATTGGTCGTAATATCTTTGGACCCTATTTCCTACCAGACATTTTAAATGGGGGAAATTATTTAGAATTTTTAAGGGACGTCTTGCCTGATCTGCTGTTGGATGGAATAACCGACGACACGCCCATTGTGTTTCAACACGATGGGTGCCCGGCGCATTTCAGGCTGGACGTCCGAGAACTTTTAAATAGTTCATTCCCCGATTCATGGATCGGTAGAGGTGGGCCAATTGAATGGCCAGCTCGGTCGCCAGACTTGACACCTCTCGATTTCTACGTTTGGGGCCGGGCCAAAGAGTTGGTCTACAATGAAGAAGTAACCACAAAAGATGAGTTAATTCAAAAAATTAATAATGCATTTTCTGTTATGAAACAAGAAATTAGACTCAGTCTTACCACCACGGAAATTAGGAAAAGATATCGGGCATGTATCAGAAATCGCGGGCAGCAATTCGAGCAGAATTTTTAGTTTTAACTCTATTTAAATTTTTCTTTTGATGCTCGATATCTTTTCCTGATTTCTTGCTTTACACGGTAAAAGTAAAAAAAAAATTAAGTACACTAAGCACTCAATTTCTATTATCTAATACCTACTCATAAATTTGCAAAAACTACTTTGCTAAATTAGCTTTATCCTGTCGTTGGGACCTTCACTATTTTTGATCAAAATGACTGGTTGACCTGAAAATCCTACCGATGTTTAGCGAATCAAACTTTCCGTTGCAAATTTAGTACCGTTGGTAAGGTGACAAACTAGAGAACTAATTTAGAGTAGAATAAATTATTAAAACGCCGTAGTTTTTTTATTATTTCCGGTTGAATTTGATCGCAAAGTAATTTTTCTTTATTGATTTTTTTTAAAAGCATAAGCGTCTTATTTTTTAACCCTAGTTTGAGGGAAGTTCCGACGTATTTTATTCACAAATGTTAATGACTACCAAGAAATAATAAAAAAACTCTAAACTAATGACGAAAAATAAAGTTACGAATGCTTTAAGGTCAAATTTTGGAAAAATCTCAATAATGTATAAAAATTGACATATCTCCTAAAGTATAAAACTTTAGTTAGGGAAAGTAAGGTCCAATAATTAGCAAATGACCTCCTCTATATGCTAATTTGCTATGGCGGGTTTGGTACCAGTCACCCTGTATATTTTTTAGCGTCGCTTATATTTTTTTTGATTTTTATGTAATTTTGCTAAAAATATACGTGAATCTGGTAATAAAGCAATATGGCAGCCGTCCGTCCGTCACTGTCATTAAAATAAACATCTATCTGTCTGTCTTTGACATCGATGTGGATTGATTCTGTTTGTTTTGTGAAAAATATGGAAAACTTAATTACCTATATTCTTTTGGGCAAATAGAATACTGATTGTATCGGAAAGCTGATATTGTTACTGAGCTACACCTAAACTGCATAAGACTGCGAAGAGTATTATGAAAACCGAAAAGAGCGCATTCACGAACACAGAGGAAACGCGAATGATAATGTCATATAATAACATGGCGACCATCTATCTGTCAGTCACCTGTCAAGTGTACTTTTTCAAAGAAGTTCAATCTTCTTGTTGAAGTTTTGGTGATACCATATTTTAATAATTTCACTGTGAAATAACTTATTATAAAACAGGAAATATAATAATGTATGATTTTTCTGTGATTACCTATAATTAAGTGTATCTAATAAACTTAAAAGAAACACTATACAAATTTTAGTATTTTTAGTATGGGGAGTGACGATTCTCTTTTGTCGCCAAATTAACTGGCGATCATGTATGAAAAGATTAATTAATGTGGAGGAAGTGAAAGAAGTATGTCTAGATCGTAGCAATTGGTGTTCCCTTGTCTCTGTTTACCCCAAAGGGAGACAGGCGTGAGGTTATGTATGTATGTACAAAGAAAATCTCCGACCACCTCCCGTCCTGGTCGTAAAAATGTGTCTCGTAAAAAGCGCCTAATCTGTATGCTCCCGTTTGTTAGTGGGACCCTGTCAGCAACAGCCTGGCTAGCGACCACCCTGCATATAAAATCTGCAGCCAAATATCACTGCTTCTTCTCCTTTACCAATACAGGGTTGATTTTAATTAGCGCATCACCTCTTGCAGGCAGCCTCTCCACATCAATCCCGACAACAAATTATCGTTCAACGACTTTTTAAAATTGATAATTTTAAAATATTAAGTTTTCCCATACAAAAAATATTTATTTTCTCTAAACTAGCGTTACTCTATTGACTCTGATGCCACACATCTTGCGTGACGGCGCGTGCAGCGTGCGCGGGATTGCGGGTTGACTTAAAAAATAAAGAGTAATAAATAACAGAGGGAGCAAAAATTTGTTTGTGATTATTGTTTTGTGTAATTTATCATACATACATACATAACGTCACGCTTGTATGCCTAATGGGGTAGGCAGAACAACAGAGGCTATAAAACCATCTGATGTCACGTTTGACAAATTTGGAGGTATTATAAAGATGGAAAGAGACTATTGTAGTGACAGGGGGTCAGCCTATCGCCCACAAAAACCTCTGGTGTTCTGCCTACCCCCTTAGGGATACAGGCGTGACATTATGTATGTATGTAAAACACTTTGAACGCTTATCAAACAATGTTGGTCAGTATTTTGGCAGCTTGACGTACCATTTTTAACAAAAGAGTAAAAAGTCCCAGGTAGGCCCTGTTACTAAGAATCGAGTTAACAGGCAGACTAACGTCATGTCTCTCGGAACGATGTGTGATCAGATATAATAAATAAAAATAAACTGCTCAGTAACTTAGCTGGTTTAAAAA
The DNA here is from genome assembly GCA_944452665.1 of Stenoptilia bipunctidactyla. NCBI lineage: Eukaryota > Metazoa > Arthropoda > Insecta > Lepidoptera > Pterophoridae > Stenoptilia > Stenoptilia bipunctidactyla. Next base: position 8,504,917 of record OX101741.1, on the reverse strand, counting down.
AGACAACCCGTAGCGCCTTGTTTCGTTTGCTTGTAATTTCTTTGTAATAATATCAATCATACTGATATTATAAATGTGAAAGTTTGAATGTATGGATGTTTGTTCCTCAATCACGGCAGAACGGCTCTACGGATTTGGATAAACTTTGGCATAGTGATAGTGTGCAGTCTGAAATAGCACATAGGCTACTTTTTATCCCGATATTCGAAATTATTCCGGGACTAGCTAGTACCTACTTATCAAAACCATCGCTAAACATTTGCTTTGGCTAACATTACTAATAAACAGTTTTATATATGTCTGTATAATCAACGAATGCAGAGCATTAAAAAACCGACTTCACGTCAAAAATATGGCTGAAGTAAAGATAAGGTATTCAAGGTAAACGATGTCCGAATTCATACATATTTGAAAAAAAATTCATGAAGTACTCAATCCATTTCGATGAAATTTATATGGGACCAAATGGGAAGTATCTTCTATGATATGAAACAAGAATCATCAAAATCGATTCATCCAGTCAAAAGTTACGATGTAACAAACATAAAAAAGAAATCATACTGACGAATTGAGTACCTACTTCTTTTTTTGAAGTCGGTTGATAAAAAAGTATACCTACGATTGTCTAGAATTAGACTATATATAAAATGCTCAAAACATTTTCGAAACCTGAAGTATAATTTTGGAGATGAGAAGGTATGTTTAAAAAACAAATGCAACAGATTTATTTGATGTAGATAAATGCGATGCTCAAACTGTTTGTATGTTCATTTGAATTGAAATAAAACAAAACAAACTATTATTTGTCTGCACGTGAAATAATACCGTCATTATTTTAAATAACATCAATTAAAAATATAAGACATCCAAGACAAGACAAGACACAGTGATGAGACAAAAACAAAACAATCAAATTGAATTCTTCCTTTAATATAGCCTCAAGTTTCAGAGCTGAAAATCTTAGAGGCTACTACTTTAACTAATACCTAAGAGTTTTCTATAGAAAATATAAATAAACATTTTATTTAAAGTACCTACCATTACGTCTGGATAATGTCTCCGTTGCTTTAAAGCAAGTAGGTATATTATATTTCACAGCTTCTTTCTTTGCGATTGAGGTTTACTTTATGTAGTAGCGCCACCTACTGCTAGCCTTTGCACGGATTTTAGAGTCTATGATAAGGGTTCTTTTCTTTTTTTTTTTTTTTTTTTTAACAACTGTCACGTTTCGCTCCCTATGTCAGCATCCAGTCTACAGAACTCATTCTGCGTTTCCGTGCTGTAGCCTGCGCACGTCGACTAAAATATATTAATTAGCTAGTTAAATTTTAAAAGTTTAAATGGTAAAAATTGTGCATCGAAGGAAGAGAAAATTCTCAAGAAAATAATTCGAGGAGGTTGAGACATCAAATTACAAATTCCGAAGAACCCAACGGTGTTGGGACTTATTAGAAAAAATGTCGTTGACACAAAAACTACCCACATTGTATGTGCGTGTAGTCATCGAGGTTCGATGCATACAATTAATTCTCCTATTTAGTCCGTTACTCGATAATAATATCGTCGTTGGCGATTAATCTGATGTACGGTGGAGAATCTCTAATATAATTTTAATAAATATTAGAAAAAATGTCGTTGACACAAAAACTACCCACATTGTATGTGCGTGTAGTCATCGAGGTTCGATGCATACAATTAATTCTCCTATTTAGTCCGTTACTCGATAATAATATCGTCGTTGGCGATTAATCTGATGTACGGTGGAGAATCTCTAATATAATTTTAGTAAATATTAGAAAAAATGTCGTTGACACAAAAACTACCCACATTGTATGTGCGTGTAGTCATCGAGGTTCGATGCATACAATTAATTCTCCTATTTAGTCCGTTACTCGATAATAATATCGCCGTTGGCGATTAATCTGATGTACGGTGGAGAATCTCTAATATAATTTTAATAAATATTAGAAAAAATGTCGTTGACACAAAACTACCCACATGGTATGTGCGTGTAGTCATCGAGTTTCGATGCATATAATTAATTCTTTTGATTAGTCAGTTACCAGATAATATCGCCGTTGGCGATTAATCTGATTTGCGGTGGAGACGATCTTGCACGCCGAATCCAAGATTTGAAGTGCCCGAGCTACCTCCGTCATTATCAGCCTTTTTTTTGATACGATTAATGTCCCGGAAGAGGTCTAAAAACCAGCAGTTGTCGGCTGAAGATCTAAAGAATCTAAAGATAAGCCTGTTGAGGACTATCTTGTACCCGCAATTTGCAAATATTTACTTGCTCCCTTTATTAAATTTAGAAGCAAAAGCAGCATTGGCTGAAACTCTTACCAAACGAGATTCTATACATCAACAAAAAAAAAAAAAAAAAGGGCAAATTGGAATCGCCTTGGCAGCTTTATCGCAAGCGATGGTAATCATTTTCAATGAAACTTTGAAGCAAAAACTTTTAAAACTGCTGATTTACGCTTGTCGCGATAGCCAGAATAGGGAAACTAAAACTCATCGTAACATAATAATGAGTTCCATAAACGTATGCCTGCGTGACACGCTGACCAATACAAGTTGCGATGATTATCTATTGGGAGGAGATGTTGCTGAAACGCTGCAAATTGCAAAAAACGACGACGTCATCTCCGCAGCCATAGCTGCCGGCTCGAGCTCCACAGCAGAGCTACACGTACCCGCCACGTAGGACCTACCACGAACGGTCGTGGAACACTAGCAACCAGCGGAAATAAACCACCAGGTGCAGTGCGATGGACGTTTACGATATTTTCATCAAAAATGGGCTTAGATAACGAGTGATCCATTAATATTATCGTGAATAGCTGGTTACTAAAGACCTTTTAAATATCTGCCCGCTAAACAAAGTAGCTCTTGTGTTTACCCAAGGTCAATACATGGCCATAAAGATTATATTTTAGCGTTGGATAAACTATTAAAAATAAATGCTATATTCGTATGTTCTCATGAGCCAGGTAAATTTTATCACAAATTTTTTCTTGTGCTCAAGCTATACGGTGAAAATCGCTTCATACATAATTTAAAATCTTTGAATTAATTTACTACAAAACACTTCAAAATGGAAGATTACAGAACCGCTGATAAGTTAACAAAACAATGCTACATGTTATTTTTTCATCAATGTTGATAAGTCTTTCCGAAAGTACCTTCGATTTGAATATAACAACGTTTTATATGAATTCAAATATTAAACGTTTGACTTATGCACCGCTCTTTATATAAGTATTTACTAAAATATTAAAACCAGTCATGGAATTTTTACGTCGGGATAATTTTTTCACCCATTATATATCTAGATAATATATTTTACATTGGCAAAGATTGTGATGATTGTAATGAGAATGTTTGGATTACAAAACATATTTTAATAAATTTAGGTTTCATAATGCATACGAAAAAAGGTTGCTTTGTTCCTAGAACACAATGTAAATTCCTTGGGTTTATTTTTGATTCAGAGAAAATTATTTTAAAACTACCCACAAAAAAAAAAAAAGTTCTTAAAATAGAAAAAATAATACACAAAGTTATTCGAGCAATTTAAAATATTGTCACCAAATAAAAATCCTACTTATGATCAGGTAGTGAATTTACCCAGATATAATAAAGATGATTTTACTTGGTGGTTAAATTATCTAGAAGAGGGCTTTTCTCCTCTTAGAACAGGCCAATACACTAAAACTATCTATCCTGACGCATCATATACTGGCTAGGGCGGGTTTTGTGATGGAAAAGAGGCAGCGGGTCATTGGAAGGAAAGCGAGTCGTCGCTACACATTAATACTCTGGAATTAAAAGCAGTTTTTTCGGACTTAAAACATTCGCATAATTATGGTAGTTACGATTGTGATATATTGTTAAGAATAGATATTACCATTACCTGTATAAATAGAATGGGTAGTGTTCAGTTTTCACATATGGATCATATTACCCGAGACCAATGGAAATAGCGTGAAATGCGTAAGATCAATATCTTTACATCTTATATTACTTCAAAAGATAATATAGAAGCTGAGAGTTTGTCACGAAAACAGTTTAATGACACTGAATGGGATCTAAGTGACTATACCTTTAATAATATAACAAATAGGTTTGGAATACTATCGGTTGATCTTTTTGCAAACAGATGCAACTTATAATGTCCTATTTATGTAACCTGGAAAAATGACCCAGATGCAAAAACTCTTCAGAAAATTGTTAGTGAAAAGTCTGTGGGTATTGTGGTAGTACCATACTGGCCCACGCAACTATGGTTGCCATTGTTTAAAAGGTTGTGTTGTGATTGTATTTACTAAATACTAATTCGCTGAAATCTCCTTTCAGATCTGCGCACAACCATCATTAAACATTAACCTTGGTTGCCGCGAAATTGTTCAGAAAGCGTTAGTAAAAAGATCACTGTCTTCAAAGTCCGTTGAAATTATGTTGGCATCTTTGTTGGATAATTCTTACCGAGACCGTGTGAAGGAGGTATCAAGGCGTGGATTGAATATTGCAAAAATAATAATTTTAGTTTTACTCAAACTTCTAAACCAATAATTGTTCATTTTCTAACTGAAATTTTCGAAAAAGGTGCTAAGTACGGTACTATTAATAGCTATAGATCTGCATTATCATTAATATTAAACATAAATTCCCAATATGACAGGTTAAAAAGTTTCATGAAAGGAGTCGTTATGTGAAGACCAACCACATCAAGTATGATCTTACCTGGGATCCAGCAGTTGTATTGAGCTACTTACCTACAAAATTTCCTAATGAAGACCTTGACTTAAAGACTCTTTTCCAAGAAAACTGTTACACTAATAGCTCTTGTAACGGAACATCGTATTCAAATTTTATCCGTGACAAAGATTAAAAATATTTTAATAACTAAAAAAGGTACTTATAAAAGGGTTTATAAAAACCTCTAAATTTAATAGTAAACAGACCTTGGTAAAGTTTCCGTTTTTTAATATTCGTCCAGAAAATTTGTCCAGCAAAAACCTTACAGATGTAGGTATATAAATAAAACGAAAATTTAAGGAAACCTGATAATTTGTTTATTAGTTTTAAGAAACATATAGGTTTCCAAACTTTAAGTCACTGGGTTAAAAACACTTTAACTCTCAGTGGTATTGATGAAAATATGTTTAGTGCACATAGTACATGACATGCTGCTACATCAAGAGCTATTTATTTAGGAGTTTCTATTGACCTATCAAAAAGACTGCAGGATGGTCGGATTCTTCCTCAGTCCTTGCTAGAAATTATAACAAACTTTGTAACGAAAAATAATTTGCCTAATCATTGTTGAATTGTTTTCAATAAGTATGTTTATTTACTATTGAAGAGTTTTACCTTACTACTCTGCCAATTCATTTCACTATAACTAATCTTTAAACATCCTACATAAAGTAAACCTCAATCGCAAAGAAAGAAGCTGTGAAATATAATTGAGGATCAAACGAACTTCTAAAGTGAAGTTCGATCCTAATTATGTGAACAGCTTCTTTCGAAGCGATTTAATATAAACCCACCCGTTATTATGCTTTGAAATAAGCATAATATGAATATGTTTCAACATGGAGTAATTTCAATTTATATTTGTATTTTACCCAACCCCAATATAGTGAAATGAACAAACAGGAATAAGACAGATTGACTTTAAACAAAATGAGTTCTGTAGACTGGATGCTGACATAGGGAGCGAAACGTGACAGTTGTTAAAAAAAAAAAAAAAAAAAAAGAAAAGAACCCTTATCATAGACTCTAAAATCCGTGCAAAGGCTAGCAGTAGGTGGCGCTACTACATAAAGTAAACCTCAATCGCTTCGAAAGAAGCTGTTCACATAATTAGGATCGAACTTCACTTTAGAAGTTCGTTTGATCCTCAATTATATTTATCAAGTTTACACTTATCTACCCACGTTACATAGCTATGACGATGACACCATGGCGAATATCCCTACATCGCCCTACCAACATTTATATAGCATAAATTTCTAATTTCGATGTTTGTCTTGATGACACTATCACGCTAATGCTATATGCAGTAATTCAACTTCATACAAACGGACGAAACGCGATCTATACCTACGTGGCTCGATCTCGGCCCGTGCTCGGCATGCGTCGCGAGTGTCTGCATGCCGAAACAATTGTTGATTAAGCTTTACGTTAATATGCGGATTGTTTAAACTTTAAAATTTAATAATACATCATCTCGTAAGTCTCAGTCGAGGCGCAAGTATTTTTCGGTCGCTAATTTATAAGACCGATTTGTTATTCAAACGTAAACATGGTTTTTTGACACAAAGCGTATTTTGTTGAACACTTCCTATTCAATTCACAAAGTATTTTATTTGTTTATGTATAAAAAAAAAGAACAGATGGAGTTGATGATGTATAACTTTTTGCACTGTCAAGACGCCTGACACCTCAGTCACTGGTGACCACGGAGTCTGGAAAGCGTCTGGAAAACGTCTGGAAAACGTCGAGTTAAAATGTAAAATATAAATTAAAAGCGATAAATCCGGTTAAAAAGTGTTTTATTCAATAGTATGAATCGCGAAAATTTAAGACAATATTAAAAAGAAGTATATTAGCAGTCAAAATCTAAATGGAAGTAAACAAAAAGTAGGCAAATGTAATTTAAATGCTGATGGTGGGCAGCCCTATCACATGTGAACGGGCCGCGGCGCTGCTGTAGGCATTTATTTCAAAGATGCGGCAGAGATGTATGTCTGTATGGCTGTCTGTCAATCACTCAGTAGGCAGGTATTCGATCAGTATCGGAAAAAAATATTGATTATTGACCTTACATACAACCCTATATATACTGTAGATACCTGTACCGTGACACACTATCTTATACATTACTTTAGTTAGGGCCACGTAGTTGGTCAGTTTCGGTAATTTATTTATTTATGAGCTCTTATACTATTATCTTGGACTGAGAGCGAAAGAAAAACATAGAATGTACCAGCTGCTTCTCTTCCCGGGCATACTGTAAAAGTTAGTTAAGGGACGGTTTTATTGGCGTTTTCGTGGGTCAGCCTATACCCCGCTGTCACTGCAATATACCTCCAAAGTCAAACGTGACAGCATATATAAACGTCTTATATATAACCTCTGGTGATCTGCCTACCTCATAAGGGATACAGGCGTGAAGTTGTGTATGTATGTATGTATACTACCACTCAGAAGTGAAAAAATATTTTTTCAGTGGATAGTCGATCTAATTATGCAATTTAGAGTTTTAGTCATCTCGCCAAGCACGCTAGTATAGATTCTACAGAGAACAATGTTTTGTTATGCGCTCCGCGTTGTGTCAACTTTACACGATCTAGTGTTTGTTTTGTTTGTAAACACTATAACAATATTGCTCTTCAGAAGTGGGCTGAATACGGAGAATAGATAGACATGTATTTGCAAAGAGCCTCTAACTGATTCAATGTCAAGCCCTTGTGTATAGGACTTATTTAAATGATTATTGTAAAGTACACACTGTTACTTCAACAGGGTTATTACAGGAATCAGATTTGGGAATCGGTCCGGAATAACCCCTTCTACAATATGTCTATACTGGGTGAAAAATAAGTTGTTAACAGGAATTTTTGTTTCTATAGCAGTATGACAAATTCATTGCATTAACGCAAGCAGCAAACTATTAAATCTTATTTATTTAATAATGTATGTACACACAAGGAAAACTTAAACAGACAAACAATTAAATTGACAAGAATGTACAAAGGCATAGGTTATTTCTAAAAGACATTTCTACCAGCATGCCTGAGGCTGGGAAATTGGAAAGATTACAGTGAAACAGATCGTAAGCAGTGATTTAGGGCGGGTTGTATCAAACGGTTGGTTATCGTATCATACGTACGTAACTTTTTGACGATTACATCAGATGTTTAACGTACGTCAAATACAAAGCGTTGTTTCATCACAAAAAAATCTGTTTGTCGATGTCTTTTCTCTTCCTTTCCACAATTGAATCATCATCACTATCATTTATAATATATGAAAATAAAACAGAATCCATAATGTTAAAAGCTTTCAACCAAAGATGTCCTGCCTGTCAACTCAGTTTTCACTAGAAAGTTTCTTTAACCAGTGGGTGGATGGACGGTCAACGTAATCGTTAATTTTTGACGTCCGTTATAGGTGAAACAACCCGTTTTCTAGCTTGACAGTGGTTAACGCCATTTTTAACGTTGACAGACACGTAAAGTAGTTGTGATACAACCCGCCCTTAGATGTCAATATTTTGAATATAGAAAGGCATTTTGGTAGTGATTTCTATTGTTCGTAGGCAAAACGAACAGTTTTCATGATATTGAAACCCGCCATAAATGCGTTCTACATACTAACATAGAAAAGATATATATATATACATATAATTACATATACATATATAAAATATAAATACATAAAATATATAACAATAAACACGTGTTGAAATAATATCAATAAACGTTCTTATAGGTAGTTAACGAGCGTTTTCCCGCGACTTCATATAGGTAATGCAAACCTATAAACTAAAAAGTCCGATATTTTCCGCTCCCGCGTGAATTTTGGGAATGCCTTCCATGATGCAACCAGATACTCATTGAAAAACCTTGTTATCAAATTTCACATAGGTGGACACAAAGAATAAGATTTTTCATACAAACTAAAATGTCCTATATTTCCCGTTCCCGTAGGAATTTCGGGATTTCTTCGTTAGTACCTACACCCCCTAAGCAATGTATGTTCCAAATTTCAGCCCTCGTCGTCAAGTAGTTATGGCTGTATGGCTGTCTGGCTGTCTGTCAATCACTCAGTAGGTAGGTATTCGATCAGTATCGGAAACGAGTATTGATAATTTTCAATGGCAAAACGCCAACCTTTTCCTCACCCTAGTCGACAGGATCTTCTTAACATATTATGGGTCTATGACAGTTTCAATTAGGGTGACCATGAGACTGAGTAACATTAATACTTCTCTTTATCCAAATAATTACAAGCAATGATTGTATATTTTTGCTTGTTTTCACGTCCACATTTTTAAACTAGAGTTACATACATACATACGCAACTTCACGCCTGTATCTCTTACGGGGTAGGCAGAACACCAGAGGTTATAAGACCATCTGATGTCACGTTTAACAAATGAGGTATTTGATTTATAATGATGGAGAGAGTCTATTGCAATGAAAGAGGGTCAGCCTATCGCCCACAAAAATGCCAATAAAACCTCTGCCCCTTGACTTACTTTTACAATATGCCCGGGAAGAGAAGCAGCTGGTACATTCTATGTTTTTCTTTCGCTCCCAGTCCAGCAGTTGCAGAAGCAACTATATAACTAGAGTTAAACAGTAAGAAACACATTTTTTGTCTTTCTGTCAACGACTTATGTTTTCACTCTGTATACTTATCATTTTGATACCTACTAAATTAAAGATTTGCTAAACTGAAATGGTTGTTCCTGTTGCCTTTTTTACGATACAATTCTCGAAAATTGTTTTATTGTTTTGAAGATAGGTGCTTAAATGAGGAAGAGAACTACATGTCACGAAATGTCAACATTTCATTTATTGACGCTATCATGCAGCCTTATTTTAGTCGCTGGACTAATCTCATAGCACTTGTGTTGTAATTTTGACTATAGATAGTAGATCCTTTTGTGTAGATAGATAAAGTTTAATTTACAACGGGAATAGATCCGGTAAGTACTAAGTTAATGTTTTTTTCTGAATTCAGTGGTTACATTGTACGTACTGTTTCAAGATTTGTTATATTAACTATAATAATATTATCTATCGATCCATTATATTAAAGGAAATACATTTCTTTGATAAAACGTGATTTAATATTAAATAAATAGTGAATTGTTTTATTAATAGACTGAGTAATTTATGGGGTATTCATAGGTGTATAAAATATTATAGTTTTGTTTCAATCGGCTGTGATGTGCGTATATGAAAATTGAAAGGAAATGGAACGCTACTTTTAAATAAAACTTTTTAAAATTCCATAAACTATAACCAATATACTTTTTTTACATAATATTAAGGAAGCCGTCTAAGGTTTTTTAATAGGCGTCTAATACACCTGGTCAGTGACATTATTTACTATAGATCGTAGGATAAATACAGCGGTGCCGATCCAAGGCATTAGCTAAATAATAAATGAAGGTAGATCATTAAAAAACCGACTTCACTTATATTTGGAAGTCCTTGTCAATATTTTAGCTACGTCATTTACATATAAATCTCCGTTTTGATACATACTTTTTTCTAAAATTGCAAATTTGTCAAAAAGTGCGTTTTGGTTTTTCTGAAATCCATATTAGACAACCTCTGGCATATGTATCTTTTATCAAATGACGCTTAAGTGACCAAATAATCGCGTAACATATAAAAAAACACACATGAATCGAGAGCCTAATCCTTTTGGAAGTTCGTCCAAAAGCCTATATTACCCTCCATTTCACAGCAATTACCTCACCTAATAACTATAACTTAAACATATTCCTTTTGTTCCTAACCCCACGCTACATAACACGTTAATGTTTTGCCAATCAATCGTGTTTGTGCCGCTAGTTATCTTTCCCAGCATTGTGCCGGCCCTAGGCTACGTCCGCGTGGAGATCTCGTAAACACGAGTCTGTGTACACGGTTGTATACATGGTTGTGAATTTAGCTTGACTCATGTCTGTATGAACATTGATGCTCTAGAGATTTAAGATGCTCATTCCGATATGCCAAACTCGTATTCGTTTTTTTTTGATGGGTGCGCATTGTTTCACATAACATTTCAACTCCTAAAATCGGAAGTTCGAAAATATTTCTCATACCATTTAAAACCATAATGATCATTCTTCATAAAAATTTAAACACTAGGTACATATTAAAAAACGTAATCATTGAAATTCATAATATCATTTTTTATACACTTTGATTTTACTAATATTTGTTCATACAATTATCGAAACTCATAATCATTCGAACTAATAACTATAATATTCATTAATATTTTTATACATATTATTGAAAATCATTATATCCGTACATTTGTTTTATACTTATATATTCATTAACATTTTTATGCAAAAGTTTATACGACAAAAAAGGCTCCCGCACTGGAACACGGAGTCGGTACGATTAGGTGCGACGACGAGCGTAACGAGGAGGAGCAGTTAGGTTGCATGCGTGCGCGAGCCGAGCGAGCGGTGCCGCGGCAGCGGCCAGCTAAGAGCCATAATTCCTAAAGTGTGAAGTCGGTCACAGTAACCCCGAATTACTAAAATATGATAATATTGTCTTTTTATAAAGAAAGCCATTCTAAACATCGACGTTATGAGTTGACGTATGTTCTTAGTAACAACATCATTAATAAAAGCAATAAGATCATTAAATGTTATGAAGAAAAAAGATCTGAAAAAGAAAATTATGAATTTTAACTGGATCTTGGTAGTATGATGAATAAAAAAATTATGATCACAAACTGTGCTTCGTTGATAGTACTAAAATGTATGAATATAAAAGTATGAAAAATTAAATTATGAAGAGGGATAGTTATGAACACAAATCGGTAGTAAGACAAAAAATAGGAGTTAGGATTTTATGTCAGCCGATATGGACCCCATTTTAATATTTTATAATTTTGAATCTTAACTATTTTCGCTGAAACTCATGCCATGATGTCATTTCTATACTACGATTGAATAAGCAAACAATTAAACCTACCTTTTAGCTTTACAAATTTAGTATAGATTCATGAATAATTGACATTTGCAATATATCCACAATATCTTATAGGTTAATTTGTTTCAAGCACAAGATTGTCTGGATGAAACCGCCTATTTTGCTTTTTCTTTCTTATTGTTTCTTTTTCATTGTCATATATTATTTATTTGCTGCACAAAAAAGTACCTACGCATAGACAGTAAAAGTATCATTATTCTTAATGCATAAACCTTATATGCTTCGAAATATTTTCCTGGCAAGTCACGCGTAGGTTGGACGTGCACCGTGCCAACTTATTTGAATTTATCGGCCTGTGCATCTAAAGTGACAAATCTTTTGTTTGCTAAGTTGTGGTCAGTTCCCGAGAAGTTTTTTATAACTTTCCGTTACGTAAATAAAATTAAGTTGTTTATCGTAAAATAGATTTGTCTAAAACTGTATTTGCTCACGGTGCGTAAGCTACCTAACGTAGCCGTAAAGGTAGCTTACGCGCAACATCCATCATCGGTCATTTAATACAAGACTAGCCACCGCGCGCGGTTTTACCCGCGTAACTTTAGATCCCGTGGGAATTTCGGGATAAAATATAGGCTATCAAATGCAAAAATAATTTTTCAAATCCCACTTGTAGTTTCTGAGATTAGCGCGTTCAAACAAACAAACAAAAAAACAAACTCTTCAGCTTTATATATTAGTATAGATTTCTAGACTCTTATTTTCTCGGATTCGGATCGGATAAGAATCGGAAGTAGTGCGTAACTTCTCTAAGTATACCAGAAAGAATAAAATCAAGATGGCGGCGGAAAAAATCTCAGCACTCTAGTCAAAGCTGTACAAATTATTAGAAATACAACTCTGCCACAGAATAAGTAATAGTACCGTTGGTACAGAAGAATTACTCCGCAAGAAGATCTAAATAAAATCGAGTCTTGCTACGACGCGATACGGTGGAATTCAGCTCGCACAGCATTACGTACCTGCAAATTTATATACCTAGAAGTTTTGTCTCTTTCTATCGCATGCCTCTTATCTTTTCTTACGCTGTTAGGGTTGCTGCCTAGTGAAGAATTTAATCTCCTTATTTGTAATTAAGTATCTACCGATGTAGGTATTACTGTTATTCTACCTTTGTAAAAAATATTGTTTCAACTTACCTTAAGTACAAAATGAAAAAAAAGTTACGACGAATAATTAGTAATACTACCTATGTTTTGTTTGCTACATTGAACATAATCAAATCTAAACATAATCTAATTGAATATTTGGTTCTTTTTATGTCCATTTTAAATACTATTTGCGACCTCGATCATAGAATTACTGTGAGTGCTATTAGGTAGGTAGGTATCTACAACGTCCCGACGGGCGCGCGCGTGATACACGACCCATTCGAAATACGCCGGCGCCGCGGCGGAGCGCTTCGTTGTAGGTAAATAACGAATGTACCGCGCGGAGTGAGCCAGGCCTGACTCTGCTTAGGCATGAGAACAAACAAGTCGGAACTTAACATACCCAAACTTGAAATCAGTTTACATACTGCCGGATTTTTATCAAGACACATTAAGAAACCGTTAATCATTTGCCAACTAAACAACCTCAATAAGATAATGAATTTAACAATACAAATTAGGTTATGTTTGTTCAGAACAATCAGTATTGTGCCTGATGTTAAACTTGTCATTGGCACTCGTATTCTAGTAACCAAGCTAACTGCATATTGGTAAACATAAGAAAAATAGTATTTGTTCAAACGAGTTTAAACCTTCATATTGTATGAGATACTTATCTACACTAATGTTATAGGTAAAGGCTGAGGAGTTGCTAAATTGGAACGTCCTGATCTCAGCAAATATCAATTGGATTTGAAAAAAAAAAAAAAATTCATTGTGCTTGATAGCTTTCCTCTTGAAGAAAGGATATGTATTATCAAGAAATTGCCAATAGTCAAAAGTTAAGCGGCTAAATCTGCGCTAAGTTGCTAGTATTTTAAAAGTTACGCAAATAACTTTACGCAGGTATTTAATTATTTATGATTAATTGATGTTTATCTTGGACCTCTATCTCACCTCATGGTTAATGTTGTTAAGCTCGAAATAGACCACGCGCTTAGGATATACAACGTGTAACATAATGAAGAGATAATACTTCTGGGGATTGTATGTTTGGTGAAGTAGTTTATAAGTAAAAGTAACATGAATTTGTTATCCTTACGGTTCGGCCGCAAAACCAGTTCAAAGTTTAGATCAAATTATCCAAGTGTCAACCCTAAAAACAGCTGTTCTTTTGATGAAATCTATTCGTTAATAGATGGCGTAAAAATAAAGTGATGGGTAACTGAGACAGATACTACAAAGTTCAGCCGGTGCGGGAAAGGTTATAAAGGTTGAATAGGGTTGTCAAAATATTTTGTTGTGAAATAATTAAATAAATTTGTATGAAAGTCTATACCAGCACTGATCATGCTAATTCTTTTACTGTGTATTATACGTATGGTATAGAAGCTAACCCTTAAGTTTTATCTCTCCATTTTGTTACACGTTGTATAACCAACGCTGGAACCTGGTGAATGACCAACTATGTCGACTTCGGCAATAATGGGTTTAACAATGTTTTATGAATCCGTTCCTTCCCTAGCCTGTGTGCTGTGATCTTCGTAGTTAGGACATAATGAAGATTTTCACACCTTTGTACGGTTGAGTATGCTGCACTTTAATAATCTCAAGACCTTGTATGTAACTACCATATTCAGCAAATAAATAGTTTCTTTCTTTTGACCATTTACTATCAGCTGAAATTTAGGTCGAGCGTTTGGGTAAATCAATACTAAAAAAATACATAATGAATTTGGGTTACTAAATTCTATATTTCCTCTGCATGCTAACTATACAAAGACATTATGCTCTCGATAAACATCATAACATTTATATTTACAATAAATCAATGCAATGAGCGAATTTATTTTGACAATCGTCATACCTACATAAACATTATATGTGATTAAGGTACAGATGAATAGTTCGCGCTCTGTTGTGATATGCAAATGATTTTTTGCAAAGTCTACTGAATATTTTGTTTACTTTTGTCCGAACTCACAGTGGACGTCATTTTAATGTGATGTTAAATGACGAAGATATCGTAACGGAGCTCAGGTTTTGGGGAGTCATCAAGCGATTCAGGCGAGCGATAATAATCGTCGGCAGATTTTTTGTTCGTAACAGTTAATTTGGTCAGCTCCAAATGCCTACAGAGTACCTACACTTTGGATCTTTTTTTTTTAGAAAAAGTTCTATCACAAAAACATCAGGTCGTAGTAGTAAAACGTTCTTAACTTTGAAGAGGTAAAATTTATACATTTATAGTGCGACCGGGGAGAGTTTGCGTTCCCGACAGCTGTCAAAATCATACCTTTTTTCCCCTTCGAATCGGAAGTAAACTTTATTCAGTGGACATAAGGTGCTGTCAGGAACGCATTCACGCTTTGCTTTTCTTGAGTTGTCAACGTTATCATTGCGTGCTCAACAGCAGTGCGATCAAAGAACTTTACCGATTTGTGTGTTCACGAAAGTTCGTATAGTATGGAGTAGGTTTTTAAGATCAATTGAAATCTACCCATTGCCCCACGACAAGTTAGATTAACTGTGTGCATTGCTAATATTACTTAAATTTTTGCGCACATGTTATATTGTTAAATAATTGTAAAATAGCCAAGTTACAATGTTGCTTTCAACTAGCAACCGACTCCATACTATACGAGCATTCGTAAACATACGACTCGATAAGCTTCTGTGATCGCATCGCAGAATAGAGTCCCAAATCTGTCCAGAACAACCTCCAAAATTTTCAAACAGCATTATCACCAGGCTCTCATCTTCCCCAGGTGTTCCACCTGCGCGACATCCGATGGGAGCGGCCGCGGTTCCTGTCCAAGTCGTTCCTGGCCTTCGTGACCTTCAACGTGATCAGCTACTCGCTGCTGGCTGCGGAGGTGCTCACCACCAACATCGCTGACACTTCTGCTGAGAAGAAGGTGAGGTTTTATCTTTTGTTGCAGATTGATCCCGTGTTTGACTTCAATCTCACTTGAATGTGAACCCTAGGCCGTTTTGCGGTAACGCAAAGATAGGTGTTTTTCTTTACGTGTCGACTCTGGCATATTTTTTGTGATGACTATGATTAGCCATTGACACGGCATTATTAGTAGCTTTGTACAGGTCCTTGTATGCACAGGTGTTTGGACTCATAGATTAGTGTTATCGCGATGTATGTAGGCAGACATTCGCGAATACTTCATACGAACACGAGTACTCTTCTCTCCTTTGTCCGTAAGTATTGAAAACGACGAAGTGTGGCCTTTGCTTCCGATGTCACGAAGCCTTGGCTCCGCCCTACAGTGAAGTTATCACGATGTTTGCAGGTTAAATAGACCTGAAAGGGAAAAAAGAATTTGTTGTGGCGTGTACTGTTAGCTTAGAATTGTCCTACCGCACCTGGACAGGCATATTATAGAAGGTGATATCCGCTTGGTGGTAGGACCTATTCGGGTTTCATATGGCTAGCAACCACTCATCGTTTATAGTCAACACCAAAACGGTGATGTGTTCCGGCACAGTTTTATTGAGAACCAATTTCTTCCTAAGCCCAAGTGCGTTTATCTTCGACCTCATCTCCACTTACCATCAAGTGAGATTCGAGATTCAAAATGCGGTTATACCCCGCTTATACTCAGCTTAACTATTATTTATTGTGATAGTCAAAGCAACAGCCAAGGTTATAATGATAAACAACAATGATAGTGTTAGTGTGCCAATTATAGGTGCTCACCAACATTAAACAATTTAAAACTTATTTACAAACACGATTAAAATCATGCAGGTGACTTTAATTTGCCCCTTAATCTGTTGTACTAAATTTAACATTATTTAAGGGCAGTTTTATGTTAAATACGAGTTTTTAAAAGAGCGAATGCAGTTTTTTTTTTAACAAAATCTATGAAATGGTTCCTAAGAACAGATCTTCGAATATTTTATTTATTTTGATTGTTGTTTGTTTGTATTTCTTTTAGTTTCAGTTTTTTCGCTACTGATCGATCTTAATTATAGTCCACTTCGTATAGCTGTAGTCTATTCGGATGCAGCTTGGTTTTAAGGGCCAACGTTAAGGGTACCGTACGTCCGTGTAGTAAGCGCGTACGCGTGACGCAATTTCGCTTGTAAAATTTAAGTAGTGTGCATTTCATTTCATTAGTGTGCATTTCATTTCATTAGTCTTACTAAGGATTAAAATCGATGCTCGATGTACGGGCGTGTAGTGCCTACACGCGGGAGCTAGCTATGCTATGTCCATCACACGCGTTGCACGTGCCGTACATGCGTGTCGTACGCGCGTTGACACGGACGTGGCAGTTTTGTATGAATACGTGACGCGACGTTGGCTCTAAGTTGTTGCTAGCTGTGCAGATGTCTTTGTCAATTGATATTTTCACCGACTTGGATGACGAAAACCGTGGAACTCGGCTCGTAGTTTATGTATGTATCGTGATGTTAAAAAAGTGATGTGAACTCCGAGAACTGCTTTTAGACTTGTGCAGAATAGGTCAAACTCGTAGAGTTTGTCTGTCATACGCAACTAAACATTTTTTTATTTTTATATTTTTTTAATATTTAGTATCTAACTAGGTGGGTAGAGATACATAGAAAGATATAACTATTAAATATTAATTTGCCACGCAGTAATAATAAATAGGTAATAACTAAAAATCAGTGATTTGCCCTGCGAAGCAAATATGACCTTTTTGCATTATTATTATATTTTTTTATCTTTTTTTTTTCATTTTTTTTATTGCATTGAATTCAATCTTTATTCTTCTTTCATAATTATATGTCATTCAGTTTTTAAGTTATTCTATTGTACTTGTGCTACTTGTTTTTATTTGCACCAGTTTTTTATTAATTTTATTTCATTTCAATGAGTGTGTCAGTATAACTCATCAAGTACAGTCATGATATTTGAAAGACATTCGTTTGCGCGCCGATATTGGCCTTAGTGTAGGTCCCAAATTGACAAGACATTTTTTAACCGACTGCATAATAAAGGAGGTTATCAATTCAACCCGTACGTATGTAATATATCCCGAACTGCCCAGTTTTC
Organism: Stenoptilia bipunctidactyla; assembly: GCA_944452665.1. Classification (NCBI taxonomy): domain Eukaryota; kingdom Metazoa; phylum Arthropoda; class Insecta; order Lepidoptera; family Pterophoridae; genus Stenoptilia; species Stenoptilia bipunctidactyla. The sequence goes on along the minus strand of OX101741.1, from coordinate 8,487,020 downwards.
GAAAGTCTATATCTAATGCTGATCTGAAAACATGTGCCTAATTTCAAAAGTGTATGTATATATGTTTTTATGTTTGTGTTCGCATACTACGGAACTAAAGGTCTGATTTCAGTAATTATTTTTTTGTGGTATTGATAGTGGTAAGGTACTTACTCCAAAACTTAGGTAAAAAAAAAAATAAGAAATAGGAATAGACTTCAAAATTGAACTGAATTGAATTGAATTAATATATATTAATTCAAATTAATAATTCGCTCTTGTATGATTTTTTTAAATATTTTTATAGGCACTTAAGTACTTTATAATTTGCTTTTATTTGTTAGAAGATACTTCAGCGAAGGTGTCATATAAAACCATTGCACACCTATTTATTGAAAAAAAAAGGAAATTTTCGAAAAAAAGAAACGTAGATGTTTCACTTCAGCCAAAGTTTTGATAAAGACTAGAAAATGTGAATGTGAAATAACTGAAAAAAGACTAACGTCCGGCAAACGAGAGGTCTCAGGTTCGAGTCCTGTTCGTTTAATGATTTTATTTAGCATGTTTTTTCAGTTATTTAAGAATGATTGAGCATAAATGCAAAAACTTAAGAATATTATGTGAATGCGAAGTTGATTTGTTGATTAACTAACAATTTATTATCTTCTTTCAGAGTTTCTACCAGCACGTGTTCAACGGCTGCTATGCAGTTCTGCTGTTCATCGTGGTCATATTCTTCTTGATTTACGGCGTCGAAGTCTATTTCAAGGTATGTCATTTACTGTAATGATAGTTGTAAGTTGGTGTGAATAAAAAAATACTTAGTGGAAAAGACGGGTTACAAGTTACCAGTCACTCGTGACTACGGAGTCTTTAATGACACCGAAACGTCGTCGAGTTAAAATGTGAAATCAATATATATAAAACTGTTCCGTTACTGACAGAGTTACTGAGTGACTGACAGACAACGTACAGCCTTAACTACTGGGCGTAGAGAGCTGAAATTTGGAACATACATTCTTTAGGGGATGTAGGGGTGCACTAAGGAAGGAATTCTCGAAATTCCCTCGGGAACGGGAATTATTGGACTTTTTAGTTTGTATGAAAAATCTTATTCCTTGAATGCACGGATATGATACCTACTTGGCATAAAAGTTCTTGTTATGAAAGGAATTCCCGAAATTCCCACGGGAACGGGAAATATATGATGTTTTAGTTTGTATTATAAAATCTTATTCTTTGATTGCACGGATGTGATACTTGGTATAAAGGTTCCTCAATAAGTGTCTGTTTGTATAATGGAAGGAATTCCCGGAATTCCCACGGGAACGGAAAATAGGACTTTTCAGCTTATGCGTGTACGAAGTCGCGGGCAAACACTCGTTTATATATAGGTTCAATTTGAATTAGCGCATCACCTCTTGCAGGCAGCCTCTCCACATCAAATCCTACAACATTTGTTGTTGCTCTTTACTCTACATTTTGTAAGAACTACCTATTATTATTTTGAAGCGATATTTTACTGCGCAAGAGGCTATAAGTACTTTTTGTATGGAAAAACTAAAATTTTATAAACTATTAATTTTGATAAGTTGTACAACTAATGCTGTAGGATTTGATGTGGAGAGGCTGCCTACAAGAGGTAATGCGCTAATTAAAATTAACCCTGTATAAGCGATTAAATTCGATTAAAAATTATTTTATTTAATATAATGAATAGTGAAAACCAAATATTATGATTTGAGTACTTTCTTAGCCACAATACAGATGTCAAAAATATAAAAGAAAGACTTTGAGTATCAAAGGTCGACGTATAACTTTGTATGAGAGCTGGTACCCGCCTCAATAGACATGTGTGATATATCGTTGAAAAGAGTTCATCTTCTAGAACAAGAATTGGTATGGCGCCTGTCTTGATTCTGAGTCCAAGCTGATAACCAACCTAAAAAAATTAAAAAGCTACCTTAATTCAGGTGTGCATCAGATAATCAGGGCGGCGCCGCGGCGGTGTCGCTTACTATCTATGCTATAAGTTATAACTGTCTACTATTTTGACTCTGAACGGACTAACGATCGGAACTTGGCGCCATAGTAACTTTGATTCAGATTACTAAGACCTTTCCAACTGCGTATCTTACATGGCTATTGGAGGTGGGTACCGAAAGTACGCGAATGAAAATCGAAGTTATTTTTTTCATTGAGATAAAAGAGGTAGTTAAATTTGTAGCCAAAAACAGAAGCCAGTGTTTTCCTTCTAGACTCATCTATACATCCTAATTATAACCTCGTTGTCCTCTTAGGCTGTAATTATTAATAAAACACTTCACTCGTGACCGACGTGGTTGTAAAGAAAGACACTGAAATGTCGAGTTGAAATGCAGAGTATAAGTAAATTCGGTAAGCTTAGCTGTATTTTTATCAATTATAAATTTGTTCTTTTGAATGTTTATCTATACTATACTAATAATATCATAAAGAGGAAACCTTTGTATTTTTGTATGTTTGTATTGAATAGGCTCAAAAACAACTGGACCGATTTCAAAATTTCTTTTACCATTACTTAGAGGGATTCTTCCGAATCCGTATAGGCTACTTTTTATCCCGAAAATCCCGCGGGAATCGAAATTGCGCGGGTAAAACCGCGCGCAACAGCTAGTGCTTAAATAAAAAAGCGGTCTATATGTTATCCTTGATTGATAAATCGTGAAAAGTAAAAACCTAATTTCTCGTAATATCAATCTCAAATTATCAGATTCACTTAGGTATTGGTTTTCTCTGATGCTAAATGTTAAATCATATTGAACCTGATATTTATTTACCATCAAGTGAAAATCAAACGCGAGTAAAGTCACCAATATTTTTTTTATTTTATTTAAATAAGGCTTACCAACTAAATACATAAAATCACATTACATAAAATACATAATTCACAAATATATTGTGGTACTTATGTATCTAAATTGAAGGTATGCGCTACTTTTACAGGAAGAATTTTTTTTACGCGAGACTAAATTTAAAACAGAAACTAGGATGATTTATAAAAAAGAAGTTAAATAAATTTATTACAAAATAAAACAACAATAATAAAATTTAAATTAAAGACAATTTTTGCAACATACATAAATACTTTTTTTATAGGAAGCTAAACTATCACAAAAAATATCTAAATTACTATTTTGAAATATATTAACTTTTTAACATTGTTAAAATAGGAGAGGAACTGCCATATTTTGTTTTTCTCAAGGCCACTGAAAAGGGCTTATAATTATTCAGACGAGCAGTGACCCTAGGGGCTAATATATTAATCTGTTCTAGGAAAGACGGACAATCCACTATAAAAATTGTTTTTTTTTACTCTTAAATTTCACGATTACATAAAATACGTTTTAAACTAGATTTTACCACATCTAATTATAATCCTTATGGGTTTCGGTAGATATATTCAAATGACTTGTTCATCAGTACGGTTGGCAAAAAGGAAGACGTTGATTGTCCGTTTCCGTCTCTCTTTTCTTGATTAAGTTCGTCGTGGTCGGTTTTACAGACGGCAGTTATATAAAGAATCTGCGTGTTAAAAAAATATAGTGTTGAATTATGGATATATATTGTTGAACTAGCTGACCCGGGAAACTTAGTTCCGCCAGTCGATTCTTAATTTTTTTTTTTATTATAATACCTACTTAATTGCTTTTTATTTTTACTTATTCCAAATTAAGTTATATTTTTATTGAAAATAGCTGTACCCGCGACTTGTCTACTTATTCTAAAGAGTTTTTTTAGTACTACCCATTGACGCGCTTCTTCAGATACCTATAATGAAAAAAAATAAGAAACAAATATTCTAAAATAAACGTAGCCTAAGTTACTCCTTATTACATTAGCCACCTGCCGATTAAACCCCGTCAAAATTCAGAGATTAGCCGGAACAAATAGACTTGTAAAAATTGTTATTTTGGTGTATATGCATGAAGTAAAAAACGGTTATTTAAATATTATAAACAGATACTCCAATTTGATTTATATGTGTAGATATACTTGGTCCAATTCGACTATCAATTGGTTACAAAAACTTACTAGATGCATACTATTTTGTAATGGATAGTAAGCCACATAATTTGGGTACTCGATACCTTTCTTAAAATTGTCGCATACTTGCATATTTAATTTAATTTTTTTTATAAGCCTTATTATTAATATAATAACTATAATAATAATTGGCCGAGACCAACGCCGAAAGCAACGCTTGCGACCTTGCGACCTTGGAGCTTGCACATGAGGTGACCGAAATGTGGGAAGTTGTGTCCACCGAAATCATCCCATTGTAATATCCGCAAACGGTTTGACCCCGGCCACACTGGTCAGACACCTTGAAAGGCTGGGATTCGGCGGTGGTTCGCTTCCAGCACGCATGCAAAAAGCGGTTTTGCTGGATACTGCCCGAATCGTTCGCCGGTTTCTTTCTCTCTTGCCCTGATACCCGACCGACTGGTCTGATTGTCGGGTCTTTTCCGCCGAAAGGCGTGTAGTTGTAAATATGCAGAATAATAATACTGTTATGAACTGTAAGTTTATTTTTATTAAAACCCATTGAAAACCAGTATTCGTCATATCAATTTAAATATTCTATCATTCTGGGTGTAGACGTCACTTGTTTAAAACATACATGATAGTTCATAAAGAAAAGGGATTAGTTAGATGTACTCGTAACCGGCGCTCATGTAAGAAAAAATATGAATGTGGAGGAAGCGAAAAAAATATGTCAGGATCATAGCAATTGATGCTCCCTTGTCTCTGCCTACCCCAAAGGGAAACAGGCGTGAGGTTATGTATCGAAGCTTATAAAATAGACTGCGATTTCTTCATGAAGAGCCATTTAGCTGAAAGAATAACACTGTGTGATGTAGCGTCGTTGGTTAAAAAGGCATTTTCCGATGTCGCCACTATAAGCAAAGGCGAATCAGGGTTTAAGGCTACAGGTATATTTCCACTGAACCCAAAAATCTTTACAGGTAAAGGCTTTGTCGTAATACAAGATTATGCCCGCGCGATTTCGTTCGCGTCTTGACTTGAATTATGATCTGTGGAATATAAAATATGAATTACGTCATCTAGTGACAAAATACGAAAATAAAATTATTCTTGAAAGAAATCTATCTCGTAAGTTATATTTTTTAGGATCAAATAGTCTATGTGCTATTCCAGACTGTACACTTTCACTATTCTAAATTTCATCCCGATCCGTTGAGCCGTTTTGACGTGATTGAGGAACAAACATCCATACATCTATTTAAACTATCGAATTTATATTACTAGATATTTCGCGCGGTTTTACCCGTGCAATTTCGAATCCTGCAGTAATATCGTGATAAAAATTTGCCTATGTGCTATTCCAGACTGTACACTATCACTATGCTAAATTTCATCCAAATCCGTTGTGCCGTTCTGACGTGATTGAGGAACAAACATCCATCCATACATCCCATCTAACCAAACTTTCACATTTATAATATTAGTTAATTAGTTACTATTATCTAATATATAAAATTCTCGTGTCACAGTTTTCGTTGCCATACTCCTCCGAAACGGCTTGACCGGTTTTGATGAAATTTTTTGTGCTTATCCGGTATCTATGAGAATATAGAAAAACAACGTTTGCCGGGTCAGCTAGTAGTAATATAAAATTTATCCCAATTTGATGAAAATTAATGTTAGCTGCATGTCCGCGAAGTTTCGTAGTCAATAGGTTATACGTGCCATTGCAAACGCACGCTACAATTAGTGGTTTAATTTAATAACTGACCTCGGATAGTCTTCTATTGTCCAAGGTAAAGGGCCCGCGAAATCCTAACATAACCATACATCAAGTACAGGTGTTCCCAGAGTCGTAAAGGTTACCTTTTACATGCGAGAGACAAATATGGAAAAATAAATATTATGTCTATCCGTATAAGGTTTAGTTTAATCGTCATTTATGTTTTGTTATTAGGGCGATTGTCGAGTTAAACGTAATGCAGCGGAATAAGGTGGATTTTGCCTTGTATTTGCGAGAGGAAGGATGTATGAGTTGAACTGTAATTTACTATTGTTAGGCCTGAGGTACGACTCTGTATGAATTATAATATTATGCCTATGAGTTTAAATATTAGACCGGTTGTGACGTGGGATTGTTGAGTTTTGTGAGTCATATATGGGCCAGTTAAATGAACTTGTGATTGTTTTATTTCAATCTAACTGTAAGATCATTATGTTTAGTCTATAAAATTATGAATGGTACTTTGGGTTACTTTAATTTGATGCAAACCTCATGATCTACTAGGTACTTTAAGCGGTATACTTATTGATACTAGATTATAGCAGGAACATAACAAAACGAAATACGTTTAGAAAGGAACCTGAGGGTACTGACCAACTTGTGGGCCCTATAGGAAACTGCGATGAAACGAGGAACTTTTCTACCGTATAGTGTTCTGATTTTCCAAAGAATGAGAAATGCTCTTTCAAGAAAGAGGATGTAGATGAAAGAGGATGTAGTGCCTAAGATTGAAAAGGGTATGCTACGGTGGTTTGGGCATTTGGAAAGGATGAGTGAAAGTAGATTTACGAAAGAGGTGTACAGAACAAGAATGGATGGTGTTGTTGGAAGGGGCCGGCCTAGGCGAACGTAAGCCGATCAAATTGGCGACATTTTTACAGTTTTTAACCGGCGATCATGTATTTAAAGATTGATGAACGTGGAAGAAGCGAAATAGGTATGTCTGGATCGCAGCAATTGGTGTTCCCTTGTCTCTGCCTACCCCAAAGGGAGACAGGCGTGAGGCTATGTATGTATGTATGTATGAGAAATGCTCCTATACGTAAAAAACTGCAGTACTTACTGATTATTTCAATCGAGGACAACTTTTGTATTTCTGACAGTAGAGCAGAATTGCGTATCCTTTTGTATATAATTCTCCGTATAGGATACATACATATTCTTATTCATTTACGAATATTGAACATTTATAAATGTAGCTAGCATTGGGATAATTAAAGACATACCTAGCTACATATTTATCTGCAGGGTTGAAGATATAGTTAAATAATAAAAACGAACAGGTTAAAGTACATTTTTATTGTATTACCAAAGCCAAATTGCGCCCGACTTGAACTGGGTAATCCATCCAGATTTCAAGTCGGGCGCAATTTGGTTTTAAGTTGTTCCGTTCTTTGCTGTTATGCCTATACTTTAACCGACTTCGTCGGCCAAACGTGAACATATGTATACTTTTTGTGCTAGAGCGGGACCAAAATTGCTGAATCATTTTTTTTTTTATTTTACAAAATGTATTAGTTAAGTATACAAAATTTCATAGCAAAAAAATAATAAAAGCGCTATTTTGTATATGGTACTATTTTGTGTTTCAAAACATCGGGTCTTCATTCGAATCTGCCTTGCCGTACAGGGCGCTGCGCCATGCATTTTCCATCCGAATTTCGAGCAGGAAAAATACATTTAAATGATCTTTTGGTCTATTTGCAAAAGTGGGACTATGTTGGCAGTGCTGTGGACACAGGGACAGACGCCCTGAAAGCGGAACTTTCGGGCCTAAAGCGGGACGTATCTTCACGTTAGTTATGTATCTTAATGTTTAGGTGAGCCGCGAGACCTATTGTAAGACTGAGGCAGATGTAGGAGAGAACTACCTTAACATACAGACAGACAAAAGTTTATTTTTATATGATTTAGAGACAACTACAGCTAGCATCGAAGTAGCGACTTTATGAAAATTATTCAATCTTGACTTCGCCTACAGCTGTAATGTGGCATTTTACAACATTACTTGTGGTTTGCTTCCAGCCACAACTGCACAAACTGTTATTTTCATAACCACATAAAAGTGTATATCTATTAATATTGTATTCTTTGTTCGAATCGGCTCGAGCTTGCTTATTAATATTAGAAGTTTTTGTTTAGTATTTATGTTTGGAAAAGAACAATAGAACAATTTTGATATTGTTCCCTGTGGTTTTAGATGGTTTTTGATCTTTTAATTCTTGGTTTGGCTTTTGTTTTTTTATTGCCTCAAACAGTTTATTGTTGTTAATTAAAACAGAACTGTGCTGGTTTGATTGAAATTGAGCTTTTGAATAAATAAATAAATCATTTAAAATCTGTGTTCGTAAGTTCAGTTTTTAAGAGTGGAGAAAATACTTGAAAGCAAGTTAGATCGTCTAATAGTTTAATTCCAGATAAACTTATGACTTTTTCTATGAAATATAAGAGTTTTTCTATTACTGTTAGTTTTTCTATCAAACGGTAACCTGGAAGCTTGTTCGATCAAGTTGAAAATTAACCTGAAACGATCACAGCTTACAGTTTATCATTACACATTACGTTTAAAATACAGTGGTAACAGCACTTGTTTAAATAACTATAGCCTTGGGTTTGAGTCAAACTTGCGATACTTTATTAGTATTTATAATCTTTAATTCTTTGAATTCAACTGTGTTTAATATTGCATAATTATTTTTCAGCTCCGCGGCGAGTTCCTGAAGGAAACCAAAGTATGTTCCATCCTCTCGCCGCGGCCCGGCGCTGCCGACGACTTCGACGAAGCCAGGCATTCGCTGGTTAAGCAGGTGAGATTTAAATTCGGCGAAGGCGCGCCTGCTCTCACACCTAAAGATGGGCTCAAATTCAAAATTCAATTCAGCCTATTATACAGTCTTGGCGTTTATTTATACTTCATTGCACACTTACAAAATAATAAAAGGAAAAGAATACATTAGAACAAAAACAGTTTTGAAAGGTATAAAGCGATTTCTTACATATATGTATTTGTGCTATGTGCTTATGTAATTATATTCTAGGCTCGCCCTCTAGTTTGCTACACGGTATTTATACCGTGTATACTTTTTAAACTGCTTACTTTGAGGCCATGTAGCTGGTGAGATTGTCTGGGGATATAATTTATAATTAAATTATGTCAATATCATTTTTTTATTCAAAATTTCTTTATTTGGTACATAGTCTGCATATACTAGTACATAATACACATAATTGAGCCATTAAAAACTTAGGCGCTTTGCCTACGGACAAACTTAAAAGTTACCGACTTTATAAAAGTCTCCTGTAAAAAAAATATTGTCGCATTTTAATGGTGATCTGTGAGCTAGTACAGACTGCAACAGAATTATGTATACCACCCAGTCTCCCGCATGCAACGCGTATGTATATTGTATGTGTGCGGAGACTGGGATGTATACATAATTCTGTTGTAGATTGTAACAAAACTGAGTTCCTCAGTCTACGAAAATGGCTTCTAACACTAACGACTACTGTATACAACTATACAGCACTTGGGGCCGACTGCTTAACATGCCTTCCAAAGTACGGAAATCGCGGTAAGAAATTAATAAAAATAAAAATGTGTTTATTTCAGGCAGAGTCCATAGTGTGTTAGTAAAAAGAAAAGAAAATCTCAGTGCCTATGATACTAAAACAAAATAATAAATAAACAAAGAAAACAAACAACAACATAGGTACCGAGCTTAGTTAGACAGGAGTGTGCACCCAATGTAGCAAGATTGGGCAGTCGGGCTTCTCGCTAATGAATGGTCGGCGGTCCCCCATTCTTGTACCAACCGCGCCGAACATTGCTTAATTTGCAATATCCATCGATATACATGGGAGCTACTGCAACACACTTGACACATAATACAAATACATACAATAACCTTATGGGGTTATTGCAGAACACCAGAGGTTTTTAAACCATCTGATGTCACGTTTGACAATTTTGGAGGCATTATAATGGTGAATAGAGATTATTGCAGTGACAGGGGGTCAGCCTTTCGCCCACAAAAAAAAAACCTCCAATAAAACGTCTGTCCCTTAACTGGCTTTTACAGTATGCCCGGGAAGAGAAGCAGCTGGCACATTCTATGTTTTTCGTTCGCTCCCAGTCCAGCAGTCCCAGTTTAGTTATAGGAGATGCAGTATAGTACCTATAACACTATAGCTATATGCTTATTTTAGTTAGATTGCATGGTCCGGATATATAAAACAAATCCAAAAGATGTATATGATATATTTTTCTAATTTTTTTTAAATTCTCAGGGTATCCAAACAAACCTAGCTGCCAACGGATCAGTGGACCTGCGCGCTGTCAATCTGTCGCAGCTGCATCAATCGCGCTTCGGGTTGATCAGTCAGGCGGTCATGTTGATACTGATAGCGAGTTTCCTGGCCTCGGAGACTCTTAGCGAACTTTGGAAGGCTAAGTAAGTGGATTTAAGTTATTTTATACTTTACATACCTATCATCACGCCTGTCTCCCTTTGGAGGCAGAGACTAGGTAACGCCAAGTGCTACGATCCAGACACATCTCTTTTGCTTTCTCCACTTTCATTCTTACGTGCTCTTCAACTGAGCTACCGGGCCCTGGCGACACGCCACCGAAATTACTTAGCATGTTCTGTTTTAAGTTATATTGCTAACGTAGCTTCATCTAATTGTATAGCTAATTAAATTCGATGGCGCATCGCCAGGTCCCGGTAGCTTTGGAAGAGCACTCGTCCAGCAAGCGGGAGTCCCAAGTTCGTGTCCTGGTTGGGTGATTTTATTTAGAATTTTTTTTCAGTTCAGACATTATCATTAACGTAATTTTTCTAATCTCCAGAGTCCCCGTGGTATCTCGCAACTGGCACGACGTGGTATTCCGTCTCGCCGAGATCGGCGTGGCCCTCTGGTTCCCCTGTGTCTTGTGGAACTCGATGGCTCCCGAACGCCTTTGGATATTGAACCCGAGACGCCTACTAGCGAGGCAGCTGCCTGACCCTGCACCATTGGATCCACCACCGCTTAAGGTATGAAATTATGATATTTATTTATTTCAGGCAACTTAAGAATAGTCATCATCATCACAACTCTTTGTAATGAGCCCACTGCAGGGCTATGAGTCTCTCCTCTGGGTGACGAGGAGGTATACGACTATACAGCACCTGGGACCGACTGATTAACGTGCATTCCAAAGCACGGAATGAATAGTCGGCGGTCACCCATCCAAGTACCGACCGCGCTGCAAAATCGTTTGATACACACAGCACCCACGTCGCCACGACGACTTCCCGACTACTACTTAAGAATATTACAAGATGTTTATTACTAATTCTAAGGCCCATATCAAATATTCAGGGTTGCTTGTTAGTCACCAGCCAAATTTAAATCTTATTGTCTTTGGTTAGATATAAACGAACGTGCATATTTATTTTAGTAGTAAGCTCAGTAGAAAAAAAATAAAGATATGTCACCACAAACTCTTTTACAAATAGCCGCTGTTGATGAATATAGCTACTCAACTCAAACTCAAATATTATTTATTTCGTAAGTATTTAAATATATTTTAAATAAGTCAAACAATTTACAAATTGAACTGAATCTACCACCACTTTGGAAAGTCGATCTGTAGAGAAGAAGTGGCAAGAAACTCAACAGCAATCATCTTTTAAAAATAATAAAAAAAAATACACAATAACAATTTACAGCCAGGGAATCCCATTATCTTGCATCCGGATATCTTACAGTAAACCTTTTAACATAACACTTATCCTTAAATCGATCGAAGGGTTAATCTTAAATATTTTGGAATTTTATACTACGAAGCGATATTTTATTGTTAATACTACGACGTAGTACTACAAGAGGTTTTGTAGTAGCGCGTAGTCGTCTTTATTTTAATGGTATTTATTCATAATTTAGAGTCACCATGCGTTGCTTAATATGTTAGCAAATATATTAATATCCTTGTAAAAAATACATACCTTTCTTTTGCAAAAATTGTATCTATAAATGATAGTTATTGTGTAAGAAATTTTAGCCGGTGATTCAAAAACATCCCTGTATACCTGAACCTAATATAAATAAAGAATGCTCTTGAGTGAAAACTGAAAACCGGTCACGGCGTTGAAAGTCAGTTGTAGCTGTCCTCTTGAATACCTATGGATTTTTATTGAAGTCACTGCCGAAATATTTTCAAATATCAAATTATTTCATAGATAATTTTGGGGAGGCTGACTGTTAATTCATAAAAATCCTATCTTACGTTTAATTTGAGGATACCCTATAGTAGCACCGTTTTAAAATGGTATTCATAATAGATCAAAATTAACAATCTTAGTGAAGTCGACGTAATGAAATTTTTGATCTACGATTCGATTGCTTAGACGTATTCAGGATTAAAATTTCAAGATGGCCGCTTATATTCATTGAATCAATATCGATTCAATAGTAGGAATCCCTGTCGACTTAATTAGTTATTTAAAGTCAAAGTCAAAAAATTCTTTACTTCGTAGGTATTTACATACACTTGCAATACGTTGATTTATAAAAAAATTAACTGAATCTACCACTACTTCGGAAAGGGAAAGTCGATCTATTGAGAAGAAATGGCAAGAAACTTATCAGTAATAATAATCTTTTAAAAATACACAGTAATAGTTTACAGCCAGGGAATCCCATCTTCTTGAATCCGGATATCTTATAGGATATTAATTATTATTGAACCTTATTTCTTATTTTTATTTTTATTTTTTATTTAACAATTTATGTACACATAAGTTTGGACACAATTTAAAGATACATGGATCAAAAATAAGTACAAAGGTACAGCTTATCTCTAATGAGATCTCTTCCAGCAGACCTAGGACTGGAGAGTTTGTTTAGGATGCAATGATAGTGTGCACAAATCTATAATATCGCATAAACTGCTTGAAATAATATAAATACATATATACCAATATATACATATATAATATTAATATAAACATAAATATATATACAATATATCAAAATAATATTGTTTATATTCATAACTTACAGTTGAGAAAAGTACTGATCTTTGACTTTCTTTTTAAAATTAGATATAGTTTTACACTCACGAATTACATGAGGTAGTGAATTCCACAACCTGACTGCATGGGCGGAGAAAGAGTAGGAATAAAAATCGGTTTTATGAGAAGGCATAAGTAGAAAAGTACGCACGTGTGCTCTACATGGCGCATTCTGACAGTGTGAGTATGAAAACCTTTCACACAAATAAGGAGGAGTGAGTGGATTATTAAGGATATTGAAAAGGAGACAAAGGATTATGGAATTTCGACGGTAGCGTATTGGAAGCCAACGAAGTTGCTTCCGATATTCAGAGATATGATCGAACTTTTTCAAGCCAAATATAAAGCGAATGCAAAGATTTTGCAGACGCTCCAATTTGTTCAGAAGTTCCTCCGTGGTAGAATAAGTGACTGCTTATTCTTATTTATTTCTTACTAAAACTTAATCTATTTCATAGGTACTGCGTCAGGTTTGATATAACAATTTTCCTATTCATGTTATGGTCTTCGGAAAAATCTCGTTTACAAACGATACATCCGGTATGTCTTTTGTTAATCGCTGTTTTACCAAGGTCGTCAGCCATGTTGCTTTTGTCCTTTTGAGATTCGTTCATTCATTCGTTCAAACGGTGTTCTGAATTTGAAATTGAAACTGGTTTGCTTATAGCAGGATTCTATTGATGTTGCTGTTTTGGCTTTGATGTTCATAACAATTGAAATAAGTAGACTTTATGAATTAATTCGTCCCTTTAGCAAATACTTGACTCTCGCCACGTAACCTGGCGTCAAAAGGCCGCCATTATCCGTCTACTGATCGAGAGCCTGTACTGGAATTTTTGGAGCTTAATTGTCACTGTCGTTATCAAACCGAGAGCGTTGACAGCTCCGGACGTTGATGACGTTGACAGCCAAAACGTGTCAGATGAGAACGGGGGTTCGGAACGTAATGCCAGCGAAAAAAAGGCAAAATCTAAGAGTGATTTGGTAAGTTGTATACGACGTTTTTAGCACTTTTGTTCTTAGAACGACGTAATATTTTGCGAAGGGCTTTTCTTTTGTATTTTTTTTTGTATTTTGGGTATATTAGCTTTTTTAAATTAGGGAAAAATACTCGGGATCCGATTTTGTAGCATTAGAAATATAGATTCAACCTCATTTTGAATGCTATGTTTATAAAATAGCGTCAAAATTTATCGATTTCAGAGGTTTTTACTTATTTACACATTTATTGAATAGATATAATGCATCCGGGAATGGCTGCTCAATATACTGTTGTGCAATTTTTATCACAAATAGGTTTACAATAGATCTAACTGTTCTTCATTCGTAAAACGACACATACCTAACACAATAATAATGTATTTAAAATCAAAACGAAGAGGTAATGAACTAGCTCCGTAACTCCCACCTCGGCCGCGGTGTGCACTGTCCCATAATGAATCAAATTAGTTGCTCCACCAGCAAAGAGCACTCGCAACGTACCACTGGGGTCAGTTAGTGCAGAGCCAAAAATATAATGTGTGGGAGCAGGGTTTGACCGTCAAACTGACAACTACCATCATAGTTATTTGTGAAGGTTCTCGGGGTCTGAGAAAACGTAGAAACGGCGAGTTAAATCTGCTTAGATAATCATTTAGATAAAATACCTACTTTGTAACCGAATTTATCGACTACAATTAAATTTTATAGATAAAAATAAATTAAAATGGAATTGTAACTTAGCGATAAAACTTAAGACAATATTAGATAGCCTTTTATCTAATGGAACAAATTGTGAAAATAACAGAAACTATGGCGAAAACTATATTTCTACGTGCCAATTAAAATCAGACGACATTTCGTTTTGAATGAGGCCTTTTCGTTTCATTTTTTTTAAGCTTTTTCAATACATACTAGATGGCGTTGAAAAAAACTGAAGAGTCAATGTCAATATCGTATCCTCTTTGTTGACAGTTGACTGATCGTAGAGATAAAATTCTTGCTGATTGCCATAACCTTCAAATTAATAATATTACATTTCATTGTTTTTTATTCTCCTAGTTTGTTTTGCAGCGTTTTTTCTTTACATGAAGTATATTAATAATTATTACACGTAGGTACGGTACTGAAATTGGTACTTGAGTTGACACTTGAGTTAGATCAGCGCCATCTAATGTTGAAAATTGAAGTACTTTTTTTTTTAAATCGTAGACTGAATCGTAAACTCCTCATTTCCCGACTGTTAGCCCCGACTGGCGCACTGAGACACGGGTCGAGATATTGTATAAGTGTGCGTGCGGCGACGCATAGTTACTTTGGCGCACACATCAAGCCGCGCGCGATGCGTTGGTATGAAGATAGCCTACTTCCCCTCTTTATACTACGGTATTAGTCTTTGTACTGATAGGCATTTACAATCAGTATTATGGCATTTAATTATCATTATAGGTACGCAGTTTTCCATAAATAAATTTTGTGCACTATTTTTGTAGGCATAAGTCTGTTGTACCGTGAATAAACGGAAACTGGATTTTTAATATCCGTTAGGTTTAGACAATTAAAAAAAAATCTGATAGTATTTTATATAACTCATAAATCTATCAGCAGGAATCAAATCTTGTTTGGAAAAAAATATTTAACGACCTATTTGGAACTTAACATGTCTGAGACATTTTCACCGTACACAGTCTTATTATTAAGTTGGGTTTCATCATTTCTATGGTTGGTTTCACCATGGTTTCTGGTCACATATAACGGTTTTATATTCCAGATATGAAACCGTTATATGTTTCATATTTGGAATATGACATTATGATAGGGATCAATTTTACTGTCAAGTGTAATCTTATATTCAATGAACAAACGTAAAATATTGTCAAAAAAGTATTTTTTTATTTATTTGTTTAAAGTCAAAAAATATTTATTTCGAAGATATTTAAATACACTTGAAATAGTCAAACTACACTCGAGAGCAAAGAATTAGGGTCGGAGACAAAACTCATGATATCTCTTAAACTATAAACGCTAGCTTATTCAAATAAAAAGCAGTAGGAAGCCTTTTTTCTTTAATGCCAAATATAAGAAGTGAATAAAAGTAATCTATTTTTTTAAGAAATGACATAAAATAAAGAAAGACTGCCAATATCTGCTCAGTGGTTAATTGTACAATGCATCAAACTAAAAAGCGGAAAATAAAAAGTAATACCAAAAACGAAAAACCCGACTGCGGAATACAGAAGTTTCAACTAAAAAGCACGTCCCCGCCTGCCGCTACTATTTTTTATTACAAATACTGTTTAAAAACTCTTTAAGTCTCATGTGCTTGTTTTGTGCTTTTTAGTTGAAATTTCTGTATTCCGCAGTCGGGTTTTTAGTTTTTGTAATTACTTTTTATTATAAAATAAAACGACAATATAGCAAAAACATACTTTTAATACATCATACCCCCATTTAGCAACCTTACAGCCTCCCGAACTCCCGTTTCAGCCGCGCCATGCACCGTCCCATAATGAATCAGATTTGTCGCTTCACCAGCAAAGAGCACCCGCAACTTGCCACTGGGGTCAGTTATTGGAACTCCGAGATCGCCCCGAGCTTGTGGGTAGTTTGGTGTTTCATTGTTGTCGAAAGTGTAGGAACCGCGCGTGTAGGGGTTGGAGTACCAGTTTGATCTAGGAGATAGAAGATAATATTGGTTTTTATACGTCTATAGTAATATAATGAAGTTTTTCTCATTGTAGGGTCTACTTTGTATAGTCGTTAGAATCCGAACGACCAGTGTTTGGTAGTAGGAAGCCAGCAGGGTCCGCATGGTAAGCGACATTCCTTCGTATAAATTCGCCGGCACATATCACCATTCTGGCAATATCTTATGAAAAGCATTGCTCATCCATTTCTTAACCTGCGTGTTGTCATCTTCGACCTCATCTTCTCTTACATCAGGTGAGATTGAGGTCAAATGCGGGTTTAGAATTCTTTGAGGAAGGTCTTTATAGAATTTACCATTATTCTTTTACAAAACTTTGAAATATAGTATTGCATGTTTTTTTCTAAACAGAATGGTTTAAATATATAGTGTTTGAGCTGTTGGTTTGATTTGAAGTATTTGATTTTTGACGTTTGGTGGTAGGGATCCCGAACTAAAATAAAACAAAACTCGCAAAAAGTTATATTTGTAATGAAAATAATGCATTGCAATATTATACAATTGACATAATTTTTAATGCTTTTATATATTATTTATTTTAGTTTAGATGTATACTTTATATGTTTATGAAAAGCTTAATGTAAAATAAACCACCAGTAAAACTTCTTTTGAATTGAATCAGTAACCCCAACGTAGCGTAGCTTGTATGGAGTCTCCTCAAGTTTAGTTTCTTAATATTTTAGTTCTGATACTTTTTAAATAATCATTAACTTAAATCATACGAATTATCGTGCATTCCATTCATCCATTAAGAGCTGGAACATCAAGTTTACTGACGTCCTGAAATGGACTTAGGCATTTGGATGGAAGGAATCAGCAAGGGTTGGTCCTATGGTATAGGTTTTATACGAGTATAAAATTATAGACTTTCAATTTACGGGGAAACGTAAATACTTGAATAATCTGACGGCGAAGTTTTGATTGTATAAAAATATTCTTTTTACCTGAGTATTCCAATTGGATCTGGTATAATTCTGCTTTTGCCGAGGAACAGTTTAGTGAGCCACATTATCTTTTCTTGTACGACACTGTCTGGTAAGCTTTCCATCTGTTAGGGAAATGAGAAACGTTTTAAAGGAGGCTTTATTAATTTTGAATTAACGGCAATGACCAGGATGAAATTTAAGAACATAAAATAGTAAATAAAACACTTTTTAATCGAAATTTTCGCGTATCATTACATTTTAAATTTTAACTCGTTCACGAAAGAGTCCGGCAAAAAAATGTTTTACTTAATACTATCGCGAAAACTCAAGACAATATTAACATAAAGTAGATACATTTATGTGTTTTCCGAATAAAAAGTAAATGTATTTCTAATTTTCATACAATATTTCAGTTAAATTCGTGATCGTAGAATATCTACTTTTTTATCCGACTATGACAGAAGACAATCGATGAAGGATAAAGAACGGTCATTATTTTAGGCCTTTTAGCCGTAGAACGAAATTCGTAGTAAACAAATTTATCAATATAAAAAAAACAAAGGAATCAATCTTCAAAATGGTTTTGATCGATTCTCATTACGATTGATTAACTTCCATGCTGGACTGGGAGCGAAAGAAAAACATAGAATGTGCCAGCAACTTCTCTTCCCGGGCATACTGTAAAAGTCGGTTGAGGGACACAGGTTTTATTGGCATTTTTGTGGGCGATAGGCTGACCCCCTGTCACTGCAATAGCCTCTCGCAATCATTATAATACCTCATTAGTCAAACGTGACATCAGATGGTCTTATAACCTCTGATGTTCTGCCTACCCCATAAGGGATACAGGCGTGAAGTTATGTATGTATGATTATCGGGCTCATTACACGGAGTTGATGATATCGCTGTTTTTATCCCATATAAAAGGAAGTTAACATAAACACAGGTTCAGGTGAGAGAGACGTCATCGGTTAGTCATTGACAAACATACCTTCTTAGCCGCGTCTCCCGTAGTCCAATACACCAGCACATTGCTGGCTCCCATCGAAGAGGATGCTCCAAAGATCTTAAGCAGCCAACTGTCCGCTTCGCTGACTGTCCTTCTCTCTTCTCCTCTCCAAAGGAAAGAAAGGAAGGTGTGGTTCTGCGGCCACCAGCGCTCAGGGAAACTCAGTATGACTTTGTCGACTGTCCCTATCGACATCTTCTCGATAGCTGCGACCTTTGTCGCGGGTAGCGGTGGAACAAATAGGGACGCGTGTCTAGATAAAATATTTATTGCGTTTAAATTTAATTCCAAAATTAAATTGTTATTTAAGCTTCAGTGAAAACCTGCTGAAGTTGTAATTTTTTTTTTTGGGAATTGGCCTAGTGTCGTGCCTAAAACTTATCTTAGTTTGGAAAATTACTAAGAAGCTATGATTGATTCTGATTTCAAAATAATATGTGAAGGTTTTGTTGGTAAAATTTAATTCTTAAATCACAGGGTGGTTCAAGTTTTCCCTGTAGTTACGTTTATCATAACGTTTATATGTTATTTAAGTTAGACATAGCCTATGTCGCGATTTTATGTGTCGTTGTAAATTTCAAAGAGCATTATGTTTTCTTCTTCTTAAATTATTAAAAAATATGAATGAGTGAGAAAGGAATCCATATTCATATGGTAAATGTAAATTAAAGGTGATATATCCATGTTTTATATAGAACCAATTTGTTTGTGTTTAATAAATGATATTTCCACGCCATGCTCCAGCAATACATTAATCCTTTCTTTCTATTAATTACATAGCAATATCTATGGACATAGATATTGTTATGTCGCTTAACATCACGTGGATAGTAAAAAAATAAATCCTTAGCCAACTTTAAAACTTTTGAAGCTTACCTTTCCTTCAACACTCCCAATGACACGGTAACTATGACATTGTCAGCCTTATAAGTTTCCCCAGTTCTCGTGGTGACTTGTACTGAACCAGTCGAATAGTTTATTGATGTCACTTCGGTCTTAAGTTTTATCTCCAAGTTGGGTATTCCGGCGCCATTTTTGTATTTGTTCTGGAAAGAGTAGTTGCATTGGTTTCATTAAGTCCACTATCCTTGTTCTCCAAGTTTCTTTAGAATTTTATCAATCTAATAATCTTGCTGGAGAAATCGCTATTGGCATATTGGTTATCTTAATCACATCAACCCCCAAGGTTAAAATGTGCTATCAGGACAACATCTGCCACCATCAGGAATGGAATGCTAAGCAGTCCCAGTTACGGTATATCTATTTCAAGTTTTATTATAAGATATCCGGATGCAAGAACATGGGATTCCCTGGTTGTTAATTGTTATTGTGTATTTTTAAAAGATGATTGCTGTTGAGTTTCTTGCCACTTCTTCTCAACAGATCGACTTTCCGAAGTGGTGGTAGATTCAGTTCAATTTGTAAATTGTGACTTATTTCAAATGTATTTAAATACTTACGAAATAAAGATTCTTTTGACTTTGACTATATACAACATCAATTTTTGTTCATGCGAAATTAAGCACATGGGTCAAATATTTTCGTAAAAAAATTCGGTATAAAAAAAATATATTATCTTAAAACTCAGCAAGATTGAGTCCATATAAAAGCATATTACCACTCTATGGTTGAAATCCTTCGCTTCTAAATAAAGACAACTTCATGATAGATAGCACCGTTTTTATTTTACAAAATATTATTTCACAACGCATGTCTTTAGCGTCTTACGAATCATCGTCCATCTTCTTTTCTTTCTTATTTCAACCAATCACAATCTAGCATTCTCAAATCTGTTCAGCCTTTCATTCCATTAAAAAAAAATACACTAAACCTTTCACTCACATCTTACGTTCCGTTCCTACAGTACTAACCAGCAAGATATCAAAGAAGGTCTTATATCCATTTCTATGCCAGCTGGCCGTTAAAGGTCCTTCCAGATCGCGGTACTTGTAGGCGGTAGTGGCGTCATTCCAGTCATTGGAGCCATCCATTCCACACTGGCTGCGGTTAAGATAGTCTAGGAGCTCAAACAAATAGTCCTTGTCTTGTAGGACTTCAGGACGGTTCTGCTTAAGGAAGTCTTTTACACTGAAATCAAAAAAGTATGGCTAAGTTAATAATGTTTATTTCTCATATAAAAAATAAGCATAAATAAGAATGGAACTTTGGTTGGTTAAATATGAATTGAACAGGCGCGTCGGATTGGTTTAAAGTAGTCATACCGTATCTGAATAAGCGGCTCGTAAAAGGTGGCTAAAAGGCTGAAAGCCTCGCTAAGTGGTACATACAACTCTTTTGTGGCTTCCAGCGATTCCACTTCATATAGTCTTTCGAATATCATCGGTCCTGCGCTGGTGTGTCCCAGTAATATTTTTTTAACTAACTCATAGTCACTTACCATCAGGTGCAATTAAGGTCAAAAGCGAGATAAGTCATCGTAAAAAATGATAACGATTCTAAACAGAGTCGGCTAAGAATAATTGTTACATACATACATAACCTCACGTTGTTAAGGTAGCCAGAGACAAGGAAACACCAATTGATACAATCCAGACGTGTCTCTTCCTCTACCTTCTTTAATATTTTCATATATAATCGTCGGTTACGGGTGATTTTAACTAGGCCCTTTTTAAGAATGTCGCCTAGGGCAGCCCCTTCCGACAACACCATCCATTCTACTCTGCACACCTCTCGTAAAAATACTTTCACTCATCCTTTCCAAATGTCCAAACCACAATTATTATTCATTTGTAGTAACAACGACAAACCATAATTCTTAAGACCCATAGTATTTACCTGGCAATGATGTATTCGCCAAGAGGTTGTGGTGGATGATCAGGTCCCACTACTGGGTCTTCGAGGTCCCTGAGTTGGTGCAGAAGCTGGTTATCAGCTACTGAGCCATCTGACCGGTGGCCCAGGACCTTAATGTTCTGGACCTTCACTTCGATGGAGTTGTTTTTGGCAGTGTCATAAACTATGCTGTTTTCTGTCCCGTGGATCCTGTAGGTGTGAAAGGGTTATCTTAACATTTATAACTTTTGTTATTTCGTCTTATTTTTTTGGGAAATAAAAAGTATCAGATGTTTTGCCTACCTCATAACCCCAAACTACCTTTTAACTACCCCATAAGGGATTCTTTACCGCGAACGCTGCAGAACTAAGTCTACTCGCTAGTTGTGAGATATGGGCGCCCCATTGCAATTTAGAATCTAAGGTAATTCCAAGAAAAACAGAGTTATCTACAAGATTCAATCTGTTCCCATTAAGCCGCAGATCAGACTCAACTTGTTTTACATTTGGTGCACAGAATTTTATACATTTAGTTTTTTTTATCATTGAACGCTAGATTATTTATATTGAACCACTGAACAACATTTGCGAGAGCATTGTTTACATCGTCGTAGTTTATTTTCGGTCTTATCATTTTAAAAATTAATGATGTGTCGTCAGCAAACAATACAATCTCATGATTATTGTCTACCATATAGGGTAGATCATTTATATAGACTAGAAACAAAAATATCAGATATCTTATCACAACTTTTGGTGAATTCGGGACTAGTTTCTTTAATTCAACTAAAAAATAAACAAAAGGTCATTTTCAACCGACTTCCAAAAGGAAGAGATTCTCAATTCGTGTGTATGTTCTTTTTTTTGTGTGTATGTTTCATATGATAGAGGATACTTCAGAGGTGGTACCGTATAAATTTCATCGAAATCGATTGAGTTCTTTTTGAAAAATTTGAATCTTTCCAAATAATACGGTGAATTGTACGTGGATGACCTAATACTTCAGCTAAAGCTTTGACTAGGGTTTAAAAATGTTAGTGAAGTCGGTTTTTTTCATGCTCTGCATTAGCAGGCCTGGCTCACTCCGCGCGGTACATCCGTTATTTACCTACAGCGAAGCGCTCCGCCGGCGTATTTCGAATGGATCGTGTGTCACGCGCGCGCCCGTCGGGACGTTGTAAATACCTACCTACCTAATAGCACTCACAGTAATTCTATGATCGTGGTCGCAAATAGTATTTAAAAATGGACATAAAAATAAACAAATATTCAATTAGATTATGTTTAGATTTGATTATGTTCAATTTAGCAGACAAAACATAGGTAGTATTACTAATTATTCGTCGTAACTTTTTTTTCATTTTGTACTTTAGGTAAGTTGAAACAATATTTTTTACAAACGCAGAATAACAGTAATACCTACATCGGTAGATTCTTAATTACAAATAAGGAGATTAATTATTCTTCATTAGGCAGCAACCCTAACAGCGTAAGAAAAGATAAGAGGCATGCGATAGAAAGAGACAAAACTTCTAGGTATATAAATTTGCAGGTACGTAATGCTGTGCGAGCTGAATTCCACCGTATCGCGTCGTAGCAAGACTCGAATTTATTTAGATCTTCTTGCGGAGTAATTCTTCTGTACCAACTATTACTTATTCTGTGGCATTAGTTGATTATTTTATTAACTTTATAAATAAATCCCCAGACAATCACACCAACTTCATGGCCCCAAAGTAAGCAAAGCTTGTGTTATGAGATACCATGTAGCGAACTATGAGGGAACCTAGAATATAAATACAGAAATAGATAAACACCCAGACACGGAACATTTTTTTTCTTGTTCCGTGCGAGAATCGAACCCGCAGATAAACAAAGCATGCCTTACCGAATACATGTAAAGTTAAGGTTAAAATGTCCCTTCGAACCCACCATTCAGCGCCTACTTCAACCACGCCATCACCAAAGGGTTTGGTACAGACCCTTCCACCGATTCTGTCCTGTGCCTCAAGAGCGAGTACCTTCCTTCCCGCTGGAGCCAGCAGCGAAGCCGCCATTGTCCCGGAAGACCCCAATCCGATGACTATCGTGTCATACTTCCTGTCATGAAAGAACGCAGATTTTAAATGCTGTGTTAAGTTTTGATAATTATTTATTACATCAACTAAAATATTTTTAACCGGTGGCGACAAATGCTAATTAAAACTAGTTAGTTATATTTGTTTCCATTTTATGGTATCACGGACATAAAGAAAGAAATAAGATTTATTATCACAAAAACATGCAGATACAAAAAAAAATACACAGAAAACAAGACGAATTAAAAATTACTTAAAAAATACACATTACAAAATTACAAAAAAGGTTTTTGTGATAAATGGACAGACCTCAGCAATAGCTGCCCAAAATATATTGGCAGCACTGATTTTCAGGCCTGACCTTTACAAAATATGTTGCTATATAATCTTTTCAAGGTCGATCGTCAACATTTAGAAAGAGATATATACAAAAAAGAAGCAAAAATACAATTCGTCAACGCAATCTTGTGTAAATCCTTAATTTAACTAATAAACATGAAGGCTTATTAAAGGGACGGAGGTTTTAATGGCGTTTTTGCGGGCTATAGGCTGACCCCCTGTCACTGCAATAGTCTCTCTCCATAATAATAATACCTCCAAATTCGTCAAACGTGACATCCAATGGTTTTATAGTCTCTGGTGTTCTGCCTACCCCATAAGGGATATAGGCGTGAAGTTATGTATGTATGACGTATGTAAATGAAACGTAAAAAAAATTCAAGACACTGTCAGCTCTTTTTGTGTTCATCCTGAATGGTAAGCTGAGAAACAGATAGAGATAATGATAATTAACTTTTTCATTGTTACCTTTTTCCTACCATGTCTGTCCCTAGTATCTCAGTCCTCAGTGACATATTTTATCGCTATCGAAATTAGATATTTTTTTTTTTTCATTTAATAGGTTTCAGAAATTACATGGATGAATTTTAATTTTTCTGTCCTGGATTGACTCTTTGAACTTCAATTTGTTATATCTACAAATATGAATGCTATTGTTGGCTATTCCGGTATTTAGAAAAAGTTGCAGATATGCTGTAAGGTTGCTATATTATTTACATATATAGTTGTTCATAACCCGTTTATTCGTTAATCAAAGTAAATTGATATTGCACATATTAATTTTAAACGAAACGTTTACAAAAAAAAAAATCGGCTCGGCACTATGTCTATTAAAGAACCGAAACGCTCCTCTAAAACGTGATAAAATGTATTTAAATAAAACTTATTTTAAACAAATAGTAAATTACTCTTACCCTCCATCTGATCCAAACACACTACAGCCACATAGAAACACAGTAAACAGGACACATCGTAGCGCGGCCATCCTCTCCCTTTGAACGTCGGATTACCACTGAATAATAATTTAAAGGTACGATTATATCATTAGGTGCTCATTTATCTGACCTTTTAACGTTGATTCAGTGTTGATTGAACTTGAGGTCATGAAAACAGTTGATAGCGTTTTCGGTGAAATGCATTTGAACGTGTAACTTCTAAGTCGTGGGTTCTGATAGATAATACTATAATATTAATAATTTGATAGAAAAATAGAGGCCTCAAATCCTGTTGGTTCTTCCTTTGAAGAAAAATAGTTTGAGGGAGCACAGTTTTACAACAAATTCGCCGAGTGATGTAAATACTTCATATATGAGAAAACATAAGTTTTATTTTCGTAACTAAACTGTTATCAAATGCGGTAATTCCGGTTCAAAATTGTTATTAGGGTGTTTTCTTAGTAAAATCTATCGATCGACGTCGACTGTCTCATCCGTCCGTCGGTGTGATTGTGATGTCTCAGTCACCCTAAGATTATAAATCGTGAGAACTTAAGAAAATATTGTTTTCACGAAGATGCGTATTATTATCGTGAATTACAAGGGATTAAAGGATCACGTTGTCAAGTCACCAAATCGTTCAAGTGTTAAAAAATTTAAATTTAATCTGAAAAATTAGAGACAATCATAAGATTTTTTATTTGTATTTATTTATACGTTTCCCTATGTAACACTATAAATTTTCTTAATAAAACACTTTTGTTAAAATAACTTTTATAATCCCATTTGCAGAACGTAGAAACGGACTCGCTAGTCTCATCGTCCAGCTCAGTGGGTGACTGCTGGATCTGCTACGACAGTTCGCGCGACGAGCCGCTCATACGACCTTGTCGCTGCAGCGGCGATGTTGCGAATGTGCACCATGACTGTTTGAGACGGTGGCTTGTTGAGGTTAGTTCTACACACAGCTTTATCACTATTATTTTTATTGATACTGTATGTGAGTGTTTGTTTTTATGTTTTATATTTTGTTCCTTATAACTATTTTGTATTATTTGATTCTAAATGTATATTGATTTAAATTCATTTTATTTTTATTCTAAATAATATTTTTTGACATTTTAATTTAATTTTATTCGTTAATTAATTTTTTTTTGCTTCCCTTTTTTGTATTTATAAAGGATTATGTTTTAAATTATAAAATGGGTTTCTCATAATTGGCCTGTGTCTTGAAAATATGTAATTGTGTAGAAACCAGTAAACTGAAATAAATAAAAATAAATAAATAAATTATTCATTACCATAAGCTAGTTCAGGCGCACTGCTTTCTTAAGGTGCTCCACATCGCTCGATCGCGCTTACATACAGCGTTTACCAGCTACCTTGAGTCTGTCACTCGAGAACAATATTGCTCTAAATGCCTTTTCATGTTGCGATTCTTCAAATTCAAATTTTCGAATTTCTGACGAGTTCTCTTTGGGAACAACGAGATTTGCTTTTTCATTGCCCGTTTCTTTTGAGCTTCTTTATAAGGCTAATAATAGTCAATGACCACGTGTCAGTGCCGTACGTCATTTTTTTGTGCATCATTTTATTTGTGCCACACAAATTAGTCAAATACCTTTGTTCTTAGACACTGCGGTGTTTGGGACAAGAATATTTTACGTATAAATGGGAACTAAACTCCCTTTTAATCTCCATCTCACCTGATACTAAGTAAAAATGAAATCGAAGATGACAACACTCGGCACAGTCACGTCTAAAATATGTATACATTTTTATTGGAATTTGAACCTTATCACTACCGAATAAGTTGCCAAGTATGTAACCACCCTTGACAGGGAAAGTACAAGATCATGTCCGTGGCCAAAAATCACCGCTCCGGTGATGTGTTCCTGTTTTATGATTTATATGCATAAGATTGAAAGTGGTTTGATTGAAGTCAAACGTGTTTTTGTAAAGTGACCGATTCTAAAATGTCTGGATATAAATTCTAATTTTTATTATTAATAAATAGTCAACTCTACGAAAAAATACATAGGTAGCTAAACAAACCATAACTAAGCATTGCGTTGTAGACTTAATTATTTTCAACCGACTTCCAAAAAAGGAGGAGGTTCTCAATTCGTCTGTATGTTTTTTTGTGTCTTTCTTACACGATATTTCGGACAATTATGAATCGGTTTTGAAAATTCTTGACATTATAACTCAGCCAAAGTTTTGACGTGAAGTCGGGTTTTTAATGCTCTGCATTCGTTGATTATAAAACAAACAAGTTTTTTACTAAAATGCATTTTATTAACTATTTACAGAGTGCGTCGACTCCGGACGGCTTGAAATGCAAAGTGTGCAACACGCCTTACATAGTTCAGGAGACTAACAGGTGAGTCTTGCTAAAGATATCAATCTCATATCATCTCCTATTGAAGGCGATTTGGAGGGAGCGCGAATGTAATTAAGGAAATATTTTGGAATTTTATCATAAAAGTGTACACATTGACCCATGAACGAGTTGGTGATCTTCTGGAGTCTACTATTATATTATATTTATACATTAGTATGTTCTTAATGAAGGAAGTTTACGTTGTTTATTTATGAATGGATGTGATCGTTGCAGGGTGGAATGGGAGCGCGGGTTCACGTGGGCGCAGTGGGCGCGCATGGCGCTGTGCGCGCTGTGCGTGTGCGGCGCGGGCGGCGGCGCGTGGCTGTGCGCGCGCACGCTGGGCGAGCCCGTGGCGCGCACCGCGTGCGCCGGCGCAGCCTTGCTGCTGTGCTATGTGGGGGTCAGGTCAGTGAAGATCATTCATCATCAAAACTCCGCGTAACTCTCCCACTGCAGGCCTATGAAGTCTCTCCTCTGGGTGACGAGAGACGAGATTCTATCCAACATCAGGTATTCTTGAGGATTTCAATCATGATTCTCTAATACAGTCTTTTGTGTGGGCGTCTTTAGGACGAGTCGGTTTTTCTACTGTCAACAATGCTTGTGGTGCTGAACTGATTGATCTTCGGTGCATGACAGTTTCTACTTCTGTGGTATTTGTAGCGTGACACTTCATAGTTGATGATCTCTTGAAGATCAAGTTGTCTTGAATAATTGCTTGAGGAACACTTTCCTCGTGTCCATCTTCTGTATGTCACTCCTCTGGGTGAGGAAACTTAAGCAGTAATCCACCAAGCTGACCCAGTGCTAGCTGCTGGATGTCAAATTTTCAGGGCGCCGAAATGGCTTCTGACACCCCTAACCACTATTGTATTCGGGACCGACTGCTTAACGAGCCCTCCGAAGCAAAGAAATTGACGTGAGAAATAAAAGATCGGCGGTCACCCATCCTAATACGGGCCGCACCGATCGCGCTTGACCTGCGATATCGTTTGATATGCACAGTAACCACGGCGCCACATCGACTGTGCAGCATTACCATCAATAAACCCATCAATCACTACAGGTACACGCTGCGTCACGCGTGTTCATACAAAACTGCTACGTCCGTGTCATACGCGCGTACGACACATGCATACATCGTGCATCGATTTTAATCGAAGTTTAGCCAAATAGCAAAAGGTTAAGTATTCCATTGACACGACTGTACAAGCCACGGAGGAAATATATAGAGGAACTGCCCTATCCAGTTTTTTCTAGGGACTCAAGTGAAGCCTACGCGCGGGGTGCGGGAGGGGTAAGCGGTGGGTTATGGCCAATCATAGCCAAACAGGCAATGGCATTAGTCACCTAGTAGCGAGTAGTAAAAACCGGTTGATACATAAGGTTAAAATATTCACATGATCATCAAAAAAGTTCAGCTATACTTTACTAGGTGGCTCTAGTTTTTTAACGAAATTTCATACATTCATAATTTGTCAGAAAAAATCGCAAAATAAAAGTAATTCTACTTGACGCTAGATAGCGCAACGTTTTTTCGCGGCATAAAAATCACCTAGGCAACAAATAACAATCTGGAATTTTGAATACAAAAAACAAACAATTTGTAAAAAATAATTATGAATGAAATTATCTTCGTGGTAAGTTAATTTTATTTGGATTGTCAATGTAATTCCTTTATAAAAGTATAGAAAACTAAATTTTACATCGAGAAACAATGGAGGATTTCATTTTTTTTTTAATATCTACGCGTGTACATACTTCACAGAAGTCAGCGACGAACTGACGCTAGTGCCTCTAGCGAGGAATAGCTTGAACTAAAGGCTGTAACGTCAGGAAAACCCAAATTGAAGCTGTGCAACTTTGCTAACAGCATCTCTACTATGTATCTGCTTTGTGGTACAAGCACACAAATGAAAGTTTACTAGCGAAATTGCGTTCAGGTGCCCACGGACGTCTTTCATGAATGTGTATATTAAATATCCTAAGTTAATTTATCCGCTATGTAGTATCAATAGAACTAGTTTTTTAAGAAAATTTATTTGGCTATTAAAAATTCAAATTTTAAAACTAAAACCCGACCACTAAAAACACGCTCTAAAAGTACGAAACAAGAAAATAGTCACCGTTTAAATACAAATCTTATACAGAGATTTTGGAGCCGCTCTTAAGGAGTTCTTCAGTTAGGTCAAGGTAGCTGGCATCAGTATAGTCGAGGATAGGAAGTAGGAGAGATTGTGCTAGCGCAATTTTAGTGGCAACGGGGAGGAAATTGCGAAAACGCTTGAGCGAATTCACCTCGGCAAACATCTTCCTGCTCACTTCGGCGATCTGTGGTACCCAGGAGAGCGTGCGATCAAAGATGATACCGAGGTTCTTCACGGTCTCACTAAAAGGAATGGAAACGCCATTAAGTTCTACTTGAGGTAGTGAATTCACGTTTATACTACATAAGTACTACAAGGTGTTTTGTAGTAGCGCGTAGTCGTCTTTGTTTTATTAGTATTCATTCTTAATTTAGTGACCATGCTTTGCTTAATATGTAAGCGAATATATTAATTTCCTTGTAAAAAATACATATCTTTTTTTTGCAAAAATCATTTCTATGAAAGATATTTATTGTGTAAAAAAAATTGGCTGCTGACTAAAAATGAAACCCCGTGTAAGCTTGTTTTATACTTTTTTAAAGTTCCGGTGTCAGTTTACGTATTTATTAATATCGGCGACTACTGCAGGGCTAGCATGCAACTATCGATAATAACTCGAATCGTCAAGATAAATATTATTTTGTTATTTTATCCTATCATGTAACCCCCCGTTCACACATGGTACGTTTTACTGGATACGTTTTATCGGATACGTTTTTTTTTCATCGATGGCGTGTGGAGTTGTATAGGTGACTTCACATATGGCACAGTATTCGGTATACGTATTTTCGATACAAAAAAGGTATCAAGTAAAACGTATCATGTGTGAACGGGCTGTTAGCTAACATCTGCGCCGTAATAGACAGAATTACTCGATTTGATACCATGATTAAGCCCAGAGAACTAAAGATGCCATTTTCTTAAAAAAATACATACTCTAAGTACCAAATTCTACGAAAATATCGATAAAAGGCCCGATTTATCATTGTCGATGGTTGCATGTTAGCCCCGCAGGACGTTAGATTAATGCCGCCCATTGCTATACAGAGTATAATGATCGTTAGCTAATGGACATACGGCAAGTTACCCTATTAACAGTAGCTCAAGTAACAGACTTGATACGATAAGGGATTTATTTTACTTAACGTTTTCCTTTTGGTAAGTTATTGAAACCGGCCGAAAGAGAATATGGACGTTGAACTTCTGGAACTGAGGCTTCATTATTAGATGCCTGCCTTACTATACTGCTGTGGGCTATACAGGGTTGATTTGTAGTCACCAGCCAAATTTAATTGTTAGTTTCTTTGATACGATATAAACATACCTGCATATTTATTTTAGCGTCGCTCAGTACAAAAAAGTAAAATATGGAACCACAAACTTTAAAAAAAATAGTCGCTGTTGATGAACATACCTACTACGAAGTGGAATTTCATTGATAATACCAAAGATGATTTAAATCTTTGGATAATACTACGACGTAGTACTACAAGATGTTTTGTAGTAGCGCGTAGTTGCCTTTATTTTAATGGTAATTTAGAGTGACCATGGTTTGCTTAATATGTTAGCGGATATATTTATTTGTTTGTAAGAAAAATAAATACTTTTTTTTTGCAAAAATCGTTTCTTTAAATGATACTTATTGTGTAAAAAAAATTGGCCGGTGACCACAAATAAACCCTGTATATAACATGCTTATTCAAGGGGCTGCAATTTCTTCTATTAAATCAGTATGATTGAACTGGTGGAGTTTCATTTTCAACCGACTTCCAAAAAAGGAGGTTCTCAATTCGACTGTATGTTTTTTTTTGTGTCTGTTACACGATATTTCGGACAATTATGATTGATTTTGAAAATTGTGTTTCATATGATAGAGGATACCTCATAGTTGGTCCCATTTTTGTCCATTTAAACTTCATCGAAATCGGTTCAGTACCTCATTGAAAATTTCAAACTTAAAAATAAGTTATATTATTTCGGAGAATGTTTACGTTGATGACATTCTCAACTCAGCCAAAGTTTTGACGTGAAGTCGGTTTTTTTAATGCTCTGCATTCGTTGATTATTAACTAATAACGACCTTAATTTTTATTACCATTTTTTATTCTAATATCTTTTTTGTCCTACAGGATTCTCGGGTCAAACACAGTGACAGCGTACCAACGTGCCAAAGTCCTATCTCTTCGGATCATAGCCGAGCCGGCGCTGGACTCGAAGCCGGACCACCTCGCTACCATCAGCAAAACAGTCACCGTCGAAATGGCCACCAAAATGCCCCCGGAAGCCATCAAGTCCGAAGAATAAACACAAAAAAAGTGAACAAGACGACACGAAGTGTGAAAAGAAAAGTATTATTTTTAATTAATTTCGTATCTTGTTTTAGAAGTGACAGTACAAAGGAAAGTGATCGTCTAGTGATATACGAAGATGTGGATTTTATTTACATGATTTTTTTTTTGTAATAATATTATTATATTTATATTTTGATCGTTACCAAAACTTAAGTACAGTATAATGGTGTATTTGGACGTTTGACGCGTTCAAAGGTATTCGAGGGTATTTGACTAGGAAAACATAAAAATAGAAAAAGGCGATTGGGAAAATACGAAATATTATACAAAAACGCATAATAACCAATAAATGGTAAAAAATATTTTACTTTCGTTTCAATTACAATGTTGATGGAAGTTTTATTGCTTATCTCGCAAAGGATCATATTTTCAGAAATCTTGTGTTAACATGATTCTTTTTTATTTGATTAAATAGATCTATAGTATGACGTATTTGCTTATATGTATTATTTAATACGCAGCAGTTGAGTTTATACTTTGGGCAAGATAATTTAAATTTTCAGCAGACGCAGCATTGTTCCTATAAATACAGAAAATACGTTTTGGTTTTAATAAAAGACATTAACATCACTATTTTACATTTAAATAAATAATCTTTTTAGATGCGACATTTTTGAGTATGTATATGTATCTTATAGCTTAGGAATCACATAATTTTTATTTAGATTACTAAAAAGGATATTTAAATACCACGAAACACGTATGCCGCTTAAACATGGCATCACATAAACTAAAATCGAGGCGGGGGCTAAATTAACTTCAATCGTATTTGTCCAATAAGAAACATCCACAGTTCATAACACCAGAGTTTCATTTTGTTAAAAAAAAATGTGTATTTGAAAACGCTTTATTTAAAATTTTGTGTTGAGTTATAGGTGCAATTACTTTTGCACAGATTTCTTTTTAGGCCACGCCCAAATTTAAGCCAGAATTGGTCAAGAATAAAAATAAATGGAAATTGATAATTATCGGAACATCCCTCTGCGCTTTATAAACATTCAAACGACGTTTCGGTGGCTTTACAGAAATCGTGATAATTAAACAAAACAAAAAAAAATTGCATGTTATAAAAGGAAAAGTCTGTCATAAGTCTTCATCGTAATCTTCGGATCGACACAATATATTTCAATCTGGCAACAATCGCAACAAAAATTCAACGTGGTTCACTATAGGCTATTAAACATCACAAAACTTTACCTACATACCGAGTAATCAAACTGTTTGCCGAGTCGGGAATAATGTCAATTTAAAAAGACCAACGACTTAGACCGCAATAAATTAAAGCCAACTTATTGTGTTAAGTTTTCGCGATTCATACTATTAAATAAAACACTTTTTAACCGGATTTATCGCATTTAATTTAAAATACGCGATAAATCCTGTAAAGAAGTATTTTATTTAACTAAAAGCCAAACTACGTCCCAGCGGAGCCGCGTACTACAGATAATATAATGTAATTAATATTGATGAAAGACAGTACAAAGTATAATTTGGTAAAAATTTAGTGCAAGATAGAAATACTACTAGGGTAGAGTTGAGTAAGGCGGTGTACAAGGTGAGCGGCCGGACGCAACTATATGCGATACGAAGTAAAGCGACCGATACTTTATCGGCTGCCTTATCACGTAAATATTAGCGATCAGCTATAATGGCGCAGTCATCAAGCCATGGACGCGCAATCCATTGCTTTACATCGTATTATGTAAGCGATAGCTGTTCAATCGTTCGTTGATCGCAGATAGCATTTATTGCTACGATACTAACGCCAAAAACAATTTGGTAGCTAAAAAAGAAACTAATAAAATGTGAAACAGATGTTTGTTTTTAAAATTTCGCAGAAAAGTATGAAAGTCAATGGGATCATATGCACTTTTAGTACATCGATTGTACGATAGAGGCAGCACAGTCGTCGAATTGCTATGGCTTTGTTTTTGCTGTAACGTAATACGAATTAGTTCTTTTTTATCAAATCTTGCGCAATTCATGCCATCGCTTTGCTCGTGCAAGTTACGTGATAAGGCAGCGGGTCTAGCATGCGACCATCGACAACAATAAATCAGGCCTTTATATCTTTTTCTAGAATTCTAGAAAACTTTAATTATGTAATTTTTTATCTTTTATCTTTGGTTTTGAGCTTAATCATGGTATCGAATCGAGTAATCCTATCTACCTATCTTTAACTTTTAGACGACCACTTTGGCGATGGGGTAACGATTCGAAACGAGGCGGGTTCGATTCACGCACGGAACAAGAAAAAAAATGTTCCGGGCCTGGGCTTTTATCTATATATGTATTTATAACCTAGGTTCCCCCCTGGTACACTACATGGTATCCCATATCACAAGCTCTGCTTAGTTTCGGGCCATGTTGTTCGTGTGTTTGTCTGGGGATTTTATTATTTTATTTATTTAGCTAAAGTGATAGGATAAAATAATTCGGTAATATTTATCTTGTCGATTCGAGTCTTTGTCGATGTTCGCTTACTAGTCCTGCAGGTGACTTGTGTCACTGCGATACGTAGGACACCTGCGGGGCTCGCATGCTACCGTCGACAACGATAAATCGGGTCGACGGTAGCATGACAACCTTTTATCAATATTTTCTTAGAATATGGTATTTATTTAGTGTATGTAATTTACTAAGATTATGACATTTGGTTTTGTGCTCTTAATCATGGTATCAAATCGAGTAATTCTATCTATTATGGTGCGCATATTAGCTTACATAATAGGATAAAACAAGAAAATAATATTTATCTTGTCGATTCGACTATTTATCGATGGTTGCATTCTAGCCCTGCTGCTATATCTTATCTTACTAATATTATAAATGTGAATGTTTATATGGATGTATGTGTGTTTGTTCCTGAATCACGACAGAATGGCTCAACGGATTGAGATGAAATTTGGCACAGTGATAGTACAGTGTGGAATGGCACATTAGCAATTTATACCGATATTCCCGTGGAATTATAAATTGCGCGTGAAACAGGTAGTAGAACATACATTTGGTATTTTCGTGATGCGTTGCGCGTTTGTCGTTAACCTTGGGTAGCGGGTAAGCTGGGTTCATTCCGACATTTATCAAATTAGTATTTTATTTTGAAATCTTCAAAACAGTATGTGTGGTGTTGTGGAAGTAAGCGTCGCTTCATATTTGTCGCTGCATTGTAATAAAGAAAATCTGGTTTTATAATAGTAATGCTAGAGTTAAAGTCCTGTAGTTTTTTTTTTCTTTCATAAAGAGGCTAATAGTTTTATTAAGGGTTGCCAATTCGAATGCGCTTTTTTGTCATCTTTTAAAAACGGTAATAAACTTACAGACGCACGAATGTTAATCTTGGTTTGGTAACACAGAGTATTATGAAAGCTTTCTTAAATTTTGATCAAGACTCAAGCATAGAGAACTGTCAAATAGCTTTACTTAAGTAGGATTTAAATCTGAGTAGCGTACGCTTTGGAAATACAATTTTTCTTTGACGCATTTAGAAAAAAAATAACCAAAAATAACCAAGATCACATTTAACCCATAATAATGAAACCCATCAATGGATTACGTATTAATATGTATATTAAAAATAGTGCATTAGAATTGTCAACTACATTTTTAAGGTTGTTTTTTTTTCTAATAATACTTTCAATTATTTTTATTATATAAAATATTGTCAAATACCCCATAAGAGGTACGTATTAAGGCTTTAATAAAAGAGCAATGATATTTCTATGTGTGTTGCCAATTTGTTGGAATCCAAATGACGTGGGTTCTGCACCTAAAAATAATTATAAGAATTTAACTTATCAAATTATTTTAAAAATGAATGTATATAGAACTTGCCAATTTAGAATTTGAACTTGAATTTTATAGATAATTGATATTAAATATAAAAAAAATGTAGTTTATACAGTAACATTTTTTATCTGTCCTCTGTAATAATACAAATTAAAGTAGAAAGAGCTAATTTTCGAATTAAGCTATTTATTTTCAATACTGTTGATCTATGTAGTTGTAGAATATTTGAGAAACTGTTGACTGCAAAAATAAAGAGTGTCGTAGTATGTACTGATTCCTTTTATGTAAAAAAATCACTTGTTTATTCTCACGAAAGCAATATAAAAACAACCAGTGGTTTGGAAACAATATATTTTTTCGCAGTCGGGTGTAAGCCTACACCGCATGTAAGTGTTAGTTAATGGAAGACATTTGTAAATATATTTCATATTTTCTTCTTTAGGTACTTGTGTGAGTTTGGATGGAAATGATTGTGGTCAATATTTTTGTAACGCTTATTTTTGTGTTAATAGTCGTATTAATAAATTATACAATACTCGAGGATTTTGTGGTTTTATTTATAGTCATTACAACTCTTTTTTAAGCTAGCTTAAATAAAATAGTTTTTTAAGCTATCACACCCGAATAAATGACTCAAACATTAATTCGAGTGGCCCTAGCTTGGAGGCAGCTTGGTCTGACGTGTTCCGAGAATGTTTTATGAAAAGTCATTTTCTTCCAAAGACCTTTTACTAAGAATAAGATGCCGCACTGGCCTGAAAAAAAGTCCGAGTGAGATATAACTCACGGACTAGCGCTTACTGATAATCTTTCTTTTGAAAAAGGAAAACCAAACTTCGTAGAAACGAAATTAATAATTTTTGGTGCAATATTTTTTCTTGAATAACGTTGTCAAGGGGGGATGTGTGTTATTCGGGTTCCCATTCCAATATATTTCTTCTATTT
Source organism: Stenoptilia bipunctidactyla (assembly GCA_944452665.1). Taxonomy (NCBI): domain Eukaryota; kingdom Metazoa; phylum Arthropoda; class Insecta; order Lepidoptera; family Pterophoridae; genus Stenoptilia; species Stenoptilia bipunctidactyla. The sequence continues at coordinate 8,450,788 of OX101741.1, read as the reverse complement.
GGTAAAATTAATCTGTCCTTCTGCTCCTTTCAACTAAACTGACCAACTGAAATGGACCAACTATTTTTCTTTCTCAACGATAAAACTTTGTAGTTGGTCTGATAGGAATATTTTTTTTATTAAAGTTTATTCCTATCCACACAACTTAACACGGATCACCTATTTATTTGTCTTATCGGTACAACTTTTATGTTGGTCCGATAGGAATATTTTACTACTTCAAATTTGTTATTAACGAACACTTATTTTCCATAGCATTATATTTTATAACCAGTTATAAAAAATACCTTCTTATTGTATCTGTAGGTAAGTATTGTTTTAATTTCCAACAACTTTATGCCTCCCTGGTACGTGGCACTTACTTTGGGGTTAGGTAGATAATTAAACATGTAGTTTTTGGATTGCTTTAACGTACTTTTTCTTAAACGACTTGTAGAGCTGTACGCCTATAAGTGTCTAAGTACCAGGGGAGCAGAAGTTACTGGAGGGAAATTATGAACCTTAGGTATTTTTTATTTACTTTTGCGGCCGTGTAGGGTTTATAACTACTGATTAAAACCATTTTTTTAAGTTATGGACCGACATGCTTACCTATTATGAGGGCCGCTGCAAAAGTATTTGCAATATGTGTGATAATTAAAAAAAGTAATTACAAAAACTAAAAAAAAGACGTGTGGCACTCGGAGACTGACGCGGTAAAGCTATTGCATAGCATTTTTTATCAACTTATGCAATTATAATTATTTATTTATTTTATTAATGCAGTAATGTTTGATCTAATATGAAGTTCCACAAGTTCCTAGTAGATGGCGCTGATTGTTTATTAAAGCCCGGATGTAAAGTTATGAAATCAAAGTATCACTGCTGTGCCGGTCGGAGTGGGGGGTGTTAGGTTTTTTTCGTTACGAAATTTCTGGATTCGGTCCCCACGCTCAAGGCCCGCGATAGAAGCTATGCAATAGCTTAAAACCCGACTGCGAAATACAGTAAGTAAGTCTCAACTGAAAAGCACAAAATAAGAACATGACTATCAGAGCTTTTAAATAATATTTGTACTAAAAAAATATTAGCAGCAGGCGGGGACAAGCTAATAAAGTAGTATAGTGTTACTTACATTTTGTGATTCTTTGCTACGAGACTTTACGACAATTTGATATCACATGTACACATGTACAACCTACTACCAGGGAGGCATAAAGTTAAATACTTACCCCAGAAATAATAAGAACACTAAGTATTTTTTTATAACTGGATACAAAGTATAATGAAACGGAAAATAAGTGTTCGTTAGCAACGAATTAAGAAACAGTGAAAAATCTTATTTCGTAGCTGGTTATAAGTTGGTTGGTTACCAAAGTGGCTGAAGGGAACGAAGAATACTTGATTGAATAAAACAGCAAAACCTTAAATAAAAAAACTACCACACCTCGTCTTAGTCATGTAAAGCTCAAAATGTTCTAAGTAAATGGTTTATACTATCACCTACTTGGTAAACACTGTGTATAACATAAAATTATACTTTTCTGAAATCGTTAGTAAACACACAATTTATTTGTAAAATATGCAGTGATAATCCAGTACATTGTTTTTCACCACTAAATTCCAAAGCTGAGGTGAACAAATTTTGCAAAAAAAAGTGAGCACAATATATAATATTTTTTCTTAAAGTCGCCTTTCTATTTAATAAAGGTATTTGTTTATAGAAGGCCTACTATTATAGAATATTTCCAAAAAAATATACAGAAGTATCAGCTTATTTGTAAGTACAAACAGCGACTAAAAAACTGACAAAAGAGGCAATTTTCGAAAAAAAAAAAAGTTTATTATTTTTTTACCTACTTATTTCCTTCTCTTCCTTGGTGTTCTTATTTATTTAGAAGCTTTTTTTTAATCTTTATTGAAGGACTTGGTTGGTACACAAGAAGCGACCATGTAGTCGTTTAGAAGTTTTTAAATTATACATTTCGCTATACCTACTTATCATCTTATTACTGCTTTCGTACCTATTTCTTTCTGTTTGTCCGCAAACTCAAATACAAATCGGTTAACAGATATCAAAATAAATCGGTAGCAATATTGATAACATTTTATTGGCATTAAATAATGTCATTGATAACTAGAACTTGTGAATGCAAGTCTTTCATCGCCCATTATGATGACTACCAATATTATAAATAAATATTGACAATATCCTAAAAACTAATATAAAACTGCGGAAATGTTGGTGTTTGTTTGTTTGTTTACTTATGTTTTAGTTTGTGTTTAAAATATAAAAAAAAAAATCGTTAGTGATGTTTTATACACACTTGAATTTAGGGCGCTTCCCACATTGACGCCACCACACTGAATCTAAGTACGTAGGTACTTGCGGAAGTGCGGATCCGCAACATAGTACGGAAGTTTGACCCGCCTAGTACTGCCAAAGAAAATGAAACGGTTTATCAACAGGTGATTAGTTCATGAACCGTTGGTTTTTAAGAGTAAATTGGAATTACACAGAAAACTTATATTATTTGCCTTCCTGACTAAGATCAATGAAACAAGTGCCTCTTGGGACTAACTAACGTAATAAAAAACGTCATCGGTGGCGAAGTTAGTAATCTAACATCATCTAATATAGAGAGCTATTTGAATAATATTGAGACGCTTCTTAAAACCAAATCGTACAGGCTGAGAATAGATTAGTTCATTACAAAACGTATAGAGATTTACACTTGGGCAAAGAAAACAAAATAAAGTAGATGATTAAACGGGCACAGTCTAACTCAGAAAACAGTTACTCAAATACAGAATCCATTTTTGATGAAAACCCTTCATTCGTTGAAAATTGGCGAGGAAAAGGAAAAAAGATGCACAGTAAAAAAAAAATTAAAAATTGTTTCTATTTTCGAATGTACAGATATTGCAAATGTACTCACCGAATCTGTGGAAACATTAAAGTTAGTGGTGCGGGTTCGATTTCAGCATCTGTCTGTTTAAAATTTAACCTCCCAGATTTGTTCCACCATTTGAAGACGCGGCGGAGAGTTGAATGATGTCATTGTAGCGACATCTAGCGACGCTCCATAGAACGACGACGACACGGCATAATGCCTGCATCGCGCTATCAAAGTTCTTATAGCGACTAGCATATATACAACATCCCATCAACCCTCGGGCCGTGGGCCGCGGCCTGCCATCCCTTTTCTGGGGATCGGGAACAAACATCTTGTTCCCAAAGTGGTGACCCCTAGCAGAACTACCTTCGCAGCCTTCGAGGAAGAGGACCAACATCTCGTCTTCGTCATCGTCACCATCACTCTCCACCCACCAGCAGCGAGTACAACATGCAAGCCGCCGCCAGCACACTCCGGGCTACCTTGGTGGACCACTACGCTTGTAGCGCTGCAAGCCTGGTCTACCACCTCCAGCCTCCACCTGCAACTCGGCACAGCACCCTGCACTTCGGCCGGTCACAAGCAGAGCACTCTACTCTCCTGCCCGAAGCAGCCGCCAGCCACCCCGACTCACTGGGGCCATTGCAGCGAAGAGGACTCCTGGACGCACTGAGGCACTCCGACTCACTGGAGCTTGTCCCGACTCACTGGGACCATTACCCCGACATTGTCCAGGTCAGCACCGCATGCAGTTCCGACTCACCACGAACTCTCCATGCGGCATCTTTTTTTTTTTTTATAAGTGACTAAACCCGCGTTTGACCTCAATCTCACCTGATGGTAAGTGACGATGAGGTCGAAGATGAAAGCACACGGGTTTAGGAAGAAACTGGCTCTTTATACAATATTGCCGGAACACATTACCGCCGGAGCGGTAACATTTGGCGGCAGACTTTATATAAAGGGTGGTCGCTAGCCAGGCGGACCCAAAAGGGATGCTACCACCAAGCAACCTTCACCAAGCAATCTTCACCCGGTTCCGAACCACTGGAACCCCACTGGCACGCTGGCAAGCATCTCAAGACGCAAGACCGTTGACGGACCATGATCATATCGACCTCCGGTCTCGGAGGGGAGTGATGTAGCGACATCTAGCGACGCTCCATAGAACGATGACGACACGACATAATGCCTGCATCGCGCTATCAAAGTTCTTATAGCGACTAGCATATATACAACATCCCGACATCAACCGTCGGGCCGTGGGCCGCGGCCTGTCATCCCTTTTCTGGGAATTGGGAACGAACACCTTGTTCCCAAATCATATTCAAACCTAAATGGCATGAACGGGTCTTTCAAATAACAGAAATAAATAGTTAATATCTCACACACAGCCTGTTTTATTCCATTTTGTAATCGACCCGTCCTTATTTGGCGACCCCATATTTTTTAAAGATATCTTGCTGTTGAGAAGCTGTCCCGAAGTGGTAGAAGATTTAGTTCAATTTGTAAACAATTTTTGAAGTATATTATTTATATGTAACTACGAAAAATTTTAGAATAAATCGAAACAAGTAACTTCTCGAGCGAAGTATTGTAGCCCAATAAAATAAAACGATAGTAAGCAATTACAGTAAATCACTGTAAATTAATGAATGAAAGCTAATTATCGTACAAACAGCTATATTTATTTATAACGAAGTTGTATGTCGAAATAACTAAGGTACGATTCAATACCAAAAGTACCTATTTTTTTATTGAAAAAAGAGAGGTTACTTATACACAATAATAAATAAATAAATATTTCTGACACTCACACAACATTATCTAGCCCAAATTAAGTTTCTCAAAGAACTTGTGTTAAAGATACTAGTTAACTGATATACTTAAGAAATATATAAACATAGATATTGAACAAATACATATTTTTAATTAGATAATAAACTTATATAAAAGACTAATATCTGTGCCAAAAGTTTTGACGTGAAGTCGGTTTTTTTAATCCTCTGCATTCGTTGATTATTAAATATAGGTACAGTATAAAATGACTCATAAATTAATATATCTATATAGGAATATGTTACATAATTTGATAATGAATTTATGACCTTCAATTTTAATTAACAGCAATTAATGTGACCATTTACGTCGAGTGCCCACCCACGCCCGTTACTAGGACAGTGGGAAATTCAAACGAAAATGATCTATATTTAGGTCATTCATACCAAATGCAGGCGTAACTTCGGGGCAAAACCAGTCTGGCAACCATTTTCAAATAAACAATGAAGATTTTTAGGTTTGGGTACAGAAGGCAGCACATCAAGCGTTACAAATCTGTCAAAAAAAAATTACTTGAAACTGAACTCTATGCCCTCGAAATTAAGTTAAAATTGGTTGGGGAAATTTGACAGGTGATGTAGTGCTTGATCCGCTGCCTTTTGTGCCTCTAAATCTTTACTTAGGTCAAAAGTAGGCTGATCTTTAATAAAAATATACGATATCCGTAAAATTTGAGGATCCGCATCAGATTTTTTAAATCTGATCACATCATTATTTAGAAGTCAAATTCTGGGTGTAGCAGCAAAATATATCTCTAATTATATGAATACGAAAGTGGTTTCTTAATCAAAACTCCTGAATTGAGGAGCCACCTGAAACTCGGTATGTAATAGATGATTTTTTCTGGAAATTTTGCATTAATAAGCAGCCCTAGGCATTTTTCATTCTAATCCAGTACTTATACTACGAAGTTTATAATTGGTATCATTATTTTTCTATTTGACATTTCGATATTTGCTAGGGTATAATTAAATTCGTTCTAACCAGATCAAAATCGGTTCAGAAGTTTCGAAGATGATCTCGAACATACATTCAGACAAACATTCTCTATTATAAAATGTGGAGAATGAAGTGGTAACAATTATGACGACATAATAAATGTCCGTTTAGGTCGGCTTAGAATAGCCCTGCCGTTCCTGGATAAGCGTGTCGTAAAAGGCGACTAATCCGTCCGAGTGACCCCCGCTTGGTGGTAGGATTCCGTCAGGGTCCGACTGGCTAGCAACCACCCTTCACATAAAATCCGCCGCCAAATATTACCGCTCCGGTACATTTATCTATCGTCGTGGCGCTGTGGTTACAGTGCGTATCATACGATATCACAGGTTAAGCAACGTTTGGTGCGGTCGGTACTTGGATGGGTCTTGGATGGGATTAAATATTCAAGGCTTACCACTTGATAAATTTTAAGTAACTATTAAACAAAAATTGTGTAATAAAGGCTTTTATACAATATCTGAATATATGGACGATAAAAGTCCTTGGTTGTAATTGTTTTTCTAAAGTGCTCAATCTCCAACTCCACCTTCAACTCCATCTCCAACTCCATCTCCAACTCCATCTCCAACTCCATCTCCTTCTTATCCAACGCCATCTACATCTCCTTCTTGTCCATACAACAGCAAGAACGTCATGCTCCCTCAGGCGGCATGGCTAGCGGTAGCGTCGGGTGTCGGGTCACCCTCTTCCCTAAAATATGGTTGAGGAGGGTGATGGCTGGTGCTTGCGTTATACTCGTGAACGGGTGCTGCTAGCGGTGCCAGGTCGTTTTGCTGATGACTTTATGACTTTTTTTGAACTTGACTCTAACTTCCCCATTTCCGTGTCCACGTCCTGTCTATGTCCACGACTATCCTCATCTCCATCCACATTATCTGTTTTCTCTCTCACCTCTATCGCTACGTCTATCTCTGCTTCTATCTTTGCCTCTATATCTATGTCTACGTTTCTCTCTAGTACTTGATTGCCTATTGTATAAATATATTAAGTAGTAGACTCCAGAAGATCAACTCGTTCATGGGTCAATGTGTACGCTTCATTTTATAATAAAATCCTAAAATATTTAAGATTAACCTATTAACCCTTCGATAGATTTAAGGTTAAGTGTTATGTGAAAAGTTTTACTTTAAGATATCCGGATACAAGAAGTTGGGATTCCCTGGCTGTAAATTGTTACTATGTATTATTTTTCTCTTATTTTTAAAAGATGATTGCTGTTGAGTTTCTTGCCACTTCTTCTCAACAGATCGACTTTCCGAAGTGGTGGTAGATTCAGTTCAATTTGTAAATTGTTTGACTTATTTCAAATGTATTTAAATACTTACGAAATAAAGAATATTTGAGTTTGAGTTTGAGTTTGGGTGACCGCCGACCATTCATTTCTCACGGCGACTTCCGTGCTTCGGAGGGCACGTTAAGCAGTCGGTCCCGGGTGCTGTATATACAGTAGTCGTTTGGGTTTGTCAGAATCGATTTCGGTGCCCTGAAAATTCAGACATCCACCACCCAGCACTGGGCCAGCTTGGTGGATTATGGCCTAAACCTCGTTGTCACCCAGGGGAGAGACTTATACCCTGTAGTGGGCTTATTACAAAGAGTTGTGATGATATTTATCTATTTTATGAAGAGTCGTTCTTTCCTTGGCCCGAGTACTTCCATCTTCGACCTCATCTTTACTTATCACTTATCAAACGCGGGCTTACTCATTAACAAAAAACAAAAGATTTCAAATTAATTAACTCACGATTCATTATATTTCATACGAGCGTTCGCCCGCGACTTCGTACACGCATAAACTCAAAAGTCCTATATTTTCCGTTCCCGTAAGAATTTCGGGAATTCCTTCCATAATACAAACAGACACTTATTAAGGAACCTTTAAACCAAGTATCACAGCCGTGCACTCCAGGAATAAGGTTTTTTCATACAAACTAAACATCATATAGTTCCCGTTCCCGTGGGAATTTCGGGAATTCCTTTCATAAAAGAACCAGTCACTTTTTGAAGAACCTTTATACAAAGTATCGTATCCGTGTACTCAAGGAATAAAATTTTTCATACAAACTAAAAAGTCCTATATTTCCCGTTCCCGTGGGAATTTCAGGAATTCCTTCCTTAGTGCACCCCTACATCCCCTAAAGAATGTATGTTCCAAATTTCAGCTCTGCACGCCCAGTAGTTACGGCTGTACGTTGTCTGTCAGTCACTCAGTAACTCAGTCAGTAACGGAACAGTTTTATATATATTGATGATTGACATTTTAACTGAAATCTTAAAACTTTGCCATGACTTTTGTGGTTACACTTGTCTGAGATATAGAATTGAACTCTATGATATGTCAGAATTCTAAATTTGAATACTCTATGGAACGTCGTTCCTTTTTCAAAATTGGTTTTTCTTTTATGTCCTTGGGTTTTGTTTTCTCTGCATTTATAACGAGCGCCGTTAAAAGTTAGTTTGCAATGCCATTAAAAATAAATCGCAATCAATGTTAAATCTTCAAGGACTCTATATATAGCTTATATTGCCTTGGAGTTCTACAAGTAGGTACTATACAGACGTGTTCTCGATTAAATATTCCTTCTATTTATAAAATATTAATGAATTAATCGATTGAATACTTCTCCAGACAACTTTTTCTATATTAGGGTACAATTTAGTATTCACGTAGTGCGTACCTAGTATTGCTATCGTTCTATAGAATCGACTCCGAGTCACAAGGGGTGGCATCCCTAACCGCCCTAATTCAGTCTGTGCAGTACCGTCACCGCGGATGTTTGCGTCCCGCGCTCGCGATTCAAATTAAGAACGAAAATAATAAAAAAATACAACAAAAAGTTTGTGTTTGCGACCAGTAACATCGGCTTCTTTTTTAAAGTATGTTTGTACAACTTTTTAGTTAAATAAGGTTTTATACATAGAGTTTCTAATAAAACTTAAAAGGCCTATTAGATTATTTTGAAAGGCATGGTTTTTTGCTTAATAAGTTACGTTCATCATCATTTTGCGTAGCACTTAGTTTAAAAACCTTATGTGAGTATGCAAAAACGATACTAAGCATGTTTTATGGAAAAAAACACGTCAACATTAAATTACATACCTAAGCATTACTTTTAGTTAATTTCGGAAAAGTTTCTAATGCATTCTGTAGAACAAGAGTGAATATCAATTTTTTCTTTCGTTTCCAAAGAGGTTATACAGAAACGAGGCTGCACACATGTCCCAAAGGCTATTCGGTATTGATTGCTCAAGGGGGATGCGGCGGGGGTGACGGGGTGAGGGGTGCATTGCGCTGAAGCTAGGGAAGGTCAGGACTCCTCGTCATCCTGATCAAAGCATTTACATATCTTTAATCATGGCATGGATATTCTGCAACGTAAATATTTAAAAGTAACGTCTCTATTTTTAAAACGATGTTAGACAAGGTTTTTTTTTATAAAGAGTTGTGTTTGCTGTTCAACAGTTATTCGTTATCTATCAGTTGCGTAAAATTTTCGGAAATTTATTTAATCACATGTATTTTTATAAGGTTTGTTCGACTTTCTAAAGAATTTGTGTTTTAGTAGAATGATACTTTATATTGAAATTACTGTAGAAAGTAATTCGCAATAATTTAATAATAACCTAGATGTCAAGTTTATTACGAGATTTAAGGGATTTTGGTTTCAAGCCGATCAATACCAATTAACAGCTCAAATTACGTTTTAAAAAAAAACATCATCTAAATAATCAGTTTACATATTTATTGAGAAACTAAAAAACATAATATTAGTTTATTAAATAGAAGAGATTTTTGGTCGGTTTAATCATGTATAATGTATTATAAATTACATATGTACACTGTGGTTACGACTTCCCTTTATTTAGCACAATATTATATTATAATTATTTTAAAAGTTGTATAAAATTATTAGAATAAAACAACAGTGTCCTTTTCTCGACAGTCAAGTGAACTATTTTTCGAGGATTGCGTAACAAATACGCAACGCATGTTCACCTGATTTAAATTCTGCAATATCATCAAAATACATAGAAATAATACAAATAATAAAAAATTGTGTCGCTCGTGACCACGAGTTCTGCAAAGAAACGTCGAGTTAAAATGTAAAATATAAATTATACGCGATAAATCCGTTCAAAAAGTGTTTTATTTTAATTATGAATCGTGAAAACTTAAGTCAATATTAAAACAAATACAAAAATCGCTTTCTTGCACATTACATATAAAATACACGTTTAAAAAATGCAAGATTGAGTGGCACGGGCGGTCCTATCGCTAAAAGTAACTCAGCAGTTTATCAGCAGAGCCACTGACCTGTGAAGCACGGGTCTGGCTTCGATTCCCGGTGGTTACTATCTGCTAATTAAATAAATAGGTAACAATAACAAATACAATCTTCAGATAATCAAACCAACAATATGCCCCAAGTTAAGCAAAGCCTGTGACATGGAACACACGTAGCGATCTAGAGGAGAACCTAGATATATAAATACATAAATAGTTAAACACCCAGACACGGAACATTTTTTTTTGGTCCGTGCGAGAATCGAACCACTCAAATGTCATGTCACAGCCAAGAACAACCAAGCACAGTGGTGGTTTAAATTTAATTTGAAGAAATAACCTGTGGAGATATCAATGTCACGTTCTTATATCACTCTTTTATCATTATCTTTAATTTTATAAAGGCATTTTGCATACAGTATACGGTCATGTTGGGCAAGAGATTTTATTGGCGTTTTTGTGGGCGATAGACTGACCCCCTGTCACTGCAATAGTCTCTCTCCATCACTATAATACCTCGAAAGAGTAATGTTCTTAGCTGACCTGTCAGATTTTCGACAACTCATGAAATGTATTAAAACAGCATATAGTACAAACAATAGCTCATGTTCGGTTAATTCCAAATCATTTACATGTATTAGAAACTGCAGCAAGGATTTTAATATTATTACTAGTGTCATCCACTGGATAGAAAATCCCGATATCGTTTCTAAGAAATTAAATCAAGTCTGCACCAACAGTTTAGATATAAACAAGCAGCATTTCAATGGCAATATAATCTTTATACATTCACATATCTAACAAAAAGTAGTTTGACAGGTCAGAGAATGTATGGACCGTGAACATTGCTCTTTGTCAAACGTGACATCAGATGGTTTTATAGCCTTTGGTGTTGTGCCTACCCCATAAGGGATACAGGCGTGAGGTTATGTATGCATGATTGTAGTTATCTTAACAGTTATCTACCTTAAATGTATTTAACGATAGAGATTAATTTCGGTATTTTATTCGGTTTAAAGTCGTATTGACTGTACTGCTTTTAGCCGACCATAATGTGTGAAACGCAAACTCATGGCCGTTCCTAGTCCTTAGTTATAAATAGATTATAACCTTCCGCAAGATTAAGGCTATCAGATGTAAACAGAAACTGAAATTGGACCAGTCGTTTCAGACAAACTCTTCAGCTTTATTACATATATTTATAGATATCTATATATTATAAAAATAACTAAATTAAATATTGATTGTTCTCATAATAATGCAATTTGACTACAGCTGTTTTAATATTAACTTTTAAAACTAGTAAATTAACTACAAGGATACATTTTCGCAAAAAAAAATGTAAGATAGTGCCGAACGCGAAGTAGTATATTATCGGAAGCCATTATTTGTTTTAATGTCTAAAGTAAAGAATCTCTTCTTCTATATTTTTCCATGTTTATCTATATATAAAGCTGAAGAGTTTGTTTTTTGTTTATTTGAACGCGCTAATCTCAGAAACTACTTACAAGTGGGATTTGAAAATTCTTTTTGAATTTGATAGCCCAACTCTTGAGGAAGTATATAGATAGATAGATATTTATTTTATTCACATCAAACACACATACATATAATCAAGCACAAATACACATGCATATTAATAAACAAAATCAAAAATACAAGAAAACACAAAATAAAAGAAAATAAAGTAAATATTTTTCAGCGAATAAAACAGTAAATTAAATTGGTTCAGTAAAAATGTATGCTGATGTAAAATGGCGATAACTCAGTGAGACGTTTGCATTTAAGCAATGTTTTATAAATATTTTATCCCGAAATTCCCACGAAATCAAAAGTTACGCGGGTAAAACCGCGCGCGGTGGCAAGTTTTGTATAAAACAGAAGAACCCTTGTTAAAACTGAGGTCTATTTGTGTTACCTAGTAAAGTGATAATAATGATTTCATATGATAGAGTTTTTTTTATAAAATTGCTACCTTTATGGCCTTGCCACCTCAAGATTTACGTATGCCCTGGCAACTAATTCAACGCATTAAATGACAGGTCCAGTGTGCCCACTTTAGGGAAGAAAAAAATGGTGATGCGGTTTGAGCGAACGAATTAACTTTTTTATCAGTAAAACCATCAAATAGAGAAAAAAAAAATTGTCATACAAAAGATTTTATTTATACATTCATTTTCTCATTGCTAGAGTGCGGATGCATTACTTATTTTTTCATTGGCTTTAAAAAATAGCAAAACCTAATTTTACTACTACTGTAACCGTTTTAAAGCACTATGCATATGTTTGGTAATTCATTAGGTATTCTAATTAAAGTTACTGTAAGGCAAAAGGACACACCTCAAATTTACGTATTTGAGGTGTGTCCTTTTAAATTGCTTTAAAATTTTGTGCTTAACGAATAAAAAAGTACCATTCAATATCAAATCATTTTCATTCAGTACCTTACATTTCGAAGATTTTGCCTGGTATCATTATTTTTCTTGTCAACCGACTTTCAAAAGGAGATTCTCAATTCGTGTGTATGTTTTTTTTTGGTGTTTTTGTTACACGATTTTGCGGAAAAATTATGAATCGATTTTACATATTCTTGTTTCATATGATAGAGAATACTTCAGAGGTGGTCCTGTATAAATTTCATCGAAATCGATATAGTACTTTTGAAAAATTTGAAACTTTCGAAAGAATATACACGTATCAATTCGGTGAATTGTACCTCGATGACCTAATACTTCAGCGAAAGCTTTGACTAGGATTTAAAAATGTTCGTGAAGTCGGTTTTTTTCGGCTCTGCATTAGTTGATTATTTTATTAACTTTATAAATAAATCCCTAGACATTTACACCAACTTCATTGCCGCAGTAAGTAAGCAAAGCTTGTGTTATGAGATACCATGTAGCGAACTAGGGGGGAACCTTGAATATAAATACATAAATAGATAAACAGTCAGACACAGAACATTTTTTTCTTGTTCCCAAATAAAAACAAAGCAGATAAACAAAGCATGCCTTACCGAATACATGTAAAGTTAGGGTTAAAATGTCCCTTCAAACCCACCATTCAGCGCCTACTTCACCCACGCCATCACCATTCGTTGATTATTGACATTTCGAACTGTCAGTTTACTGTATTGAATTATTTACCAAGGTGTAGTAGCATGTTAGAGCACTGCGACACGATGGTGGCAAGCCATGATCCAGGTTCACCAAGCAAGGTCACCCGAATTTATCGCCATTTAAATCACGTTGATCTATGAGATAGGGCTATTTATAACTGACCCTGCACCCAAAACCTTTATTCGGGTTAAGACGCAGAACCGAAAATAGTCCAAACATAAATACATGTTCAGTTTCCATTTTATTTGATTCATTTCCGCTACAACGACCACACTGTCTTTATGTTTTGCGGTGGCAACTGAAAATTAGCTCAGTTGTTTTAGGCGTTCCGACCGAAACTACGTTTATACGAAATTGCCGCCATTTGTTTTTGAATTGTGATTTTATTGTCTTTTTATATAGTTATTGAAATTGTTTTAGTTTCTAAATAATTGTTCGGGCTGTACCGAACTTTAATGACTGCTATAGAATAAAACGATATAAACCGATTTAAACGAGTGTATTTGCCGAATGCTAGGTTAACACTGAAATAAATTATAACGTAAATTGCTGTAATTTATTAATAAGTTGAATTATTGCTGATTATGGGTGTTCGATTGCAAACCGAACAATTATCTTTGCTACATAAAAAAATATATTTACCGTAATTATGTCAAAAGAAACAATTTGTCCTTCTTCTTTCTTACTTCCATAATTAATGTACTTTTCGTTGGCTATGACGCCATCGCGTCGTACTTATGTAAAATTTACAAAAAAGTAAAATTCCAAAATAGCTCGTACCTTGATTGACTAATTTCGTCAGCATATCAATCACTTCGAGTGACGACAACGTACACACATTAATTAACTAAAAATAGGTATAACAGTGATAACCTTCAGATTTGGGTAGTACGCAACATATTTGTTTAACACTGAATGCCTGTTCAACCTTGACCATGTAGGTACAATAGATTCTATAGAATATACCGTATGTTTCGAAGATCTTTGTGATATAGTTAGTTAGATACTCGTAGGAACATGTAGGGGAGTCCCACTAATTAAATAACAAAAAAAATGTCACAAATAAAGTCTCTTTAAGAATGTATAGTACAGATTTTAATTAAAAAAATATTAACGAACATGAATTTAATTTCTACATAAACAATTTTAATAAACATACGAACATCCATAACTTGACGCCTAATATCTGTGTTAATCAGGCAAACATCTTCTCAGAGCGGTTTTCAAATTTAGGACCTCTGCGCTACACCATTTAAGCCATTTATATTATTAAAGTTATTTTTATTATTTAACAAATGAAGTTTACGCTGAAAATGCTGGTCAGATTGATTTGAAATTTGGTCAACTGGTTGAACAAAGCCCAAACACATAGAGTACTTCTCTTTGCAACATTACCACAGGATCATCGCAGGCCAAAACAGCGAGCAAAACAATATAACTGTATCTACTTTGATATTTAAGTTAATTTTCATTTTGATGAAGTTGAAGTAGCGCAGTGGCTCTTTTATACATCAATTGATATTGGGGAGCAGTCGGTCCCGGGTACTTTATACTTGTGTACAATAGTCGTTAATGTTTCGGCATCCACCAACCAGCACTGCAACAGCTTGGTTGTTCACGGCCTACACCTCCTCGTCACCCAGAGGAGAGATTCATAGCCCTGCCGTGGGCTTATTACAAAGAGTTGTGATGATGATGATTATATTGATTCCTGAGGATAAGGACAAACATTTGACCATTGCAACTCACTTTTATAAGAAACAAAACCTTAAATACTCAGCAGATAACACTTGATTGCATTTTCAACCGGTTCTCAATTCGTCTTTGTGTTTTTTTTTGTGTCTTTGATACACGATATTTCGGACAATTGTGGATCGATTTTGAAAATTCTCGTCTCTTTTGATAGATGCTTCATAGATGGTCCCATATAAATTTCATCGAAATCGGTTGAGCACTTAATTGAATTTTTTTTACGTGAATGACATCATAACTCCGCCAAAGTTTTGACGTGAAGTCGGTTTTTTTAATGCTCTGCATTCGTTGATTATGTAAGAAGAGGTCAGACGAATAAACTCTCCCTTCAGTATTACGAAATTATTTTTTGTTTTTTTATTAAATTATTTCTACCACCAAGTTGTTTCTTTTATTGTGAAACCGTGTTTTTATCCAGGAAAACAGTGACCTCTAGAGTCCAATGATAAATGTTCTTTAGGCCTAAATTTAAGCTACAAACAAGGCTCCAGCGGTGTTTCCTGTGCATCGCTTCAACGATTAAAACATGAATGGGCCTATAGTAATATAGAAGACTAGCTGTTGTACTAGTAAATGCAATTTGGGTTATGGAATGAATGTCACACGTGTGGGTGCAGGGCACTTAACTCGCGCGGTTTTAACCGCGCAATTTCGATTCCCGCGGGATTTTCGGGATAAAAAGTAGCCTATACGGATTCGGAAGAATCCCTCTAAGTAATGGTAAAAGAATTTTGAAATCGGTCTAGTAGTTTTTGAGCCTATTCAATACAAACATACAAAGGTTTCCTCTTTATAATATTAGTATAGATAAACTTGTACTTCTAAGCTTTTGTAAATAATACTAAGTTGTATTTATTTTGGGATAGCACACGAAAATACTCTAGAATCTATTCACCAGATAGTGTTATTTGTGTTTTACTTCAAATTGTGGAAGATTATTATTTGGTCAAGGTAATTTTACTGAAGAATTTCTCATTATTTTAGAACTAAACAAGATATATTTCAGTACGAAATAATTCTGAATAGAAAGTTCTTGTTTATGGTGACTTTAGTGGATTTTGATAGTAAATCTCAGCAGGGGAGGACATTTGCAATCATTTGAGCCCAAATGTAATCAGAAAGTGAACCATTTTTATAATATTTGGTACATACAAGCTTCACGCCTGTGTCCCTTATGGCGTAGGCAGAACACCATAGGCTATAAAACCATCTGATGTCACGTTGAACAAATTCGGAGATATTGTAATGATGGAGGGAGATTATTGTAGTGACAGGGGATCAGCCTATCACCCACAAAAAAACTTCCAATAAAACCTCTGTCCCTTTACTGACTTTAACAGTATGTCCGGGAAGAGAAGCAGATAGCACATTCCATGTTTTTCCTTTACTCCCAGTCCAACGTGGAAGTCACGTCTTTTCGACTGAGACGTACAAAAAGACGTTTCGTCCGTTTGTATGAAGTTGAATTACTGTAGATATCTGTACCGTGGTCTTACCTACTATTTGTTTCGTGCGGTTTTACCCGCGCAATTTCGAATCCCACGGGAATGAAAAGCCTATGTGCTATCCTAGACTGTACACTATGCCAAAACTCATCCAAATCCGTTGTGCCATTCAGCCTCGATTGAGGAACAAATATCCACCCATAAATCCAAACTTTCACATTTATAATATTACTAGCTGACCCGGCAAACGTTGTTTTGCCATATAAACAAAAAAAAAATAGATGTTGGCCGATTCTCATAGATACCGGATAAGCACAAAAAATTTCATCAAAATCGGTCAAGCCGTTACGGAGGAGTATGGCAACGAAAATTGTGACACGAGAATTTTATATATTAGATTAAGATTTTCGCCTATAGCGAGACGATCACGCCTGCGCTACAACCCGTGTATTTTCTACACTTAAATAAACGCATATTCTTATGACGTCAGAGGCATTAAATTATATTAAATCCGATCTTATCCCTGGATAAAACTCAGAATTCATAGATTTTATCTAAAGTGCACGTAGTATGAACGTAGATTTAAAGTACCTAATTTCGTAATTCTGTTCTCTCTTTATGGGCTAGTATTCTGAAAATAACTCAAAGTCCTCGTGGCGCCGTGGTTACTGTGTGAATCATACGATATTACAGGTTAAGCAACGTTCGGCGCGGTCGGTACTTGGATGGGTGACCGCCGACCATTCATATCTCACGACGACTTCCGTGCTTCGAAGGGCAAGTTAAGCAGTCGGTCCCGGGTGCTGTATACTTGTATATAGTAGTCGTTAGGGTTTGTCAGAAGCCATCTAGGCGCCCTAAAAATTCTGGCATCCACCACCCAGCACTGGGCCAGCTTGGTGGATTATGGCCTATACCTCCTCTTCACCCAGGGGAGAGACTCATGCCCTGCAGTGGGCTCATTACAAAGAGTTGTGATGATGATGATGAACTCAAACTCTATTTAAATTTACATTCATTGATTGTTTTCTACGGAAAATGGATAGCAAATATATGCTTGAGCATGATAACTGCTTTCCAAAAAAGTCGAACTTCGACAGTTCCTTTTTGATTCGTGTCGCCGAGGTTTGCAATGAACTGTCTGCGTCTTCTTTTCCTTATCAGTACAGTTCTAGTACTTTCAAGAATGAATAAGGTTTTTGTGGATGGACGTGCAACACCTTAGTCTTCATGGTCATTTGGGGTGTTACCTCGTCAATCGATCGACTGTCGAACGATGGCAGAATGGAACAGTCGACGTCGATAATTTTTCCTAGGCCGAAAAAACCGATCGACACCGTCGACCGTCACTTGCAATCCGGTGTCGTTGAAATAAACGATCCATTCTCACTTTAGAAAAAGAGCTTATTGTAACATAAGGGACAATACATCCCTAATGTATTTTGTTGAATGAAACTCAAATTAGTCAGTTAAACGCAGTGAACGAAAAAAGCATGGAAGAGTAACTAGTGCTCGAAAATGGCCCAACGAAATTTTTTATGTTGTTGATTCGGGTGTTTCCGTGTTTAGTTCGTAGTTGGCAGCATATGTCATGGATGTATTTGTCAATTGTAAAAATATAAACAAAGCCTATTTGTGGTATAAAATCAATATATATATTTTTTTTTATATATAAAACTGTTCCGTTACTGACTGAGTGACTGAGTGACTGACAGACAACGTACAGCCGTAACTACTGGTCGTAGAGAGCTGAAATTTGGAACATACATTCTTTAGGGGATGTAGGGGTGCACTAAGGAAGGAATTCCCGAAATTCCCACGGGAACGGGAAATATATGATTTTTAGTTTGTATGAAAAAAACTTATTCCTTGAGTGCATGGGTGTGATACTTGGTATAAAGGTTCTTTCAGAGGGTGTCTGGTTGTATAGTTTCTGAAATTTCCACGAGAAGGGTAGTTACTCGCATACGAAGTTGCGGGATAAAGCTAGTGTTTTATAAATTGTTCGCACCTGCATAATAAAAATGCAAGATATCCTGTTGATTTCGCATAATTCTAGGGTATTAATGGGACCATGTAATAGAATTAAATGACATGTGAATAATTTTTCTATTTTTTATTGTTTTAATTTTTCATACAAAATAATTCAATTAAGTCAAAACATCTTATTACAATGCGAAGAATCACAACGTGGCATTTTCTACCACTTTTTTCCAGGTACAGTTCGCAACGCTTTGCGTTGTACATTGTACCTAGGGATTGCAATCCCGGATACTTCGAAATTTTGAAAAGTACAGAAAAATCCGGATTTTAGGACCTTTAAAAAATCCGGATTTCCGGTAATTATGGAAGTGGCGCCGGAGGTCTCAAAAAAAAACAATTTACTTTCAATTAAAATTTAATCAAAAATAAAATCACAACTACAATTAAATGGTCTATCACTTAGCGATTAAGTTTATAGAATAATGAAATACATTTCTAATAAAAACAAGGAAAACTAAAATATGCTTAATTGCTAGATAGTTGTTTGTGAAAACGTGACTTCCTTATTTCGGCTCGAATTCGGGGCGGCACTGCGTCAGCGGTATCCCTGTAGGTAGCGATCGTAACACAGTTGATGTCGCGCAGCCTGCACCACCAACTGGCTGTCGCTCATTTCTTCGGTTGATTGTCTGTAGAAAGACAAAAGATCATTAAGGGGGAGTTTAGTGAGTAGAAGTCTCACACTGTTGGGTGTCATCTGGCCGGGGACTAAACCCCCTGGCAAGTGCCCCTTCGTACTTCTGACGTATTCTCCTCCTCCTCTCAGTGAGCTCTCGTACGGTCAATAGGCCTGCGGGTGCTCTGAGGGGTTGTCTTCTGTGGCGGAAAAACAAAAAAAAACAGTTGATGCTTCTTGTTAAGCACCGTCTATTTATTGTTATTATTAATTATTAACGACTTTCAAGATTTCTGCGGCATAATATAGGATTCATGAAAGAAAAACATCTCAATTGGACTCTTGATTGGGCATATCACGTTGCGAATATTTCATTACGGATTTGACTTACAAAAGTGATTTATTAAATTGTTAATTAATTTCATGTAATTAACAATTTGATGTGAGTGAAAAAAAAACTGAACTTTAAACTCTAACTTGTGTAGTCATAGCTTAAGTTCAGTTCTTATTTAATACCGCCTTATTTTTAAATGATTATATTAGTATAATGGGTATTATGAACGTTCTAATTTGACTGATTATTCATGTGATTATTCATCATCACAACTCCGTGTAATGAGCCCACTGCAGGGCTATGAGTCTCTCTCTTCTGGGTGACGAGGAGGCTTAGGCAGTAATCCACCAAGCTGGCCCGGTGCTGGGCTTCTGACAAACGCTAACGACTACTGTATATAAGTATACCGAGTAGGACCGACTGCTTAACGTGTCCTCCGAAGCACGGAAGTCCCCGTGAGAAATCAATGGTCGGCGGTCACCCATCCTAATACAGGCCGCACCGAGCGCGCTTAACCTGCGATATCGTTTCATATGCACACACCACGGTGCCGCGACGACTTGTGATTATTAATATGTAGTATTTTAATATCACCTCTTATATTCTCAGTTAAGCTGAAGTCATAAGCTCTATCCGCGGTTCTTTTACAAGTATTGAGAATAAGCTACGATGAAATTCATCTTAGGTTGGAACAATTTTAACTTATACATACACTTCGGAAATACGCGTTTTGTCTAATCAGAACTAGTTTTGACTGATATTCTATTTTGAGAATAAGTTATTATAGCAATTCATAAAAACTAGTTTTAATAAGGTAAAACTCGTTTTCCCTAAAAACGGGGTTTAATTTAACAGATACAGGGTTACTTTTTATTGGAACGGTGGTTCCATAGTCAAAACGGACCATTTTAACTATGGAACCACCTAAATTTTCCTAAAATGTACCGTTTTTTGAGTTTTTTCACATTTTAACATTGTACTGTAAATACTCAATTTACACTAGTTTTTGTGAGTATTAAAAAAGAAAATTCGCTATATAACTGCTTTTTTACGTTTACTTTTTTATTGTTACTATGTGTTGTCTAGCCAATGAGCGACGTGCGTTGACAAATGAAACCAATGACATTTTTATAATTTTTAAAGGAAACAACAAGGTGTCAAAAAAAACAAAGGTCGTGTGCCGCTTTTCAAAGAGATTTTGAAGTAACTCTTCTTTGCTGTTTTCGTTCACTGGTTAAACGTCATCGGTATGCGCTAGTGATTTTACTTATTGTCTTTTATAATGTAATTTTTCATCATCCGTTCTTCTTTATTTATGCGGTATTGATTTTAAATTCTTCTGTTTTTCTTTGTATAGCAAATAAGCTTACATTCCTCCAAATAAAATCACATAATACCGTTTTTTCGCAAACTCTTTCACAGTCCATGTTTTCAAATAGTGAAACCCTTCTTACGAAATTCGTGAATCGAAATCGCAAACATTAATTAATTTGTTAATTAATTAATAAATTTGTTAATTGATAATAATAGAATTTGAATTTATAATATTAAATGTAATATACACACATCAATCCCACGAATCTTAATATATAACGCAAAAAATAAAAACAAAAAAGTTTTGCTCCTTACTCTACATTTTGTCAGAAGTAGACACCAATTATTATTATGAAGCGATATTTTACTGCGCAATGTGCGTAGCATACCTACGCTCAGAGTAAATAGAGTTACGCCTCTAAACAGAGGCTATAAATATTTTTCATTTCTCATACTCGGAAAGTAGTCTATGTTTGATCCAAGTATCGGTCTGAAAATGCTTCATCCGACCCGCGGGTCGGAATGTTTCATACAAATTCATTCCGACCCAAGGGCCGGAATGGATTTCAAAACTAGAACTAATATATTTCTTATGAAGCCAGCTGTCAAAAATTTAGATGTTTTTATGTTTTTATTTTTTTATTTTAGAAGTCAAGTTAAAAGAAGTAATTTAAAAAATTATATTTGTCTTTATTTTGTCACTATCATTTAAAAAAATATATCAATATATATAAAACTGTTCCGTTACTGACTGAGTGACTGAGGTACTGAGTGACTGAGTTACTGACAGACAACGTACAGCCGCAAATACTGGGCGTAGAGAGCTGAAATTTGGAACAAACATTCTTTAGTGGATGTAGGGGTGCACTAAGGAAGGAATTCCCGAAATTCCCATGGGAACGGGAAATATAGGACTTTTTAGTTTGTATGAAAAATCTTATTCCTTGAGTACACCGATGTGAAACTTGGTGTAAAGGTTTTTCAACGTGTGTCTGGTTGTGTTATGAAAGTAATTCCCGAAATTCCCATGGGAACGGGAAATATATTATGTTTTAGTTTGTATGAAAAAATCCCATCCCTTGAGTGCACGGATGTGATACTTGATATAAAGGTTCCTCAATAAGTATCTGTTTGTATTATGGAAGGAATTCCCGAAATTCTCACGGGAAGGGGTTGGACTGTATGAAAAATCTTATTTCTTGAGTGTACGGATGTGATACTTGGCATGAAGGTTCTTCAAAGAGTGACTGGTTGTGCTACGAAAAAAATTCCCAAAATTCCCACGGGCACGGGAAATATATGATTTTTAGTTGGTATGAAAAAAACTTATTCCTTGAGTGCATGGGTGTGATACTCGTACTTGGTATAAAGGTTCTTTCAGTGGGTGTCTGGTTGTATAGTTTCTGAAATTTCCACGAGAAGGGTAGTTAAGCGCATACGAAGTTGCGGGATAAAGCTAGTAAATATATCATTTTCTTAATTATATATAATTATTTTAATACATAGGGTTGTTTTATGTAAAAAATGATATCTATACCTACATATAAATATGTCACCGATTTATATGTGAATAAAAATGTCACTTTAAACTTTACGAATTGTTCGAACTTTTCCATTAATTTTAAATAAATATTTAAGAAAAATGTTTTTTTTTTTTACTTTCCTTATATTCGAAATGAAAAGTAGAGTGTTCCCCGCGGGTGGATGACATCAATTCATACGAGGTGTTTAGACGCCCGAGCGCAGCGAGGGCGGATATAATCCGAGGAATTGATATCATCCCTCCCTTGTTTAACAATCTACTATTTTGTATAGGAAAACAACTATTAATTTTAAAAAGTTGTAGAACATATTTTGTTGGGATTGATGTGGAGAGGCAAGAGGTGATGCGCTTATTAAAATTAACCTTGTATAATATAATTTCCCACTTTCCAGCCTCAGGATTGCTAAAAGAAATACCTTTGCTGTGCCTTTGGACCTTTCAGGAAATTCAACTCAGTTATTATAGCAGGAAGTCGTCGTGGCGCCATGGCCTGTGATATCAAACGATATCACAGGTACGTTCGGCGCGGTCGGTACTTGGATGGGTGACCGCCGACCGTTCATTTCTCACGGCGACTTCCGTGCTTCGGAGGGCACGTTTAAGCAGTCGGTCCCGGGTGCTGTATACTTGTATACAGTAGTCGTTAGGGTTTGTTAGAAGCCATTGCGGCGCCCTGAAAATTCTGACATCCACCACCCAGCACTGGGCCAGCTTGGTGGATTTTGGCCTATACCTCCTCGTCACCCAGGGGAGAGACTCATAGCCCTGCAGTGGGCTCATTACAAAGAGTTGTGGTGATGGTGATGTTATAGTATTTCCTTGTCTATCCATAAATTATTCAACTAATAAAAGATTTACATAAACTAAGAAGACCTTCCATGCTGGTCTGGGAGCGATAAAAAAACATAGAATGTGCCAGCTGCTTCTCTTCCCGGGCATACTGTAAAAATCAGTTAAGGGACAAAGGTCTTATTGACGTTTCTGTGGGCGATAGGCTGACCTCCTATCACTGTAAATCTCTCTCCATCATTTTAATACCTCCAAATTTGACAAACGTGACATCAGATGGTCTTATAACCTCTGGTGTTCTGCCTACCCCATAAGGGATACAGGCGTGACGTTATGTATGTATGTATGTAATAAAAGATAATACGACTTGATATTAATAAAATAATAAGAAACCTTAAAGTGTATAATGTGGCGCCGCAGTCGGTCAGTAGGTTACTGGCTTATATCGAAATCGATAGATACATAACTACATGTCGATAGATAGCTACATATAGATAGAAAAGTTGTTTATCGAACGAGTATTGTTGCAACTTTAGTTGGGAATTGGAAAACTCTGGACAGTGAAGCACAAAAGTTGCGGACAGCTGTTGCAAATTAAATTCTGGCGGAAGAAACTTTGTTTATACTGTACGTTACTAAAGAAGAATATTTACGAGGGTGGATTGAAAAGTTCGCGGCCTAGTCAAGAAAACAGAATAAAGTACATACAAAAATATTTTTATTTTTCGACGTAATCTCCATTTAGCTCTATGCACATCTTCCATCTGCTTTCCAGAGCTTCCATACCTGTTTTAAAAAAGATTCCTCAAGGTCTTCAAAATACAGGTTAACAGCGGCTTCGGCATCTTCATTCGTTAAAAATTTCTGCCCACCGAGGTGTTTTTTCAGGTTTGGAAACAGATGAAAGTCCGAAGGTGCCAAATCAGGAGAATAAGCTGGATGTGGCAACAATTCGAAACCACAATCACGAATTTGAGCCATAGACTCGACAGACGTGTGGACTCGGGCGTTGTCCTGGTGAAACAACACTTTCTTTCTCAGTAATCCTGGGCGTTTATGTTTAATTTCTTCACGTAAACGGCGCAGAAGGGTGCTATAGTGCGCAGAGTTTATTGTTTCACCTTTTGGAAGGTAGTCCACCATAATGACACCCTTAGCATCCCAAAAAACCGATGCTATCACCTTGCCAGCCGACAGAATTGCCTTTGCTTTTTTCGGAGTTGGTTCACCTGATTTTTTCCATTGTTTGGATTGTTGTTTTGATTCTGGGGTATAGTGGTGAACCCAGGTTTCATCCATTGTCACAAATCTGTCAAGAAAACCTTGTGGATCAGCCTCGAACATCTCCAAACAGTCGCGAGAAATCGTGAGTCGAATTCGCTTTTGCTCTACTGAAAGCAATCTGGGGACCCACCTAGCCGAAACCTTAGAAAATCCGAGTTCATGGACAATGATGTTTTGCGTTCGTTCATATGAGATGCCTATAGTGTCTGCAATTTCTCTGATAGTCAATCTACGGTCTTTCAATATGAGATCACACACTTTATTGATGTTTTCTTCGGTCGTAGACGTCATTGGCCTGCCGGAGCGAGGGTCATCTTCGATGTTCTCTCGTCCACGTTTAAATTCTGCAACCCATTTTTTCACAGTGGTGTAAGACGGGGCAGATTCCCCTAATGTTGTTTGCATGTCATCATGGATCTCCTTTGGTGTTAATCTTTTTTTAAACAAATATTTAATCACAGCACGTTGTTCAAATTTCTCCATTAGTGAAAATTTGTTCAACACACGTATTTATATTGTTCGTAAAATTTTATTTAAACAAGATATCAAATTGAAAATTCGCGGGCTGACAATTGAATAATGACAGTTCAAAATGACGGCAGAAAAAATAACCAATTTTTTTTTTGGCCGCGATCTTTTCAACCAATGTAGTAATAATAATAATAATAATATAAGCCTCCCAAACAACCACACGTCCTGATAGACCATCTTATCACGTGGGGGGCGGACACACGAACATGAAATTACTGGCGTGGCTAACGTGGCTCTGGATCTTTTATGATGATGGATACAGATAGGAATAAACGTTTAGGGCCGCTACCCGGGGGCCGCCGGGGCGCGTCTGGTGCTGGCGCTGGGCGCGGCAGCATGCGAGCCGCCAGCGCACAGAGACTGAGGCGACCACCAGCCCAGTCCTCACCACCATCATCGCCTTCAGGGAGCTTGGCACCGGCAGGGGTATCACAGCCTCCGCAATCAGTGCCCGCCCCTGAAGGACGGCGCATGAGATGGACGCAACAACAAAATGCCAACCTCATGCGAGCGTATTACGGGGCAAGAGAGACAGAAACGGGCAGAACGGGGTATCGAGCACGCATGCACCGCGCTTTCATGCTGCTGGAGCCTCATTTAACTGTCGCCGAACAAAACCTTGCGGATAGAGCTCGGTGGATTATGCGTTCCAACATCTTCGCTCCCACTGAGCTCGAACAACTGAGACACGAAGCCTTCTCAGTGGTGCCACCCCCAACCACTGCGAGTGTCGCCTCTCCAGTGCAAGAGCCTGCTTTAGAGCAGCGTGCAGGAGATGAGGCAGACCAAAATAACCCGGTGGAAGGGGGAGACGCCACTGACATGGCTTCCCAGGATTTAGAGCACACGAGAAGACTACTAGAGGAGGCGATCGAGGAAGTACGTAATACTCCCCTGGTAGGAAGGCCGAAGCTTCCCAGACTACCATGCAGTTTTCGTAATAGGCAAGTCGTTGAGGCCGTTAATCAGATGCTGCCCCAACATTTGGAGAGCAGCTCTGATCTTTTCGAGACGAACTCAATCCTTTTTGGAGCGGCTATGGCGGTATGTCGGTTTACTGGCGCCATGGCTGCTCCAAGTCCAACTGCTGGACGTGCTACTCCTCGGAGTAACGCTGTACCAGCTTGGAGGAGGAGGATTGAGCGTCGTATCGAACAAGCCAGGATCCTCATCGGCAAGCTAACTTGCTTCAGCTCGGGCAACACCAGGCCAAGGATTGTGCGTTTTGTCAGGAGGGAGTTTTCCGGAATGGACACTAACTTGACCAAACCGGACTTCACCCGAAAACTGACAGAGCGCATCGACGAGCTGAAGCAAAAGATCGCTGCATGGGCGAAGCGTATTCGGAGGTACTCCCAAAGGGTTGAGAGATACAACCAAAATCGCCTCTTCTCGAGTGACCAGAGGAAGTTCTATAAATCCCTGGAGAGTTCCGAACCCTGCTCGACTGGCCGCATACCGGATAAGGCCGAAGCTATTAACTTCTGGCGCGACCTGTGGGAGCGCCCAGTTGAGCACGGAGAGGGTCCTTGGATTGATAGGGTTGAGGAAGCGTGTGCGGAGGTGATCCCTATGAGTCAAGTCCTCATATCAGAGGAGGACGTAAGTGCTGCAATCCGCCGGAGCCCGAACTGGAAAAGTCCGGGCCCTGACGGATTGCAGAACTATTGGCTCAAGGGATTTTCTCTGTGCCATGCAACTTTGGCCCGTCAATTCCAGGAAGCCTTGGACACTGGAGCTCTCCCGAACTTCCTCACTACTGGGGTCACTCATTTAGTTCCTAAGTCCAACGATACCGCGGATCCATCGAAATACCGGCCCATAACGTGTCTATCTACCACCTACAAGACACTTACCTCCGTTCTGAGCACCAAGATTCGCCAGCATTTAGATGCTAATCGCGTTATATCTGATGCTCAGAACGGATGTAGGGCTGGTAGCCGCGGATCAAAGGAACTCCTTCTCGTGGACGCTGTCGTTGGCAAATTGGTCAAACGCAACCGTCGCAATTTCTCCGCAGCCTGGATTGACTATAAAAAAGCATTTGACTCCGTGCCTCATACATGGCTCTTGAGAGTTCTTGAACTGTACAAAATCGACGGTACAGTTCGAGTATTTCTCGAGCGATGTATGAGACAATGGAGCACAATGCTCAGTCTCCAAGGCAGGCGAATGACGGCTGCGGAAGACCGAATCCAGATTAGTAGGGGAATATTCCAGGGTGATTGTCTGAGCCCACTTTGGTTTTGCCTGGCTCTGAATCCTCTTAGCACATTGCTGGAGGGATCAGAGACAGGCTTTCAGTTTCGTAGAGGGGGCATACGGTTATCCCATCTTTTCTACATGGATGACCTCAAGCTGTTAGCTCCAACGGCTCCACGATTGGGGGAACTACTAAAAATCGTGACAGATTTTAGTAGCTCCATCAAAATGGAGTTTGGAGTGGACAAGTGTGCGGTTGTTCATGTGGAGAGGGGAAGGATTACTCGTTCTCAGAGGGTTGACCTAGGTCCCGTTAACCTGAGAGCTCTCTCCGAAAATGAAACATACCGGTATCTGGGTATGTCACAGAACATCGGTGTCGAAGAAGCGTGCGTAAAACAGTCTGCACGCGAAGTCTTTTTTGAGCGCTTGACAAAGGTACTAACTAGTTCTCTGTCAGGCCTCAACAAAGTCCGAGCGTTTAACGGATGGGTTATGCCCGTTCTTTCGTACACCTTTGGCGTACTCAGATGGACTCAGACCGAATTAGATGCCCTGGATCGGAAGGTCCGCACTACTATGACCCTCCATAGAATGCATCACCCTCGGTCGTCAGTAATGAGGCTGTATATCTCCCGGAAGTGTGGAGGAAGAGGCCTACTTAGCGCCAAAACCTTGCACAATCGGGAGATATATAGCCTCCGAGCCTATTTTATGGCAAAGGCGGACGTGGGTATGCATAGAGAGGTTGTAGCGTGTGACAAAGGACTCACCCCTCTCAATCTGGGCCTCGAGACATGGCAGACACCGGCGGTACTAAGCATTTCTGATCGTGAGACCGTATGGAAAGAGAAAGAGCTGCACGGAAGGTTTTACAAGGCTCTACACGAGCCACACGTGGACCGTAAAGCCTCCGTGCATTGGCTGCGCTTCGGGGACCTCTTTGGGGAAACCGAAGGGTTTGTCTTTGCGATACAGGATCAGGTTATCAAGACGAACAACTACCGGAAGTACATTATGAGGGACGGCACAGTGGACGTATGTCGGGCGTGCCGCCAACCTGGCGAGTCCCTCAGACATGTGGTTTCGGGTTGTTCGGTTCTTGCTAACACTGAGTATCTGCATAGACACAACCAAGCAGCCAAGATTCTCCACCAAGAGCTCGCTCTGAAATACGGTCTCATAAATCAGAAACTGCCCTATTACCAGTACACGCCGGAGCCAGTTCTCGAAAACGGCAGCGCCAAGCTCTACTGGGATCGGCCCATTATCACGGACAGGACTATTCTAGCGAATAAACCTGATATCGTGTTAATGGACCGATCGTCGTCTAAGGTGTTTTTGGTGGACATAACTATACCACATGACGAGAACCTCGTGAAGGCCGAGACCGAAAAGCAACGCAAGTACTTGGACCTTGCACACGAGGTGACCGAAATGTGGGAAGTTATGTCCACCGAAATCATCCCGGTTGTATTATCCGCAAACGGTTTGACCCCAGCCACTTTGGTCAGAAACCTTGAAAGGCTGGGATTCGGCGGCGGTTCGCTTCCAGCACGCATGCAAAAAGCGGTGTTGCTCGAGACTGCCCGAATCGTTCGCCGGTTTCTGTCTCTCTTGCCCTGATCCCCGACCGACTGGTCCGATTGTCGGGTCTTTTCCGCCGAAAGGCGAGTAGTTATAAGTATACAAAATAATAATAATAAAACTCTATTATTACTAGAGTTTTAATAAAACTCTATTAAAACTCTATTATTACTAACTATCTATAAAGATAGTTCTGTTATTGACCGATATATTGAATTTGACAATGACTGAAAGCGAGATACTAAAAACATACGTCAAAACAAAAAAAAACTTAAGGAAGTACAATAAACAACAAAAACATTTTAAACTTTGAGAAAAGTTGCATACAATGTACAACGCAAAGCGTTACGAACTGTAGCGGTAAAAAAGGGATAGAGAATGGTACGTTGTCATACTTCGCATTAAAGGTGTTTTACATAAGTACCTACATACACACATACATAACTTCACGCCTGTATCCCTCATGGGGTAGGCAGGCACCAGAGGTCATCAAACCATCAGATGTCACGTTTGACAAATTTCGAGGTATTACAATGATGGAATAGAGACTATTGCGGTGACAGGGAGTCAGCCTATCGCCCGCAAAAACGCCAATAAAACCTTTGTCCCTTAACTGACTACTAAACAGTATGCCTGCCCGGGAAGAGAAGCAGCTGGCACATTCTATGTTTGTCTTTCGCTCCCAGTCCAGCATGGAAGCAACATAAGTGTTTTGACTTAATTAAATTATTTTGTATTAAAAATAAAAACAAAAAACAATAGTATTATTAATAACCTAGAGTTATGGGAAATCAACAAGAACACCTTGGATTAAAAAAAAATACATAAAAATATAATAAATAAATAAAATTATGATAAAATTAGGGTAAATGAATAATATTATTTAACAATAAAATATCAAAAATAATCTTATTTTCCAAAAACCTCATCATATAAATTTTAAAATTAATTTTCATACATTCTTGGCCCACTTGTTGTATTACTTACAAGTGGGCCAAGATGCCACAATAAATGAAAATTTATTATTATTATTATTATTTATACCTAAAGTTACACGCCTTTCGGCGGAAAGACCCGACAATTTGACCAGTCGGTCGGGGATCAGGGCAAGAGGGACAGAAACCGGCGAACTATTCGGGCAGTCTCGAGCAAAACCGCTTTTTGCATGCGTGCTGGAAGCGAACCGCCGCCGAATCCCAGCCTTTCAAGGTTTCTGACCAAAGTGGCTGGGGTCATGCCGTTTGCGGATATTACAACCGGAAACGGTTTGACCCCATCATTATTATTATTATTATTTTCGTCAAGATCTTTTTCACATTATTTTATTATTATTATTATTATTTACCCTTTTTCCCCATCAGTCATTTTTCGTCTTATTTCAGGGGGGCAGATTGAGGCAAAAAAATATTTGCCCTAAATTTTAGATAACCTTCGTGATGCTATAAAAATTACGACACCGGCAGACGTAGCTAACTCTCAAAAGTCTATTCAAAGTTTCTAATAAATATCGGATATTAGATGCTGTTAAAAAAATGTATCTCCTCTTCAGTTCCTTTATAATGGAAATGTTTTTTAAATAGAGCATTTAATAACCATTATAACCATATAAAACACTTATAAATTTGCATAGAAGGTAATGAACATATGGCCATTTGAAGTTCAAATGGCCATATGTCCTACTAGTTCAAAATTTGAACTAGTAGGATTCTGTCCCACATAATCGACATTATTTTGAGCATCACCTTGCAAGTAAAGTTTTATTAGAAAAAAATGCGATATCATATATTTTAAACCGTATATAATATGAACTAGACATTCAGTTAGGTATAGGCATATTTAAAATGTTCAATACCGAAAATTCCGAGAACCTATTTTTGGGACGATACGCACAGTTTTGGCCCCTAGTGCGGCGCCCATGGTCAGCGGTCACCCATCCTTATACCAACCCCGCCGAACGTTGCTTAACTTGCTTTATCGATTGATATACACAGAAACCACAGCGCCACGACGACGTCTTCATACACGGATTCACTTATAAAATACTAGGTTTTATCCGGGCAATTTCGAATCCCGCAGGAATTTCGAGATAAAAAGTAGCCTATGCGCTATTCCAGACGGTACACTATCACTATGCCAAAGTTCATCCAAATCCGTTGAGCCGTTCTCCCGTAATTGAGGAACAAACATCCATACATCCAAACTTTCACATTTATAATACTAGTAAGATTAACTCCACGTTTGAAGTTGTTACACGAAAATGCACCGAAAAGTCTGTTCAAAACGACGTTAATTTTAATACAAGTAGTTTCTTGCCAACTCACTTAAATTCCAGTCCCGTAGTTATATCAGTATAAAAATATAAATTTGAAAGGTATTATTTTTCTCAGTGACTAACCCCGCCTTGACCTCAGTCTCACCTGATGGTAAGGGAAAATAAGGTCGTAGCTAAGGTTCACTGCATTATTATTATATTTTTTTTTTATTTTTTTTTATAATTGACTAAACCCGCGTTTGACCTCAATCTCACCTGATGGTAAGTGACGATAAGGTCGAAGATGAAAGCACACGGGTTTAGGAAGGAACTGGCTCTTTATACAATATTGCCGGAACACATTACCGCCGGAGCGGTAACATTTGGCGGCAGACTTTATATAAAGGGTGGTCGCTAGCCAGGCGGACCCAGAAGGGATCCTACCACCAAGCAAAATGTAGCTAGTTGCAAAATTTTGACTGAATCCGTTTGCGTTTTGGTGTGAAACAGCAAAAAACATATATCATAACAAAAAAGCACGTTTGTAACGTTCCTATTGATTTATTTAATACTGAATTACTTACATAGCGTGTCTTAGATCTAGATCACTTTCCTTATATGTATAGGTACACGTGGCATAAGTCTCTATCAAAGCCAGTAATATCATCCACATATAGCACAATCAATGGAATATTTAAGTAGATAGATTCTCAACAGTCGTCTTGATCTCTCGTCTCGATTTCGCTTTGATCTGAAAGAAAACAGTGATTACCATTACCGATAAAAATAACAAGCTTAAAAGACGCTTTGAGAGATCACTGTTGGCTTCGATAGTTGATGTACGAGATGTAATAAATTAAACTAGCGGACTGTATAAACTTCGTATAATATACGTAAGGAATTAATGTTACAATATTGAAAGAAGCGCGAGCGCAGCCGTTGCGTAAGAGGTTAACAGCTGACTGGCTCCCGGCTGTGAGCTCGACGAAAGCTCCAAATCCGCGCGGTGGGGCGCGCGGAGGGTCGCACGGTGGAGGACGCGCGGGGAAGGGCACGACGCGCGACGCCGGGCGCGATGCTATGTTGAGTTGATGACTCAACATACTCCCCCCGTTGAAGTCTCTTCAACAGCAGTAGGTGACGTGGAAACTGGAAGAGGGCATATATTATTGAATGCACGCCGAATGATCCCCTTCCTTGTATGTATGTCAGCGACTCGTGCAATGCCATCGTTGCCAGGAAATAACTCTACGACTCGGCCGAGTAGCCACATTAAAGGAGGTGATGTTTTATCTTTTATGACGACTAGATCTCCTTTCTTTAGGTCTCCTGATGACTTATGCCACTTGGTTTTCGCTTGTAGCCATAATACATATTCGTGAGAGAAGCGATTCCAAAAATGCTGTTTGAGGAACTCTATGCGGCGAAAGCGTTGTAGGCTAGCAATGTTTCTGTCTAAGATCTGTGGATGTGGCAACATGACAAGCGAGCGTCCAATGAGGAAGTGCGAAGGAGTTAGAGGAGTAAGGTCTGCAGGATCGTCGGAAATAGGAGTCAGAGGTCTCGAGTTGAGAATAGCCTCCACCTGCACCAAACATGTAGTCATTTCTTCGAAGGTCAAGTGTGTCAAACCTAAGATACGACGTAAATGATGTTTTGTCGATTTGACAGCAGACTCCCACAATCCACCAAAGTGCGGCGTGTAGGCTGGTATAAATTTAAAGTTAATGCCTGGGTCAATGCTACTAAAATCTAAGTTTTGTGATAGCAGACTAGCTAGTTCATTGAAAGCCCCTACAAATGTAGTACCATTATCAGAGAAAATGTTTTTTGGTTTTCCCCGTCGAGCAATAAAACGAGACAAGGCCGCTAAGAAGGCTTCTTTCGTGAGATCAGACACCAGCTCCAGGTGAAGAGCTCTGGTAGCCAGGCACACAAAAACACAAATGAAGCTCTTAATGAGTCGACATCCTCTGCCCTTGCGGTCCGCTGTCAGAATGGGCCCAGCGTAGTCCACCCCTGTCTCTAGAAAAGGATATTCTAAATGTAGTCTCTGCTTAGGAAGATTCCCCATGATCGGCTGTATAGTACTTGCCTTAATCCTACAACATCTAACACATTTATGAACAACTTTCTTTGCCAAGCCTCTACCTCCTATAGGGTAATAACTATGACGTATAGTAGCCAGTAGAAGTTGAGGCCCAGCATGTAAAAGCCTAAGATGAAACATTTCAAAAATCAGTTTGCAAATATTGTGAGAGCTATTTAAGATGATAGGATGTTTGACGCTAAAATCATAAAATGAGTTTTTTAACCTGCCACCTACACGAATTAGCTTAGTTTCTGGGTCAAAAAATGGAGATAGAGATAAGTGTTTCTTTTTATAAGGAAGCTGTTTACCTGATGCTAATAAGTCATATTCTTGGGGAAATGATTCACGTTGACTTAACTTTAAAATTAAGTTTAATGACTGATTCTGTTCTAACGTCGTAAGGGCACCAGATTCCGATGACTGTCCTTTACACTTATTTGTAAAACGCATAATGTATGCGATTACGCGCTGAAATTTATAAAATTTAGAATATTTTAAACTTAAGTTCGAGATGTAGTTTTCAGCATCAGTTTTGATGTCAACGTGTAGGCATGTTAAGACGTCTGGTAGGCGGGACAATTCTGGATGGTGAGATTCAGGAAATTGAGGCCACAGTGATTTGTCATCATAGAGAAACTGTGGTCCTGACCACCACAACGAAGAATTTAAGAGCGCGTCAGCTCTGAGTCCTCGCGAAGCGAGATCTGCCGGATTCAAAGATGACGGAACGTACCGCCACTCAGAGTTTCCTACAGATTCTTGGATTTCAGTTACACGATGTCTTACGAATGTTTTAAGTTTTGTCGGCGACGTTGCTAGCCAACCCAAGACTATTGTAGAGTCACACCAAAATTGTACGTCATCCATGTGCAAGGTAAGAGATTGGCTGACCTTTGTATATAAACGTGTTCCTAGTAAGGCTGCGCAGAGTTCGAGACGAGGTATGGTGACTGATTTTATAGGAGCGACTTTGCTTTTAGCAGTTAAAAGCTGCACGTTAACCTTGCCATCTACCGCGACGCTACGCAAATACACGCAAGCGCCATATGCCTTTTCAGATGCATCAGTGAATACATGTAGTTGTAGAGCAGAAGCTGGCTCTGCCATTATCCACCGTGGTATCTGAAATTCATTTAGCATAATAAGGCTTTTTTGAAAGTCAATCCAGAAGTTCAGAATGTGATCAGGAACGGGCTCATCCCACGAACACTTAACTAGCCATAATTGTTGCATTGCGATCTTCGCTTCAACGATGCAAGGGACGACCAAGCCAATAGGGTCAAATATTTGGGCGATAACAGATAAAATGTGACGTTTTGTGACAACGCTAGCCACCGTCAAGTTAATAGAGTAAGAAAACGCGTCGTCTGTACATCTCCAATTGAGACCAAGCGTTTTAGATGTTGCC
This sequence comes from Stenoptilia bipunctidactyla, assembly GCA_944452665.1. Classification (NCBI taxonomy): domain Eukaryota; kingdom Metazoa; phylum Arthropoda; class Insecta; order Lepidoptera; family Pterophoridae; genus Stenoptilia; species Stenoptilia bipunctidactyla. Next base: position 8,416,482 of record OX101741.1, on the reverse strand, counting down.
GTTTCACTTAATTTGACAATATGAGCCGATTTATCATTATAATTACCGCACAGTGCCTCTAGGAGGTCAGTAGAGTTGGATTGCCACTTTCTAAGGTTCAACTTTGCATTTTTGAGAGTAGCAATGACTTTCTGACACTTTAGTAGAGTATCTGCGACGCTTGGGCCCCCTGAAAGATAGTCATCAACGTAAAAATCATGTGCTATTGAAAATTGCGTGGCTGTGTCGGAACACTCTTTAGCTAACTGTATTAGACACCTCGTAGCCAAGAAGGGTGCTGCGGCGCATCCATATGTGACTGTATTAAGCGTATATGATTTTAATTTATGAAAAGGCTCCTCTCTCCATAAGATTTTTTGTAGAGGGCGGTGATTTTCATTCACGAGCGTACGACGATACATTTTTTCGATGTCTGCGCTGACAGCAATTTTGTGTTGGCGGAATCGAATTAGGATCGTAAATAAATCATCCTGCAACGGTGGTCCAACCATCTGTATTTGATTAAAAGATTTACCCGATGTCGTGCGTGCTGAAGCATCAAAAACTACTCTTAATTTTGTTGTAGAGCTAGACTCCTTTAAAACACCATGATGTGGTAAATAATTAGAAGGTACAGATGTATGCTCTACGTATTTGTCCTCAGACATGTCTCCTAGGGTTATATATTCGTTTATGAAATTTACGTACAGATTTTTAAAGGTGCTGTCTTTGACTAAGCGTCGTTCAAGCGACATGAAACGACGTCTAGCCATCATGTAAGAGTCACCCAATACTAGAGGTGATTCTTTTAGAGGTATTTTTACTACAAATCGTCCTTCTGGATTGCGATATGTAGTCTCACAAAAAAGTTTTTCGCATGCCCGCTCTTCAACGGTAAGTTTGTGTATTGCCGAGATGGAGTCTAATTCCCAAAATCGATTTAGGTCTGCTTGTAAGTTATTAAGTAACATACAAACATTAGAGGAGGGATTTAATTGACTTAGACCACCTGACATTAGCCAACCGAGCCTGGACTCTAATAAGACTGGCTTGTTTTTACCTAACTCTATACGGCTGTTTCCTATTATGCTCCAAAAGAGTTCAGCGCCGACTAAGATGTCGACGGACGATGGAACAAAAAACTGGGGATCAGCAAGACGTATATTTTTAGGTATATGTAAACTGCTAGTGTCAACATATCTATTTGGAATTGATGATGAAATATGAGGTAATAGAAGGCATTCAAAATTAATTTTATATTCACCATCAAAAGATTGCATTGAAATTTTGCAACCTTGAGCGCAATCGGAGGACTGAAGGTTTATACCTATCACTTTAGACTCGGTAGAGTAAGTTGTGATGTGAAGCTTTCTAACACACTCATGCGATATAAAATTTGTCGTGCTTCCATTGTCCAGCAACACTCGCGCTGTGTGAAGATTTCCTTCAGAGTCAGCTACTTTTACGAGTGCAGTGGATAGCAAAACAACTTCCGATGTAACAGGATGACTAACAGATAATGAAATGTTTTGGTTATTATCATCTTGAGTTTGAGTGACGGGAAACGCAATATTTGACCGGTTTTCCGGTTCACTCTCTACATGCAAGAGAGTGTTGTGTTTTTCAGTACAATATTTACAGTGACCCAGCTTGCACTTAAGAGCATTATGACCAGATCTTAAGCAGTTGAGACAGACGTCAGAGCTTTGTGCTTTTTTAATACGTGCTTGTACGGGAAGACTCCTAAACTTTGTGCACTGAAACATAAAATGATCCTGTTGGCACATGTGACATAGAGGACCTTTGCGTGAATGGTCATTGATAATTATTGGATTCCTAGGTTTAGGATAGCTAACCGATTTATTGCTATAGTTATCGTTTTTTAAACTAGGTGAGATTTGCGATAAGTACGACATAGAAGATTCCTCTTCTTGTAATAAGTTTGCTTTATTGCTAATAAATGAAATAATGTCATCTAACATGGGTTTCCTACCTAGTGTATTTTTATGCTCTCCCCATTTGCGGTTTGTTATCTCATCAAGTTTGCTAGTAATAAGATATATAACAAGAGTGTTCCAATGTTGAACGGGCTCATCTAAAGTTGCTAAGGCCCTTAAATTTTTATTGGTCGTATCAATTATGTACCTAAGTGATTGACTCGATTCTTTTTCAATAGCGCGCATGTTGAAAAGTGCTTGCACATGATTATTTATAAGAACTGTTTCATTATCAAACCTCTCACAGAGCGACTTCCAAGCAGAGTCATAATTATTTGACTTAAAACCGACATTATCGATAATAAGTGACGCACTGTCCTTTAAACAGGCTCGAAGATAATGCAGTTTATTAATATTGTCTATGCTAGAATTGTTATGGATAATTGAAACAAAGGTGTCTCTAAACTCCAACCAATCATGACAGTTTCCCGAAAATTTGGGCAGATCTATCTTAGGCAATCGAATTGAATTGTGTTTGTGCATGACAGTCTTACCAGATTCCACGTCGGAGGCGGCATCCTCCGAAAGAAGCTTACGACTGGTATTAATCAGCAGGCGCGCAGAGGCTACTAGAGACCCGTACTGCTTTTCGAATTCCTCGCGCTCCGCATATTGCTCGTCGGGTTCTTCCGCTTGCTCCTCTATTTCGGTCTGAAACGCGTCATATTTCTCATATAAGGCTTCAAAAGTACTGAAACGATACTCAAGCTCGTAAAGCTGTTCTTCACTTAGTTTGTCACAAGTTTTTGAAAGCTTTAAGAAGGTGGAAAAATGTGTGAACTTTGCTTTAATAGAGGCGCGCTTCTTAATTAGGCTTTTTAAATCACTCATTTTGCAAGCAAGTAAGTAGTTACAAATAGAAATAATTAAACTTTACTAGTATAGTAAGATTACTTTAATATTTAAATATGATGGAAGCAGTGCAATATTAAATAAACAGGATAATTGCTATAATGCGTAGTGCTATATGAAAATGTTTACCTATGATATTATTTGAGTTAGCATATGCCTAATTTGCAGTAAATGTGATATTTCAATTTAATTGAAATGTATAAATGGAAATACCTAGTCTTTATTTAGCCTTTAAAGTAAAATAAATATAGTTCAATCTCACTATGAAAAATAATCAACCTGTTTTTAAAAGACGAGGATAGGTTTGAGTAGTAAGCTTTGCTATTTAAAAATGAAAGGGGTAATGGCGGGCCGTACAAATAATGCTGCGTAATGTAAAGTGAGAAATTATAAAAATGATCTAATAATTTTAAATATCGTGCACAAAAACAAGTACCTATTGCAATGACAAAAACTATTACACATTAAATATATGAAAGCAATTAAGTTTGAATTTACCTGCCTTATGATAAACGCATAAAAAAAAACAAGCAATAAATGAATGAAATGATTTATGAATATGAAGCTAAGGATGATTTACCGTTGATATTTTCAAGTAATAACTTTGTACGTTGTTTTTTTTTTTTGACAAAATTATTTAACCTTTAAAAATATCAACAGTATTTTCAATGAAATGACTTAATTTTTGGCACTGGAAGTGAGCTATGAAATGAATACGAAATAAGATGATGGATGAATTTATGAATATGAAATTATGAGTGATGATGAAAAATGATAGGAATTGGAACAATCTCACTGTTTTGAGGCACAATCCAATCCTTTGTCCTTTGTTTCGATCTTCTAGGTTCCCCGATTGTCTGTTGGTCGTGTAAATCGATCAAAAGCCGGAAAGCAGGAACCGATGACTTCTACGACGTCGCCCCGTTGAAACACGTAGATAGGGAAGTGGAAATCTTGACGCGTACTTGAGACCGTTGTTGCTAAGTTTGAAGTTTCTTTGTTCTCGGTCGTTGTGTCCGTTAGGCCGGTGAAAGGACCATATGTTGGCTTCGATAGTTGATGTACGAGATGTAATAAATTAAACTAGCGGACTGTATAAACTTCGTATAATATACGTAAGGAATTAATGTTACAATATTGAAAGAAGCGCGAGCGCAGCCGTTGCGTAAGAGGTTAACAGCTGACTGGCTCCCGGCTGTGAGCTCGACGAAAGCTCCAAATCCGCGCGGTGGGGCGCGCGGAGGGTCGCACGGTGGAGGACGCGCGGGGAAGGGCACGACGCGCGACGCCGGGCGCGATGCTATGTTGAGTTGATGACTCAACAATCACATTGATGGTAAAAAATATTTTTTATGAAAATAAAGTTATATCTTATTATTATAGGTCTCTAGATGAGTTGGAACTGTAGCATCCCATCAGATGTGACCAAATTTTTATGCTAGAGAAAACGTTATTCTTTTGTTGTTAATTAAGACAAAACAAGTCATTGGATAGGTCCAAAAATCAAAACATTTTTAAGCAACAACATTTTCTTTGTCCCGTGTACAATATAATCAACTAGCCACCGCAAGCGGTTTTACCCGCGTAACTTTTGATCCCGTGGGAATTTCGGGATAAAATATAACCTATAACCTTCCTCAAGAGTTGGGCTATCAAATGCAAAAAGAATTTTTCAAATCCTACTTGTAGTTTCTGAGATTAGCGCGTTCAAACAAACAAACAAAGAAACAAACTCTTCAGCTTTATATATTAGTATAGATGATATATCAATGAATGCAGAGCATTAAAAAAACCGACTTCTCGCCCAAAACTTTGTCTGAAGTATAAGGTCGTCAAGGTAAATATTCTCCATACTCATACATATTTATTAAAAAATTTAAAAATTTTCATGAAGTAGGTACTTAATCGATTTCGATGGAATTTATATGGGACCACTTCTATCATATGAAACAAAAATGTTAAATTTCGATTCATAATTGTCCAAAAAATCGTGTAACAACGACACAAAAAGTACACGAGAATTGAGAACTTTTTGGAAGTCGGTTGATAAGGAAATTAAACAATTAAATAGACCCTTCAGGCCGGGAATCCGAACAAGTCCATTTTATTTTGTAATTGGAAACGAAAACAAAAGAAAATAAACCCTTTCTGCAAAAGTTTTGAATCAGCCGAATTCATACAAGTTCTTTTCTTTGCATTGGATTCAAATAACGAATTTAAAAAAGCGGTATAAAAGTTAAATTGAATTTAAAAAATGCTAAATAAATTAAATTTTACGGGGTTATCGTTTCATTATAACTTTCAAATTAACTCGAAGTTAATTTTACTAGACTTAATAAACCTTCATAACTGAGTTCTTCAACTAATGTCTACAGAGTAATTTTGAGTCATACAGTACGAATTTTAATATTTTTCTTTATTTTTCATTTATACTCTAAGTAGTGTTCACAACAAAAGTTCTTAACGAACCTTAATTTGAGCTGGATGAATTGAATCTTAACCATGCTTGGTTATAATTTTTATTTTGTCATTGTTTTTATTCATATAAATAATGTAAACATGGCTAATAAAGTTTCATCTATTTAGATCTAAATATATCACTTTAAATTGACCGCATTTTTTTAAGGACACTGTTGGTCTTATTGTTAAGATGTATTTGTTATTACTAAATTGTATAAACATGACAGTTTAAAGCCATAATAAAAACAATAAATAAGCTTCCTTTAATATAATTTGAAAAAGTTCTATCTCTCACACTTGTTTCATATCAAATAGAATATATATTTGTTTACCTACATACTGTATATATTATTCTGTATATTATATTATACTGTACCTATTTATTTATGTTAATTAGTATTATTTTAGTATAAATAATATCATTTTTGCCATTTTTATGTTTTTATTTTAATTCATAAGATTTCGTTTAAGATGGGGTTGCCTGGTAGAGATCGCTTAGAAGTGATAAGGCCGCCCAAATTGCACATTTAATGTTATTTTGTATATTATTGTTTGTTAATATTTATCCATTCTATGCAAATGGCAATAAAGTATTTGAATTGAATTGAATAAATAAGCTGTGTATGTCAAGTAATTTATATTTATTTATTATGAAGCAATCTCCACCGAATACGTCAAAGTACCCTTAAAAACTTTAACCGTTACCTAGCTCAGTCTAACAAAGCAGTCCTCCATTCATGTACCCTTCACAGGGGGGTAACACGGACCCTTACCCAGCTTTCTTTATCGGGTAACCTTGACCCACTTCGGCAGACCCTCGTCTGCTAGTCCCGGAAGGGGGCGCGTGCGCGCGAGATTTGCTAACAACTTGTTTTTGAACGAAATTTTCCTTGGCAACTGTTGAATTAGAGATAAGGGCGAGCAAGCAAGGGGTCAGGGTTATTATTAATTTAAATATCTCCTTGCTTTGATTTGGTATTAAATATGGAATTGCTGTCACGTCGATGGGTAAGGAAAATAACGTCTTCATCAAATAACAAACCATAAAAATGTGTTGGGTTTTGCATTTAACTTTAATCTAGCATTATGGCAAGTAACGAAGAGGTTGAAGATTAAATATGCGGATTAACAAAATAAGTGGCACTTTCTAACAAAAATTAAATTTTTCTGGCTCCAATCACGCAAGTTAATGTCATTAATAAACGAGAAAAAAAAACCAACATCATCACGAAAATTTAAGACAGTAGACAGACTTAAGACGTAATACATAACTTCACGCCTGTATCCCTTATGGGGTAGACAGAACATCAGTGGTTATAACACCATCTGATGTCACGTTTGACTAATGAGGTATTATAATGATGGCGAGAGGCTATTGCAGTGAAGGGGGTCAGCCTATCGCCCACAAAAATGCCAATAAAACCTCTGTCCCTTAACCGACTTTTACAGTATGCCCGGGAAGAGAAGCAGCTGGTACATTCTATGTTTTTCTTTCGATCTCAGTCCAGCATGGAAGTTTATATTTACAGTATTTGTAAACTAAATGGGCATTCCTCAGACGCCAGTGGTTGCAGGTTCGATTCCCGCACGGAAGAAGAAAAAAAATTATATATTTATGGTGTTTATCTATTCATGTACCTATCTATATTCTAGTTTCCCCCCTAGTTCGCTACATGGCATCCCATAACACAAGCTATGCTTACTTTGGGGCCATTTAGTCGGTGTGATTGTCTGGGGGTTTTATTTGTATAATAAACAGTATTGGTACCTATGATGATTCTGAAAAACCGGCTGGTGTTGTGGTAACATACATTACTTCCTAAGCCAGAGCTCCTGGGTTCGAATCCCGTAGGCGGTAGATATTTGTGTGATGAAAAAAGATGTAAGCCGTCAAGTCATGGATGTTTATTTAAGGTTATTTTCCAATATGTGTGTTCTAAATATGTAGTCTTCTAATATATAAAATTCTCGTGTCACAGTTTTCGTTGCCATACTCCTCCGAAACGGCTTGACCGATTATGATAAAATTTTTTGTGCTTATCCGGTATCTATGAGAATCGGCCAAAATCTATTTTTTTTTATTTATATGGCAAAACAACGTTTGCCGGGTCAGCTAGTTATGCTATATATTTCTTTCAGTTATCTAGTATCCATGACACAAGTTCTTTAAGGAACTGGATTTGGACTAGATAATGTTGTAATATAATGTCTGAAATATGTATTTATTTATAATTTCCTTTTTTTGTTACAGGTCTCCACAGCAGCGAAATCCATCAAGATGGCTACATAAAAATGGCGATGCCTACTCCCTACTATCCCAATTCAAATTAAAGCTATGTTACACGCGTAGAGTCCGACTTAACTAACTCATATGCACAGAGAGGCTACCAACCTTTTTAGAGACTCGATAAAATTACGCCAAAAACTTCTCCAAAGAACCACGACCTACTTTAAGGTTGTGGAATTCGTCAAAAAAGACGCAATACGGTATTTCACCTACGACTACGAAATACATCAAATATAGTACATGATAAGTAACTATGAATATATTCTTAGGTAACGATTTTCACTCTAAGAACCTCGTGAAACTGAAACGCACTATTTAATTGAAAACAACGCCGCATCGAGACAATAAAAGTATATTTAATTAACTTTATCTGCTGTAGAAAGAGGCTAGATTGTAAAATTACTATTTTGCGTTCGTTGATTCCGTTTTGAAATTCAAAATGGCGGCTAAGGCTGAACCAATAGGGCCAAGAAATGGGCATGAGTTAGCGCCTTTGAACACGCGCGCAGATGGCAGTGAAAGACCTCATGGAGTAACCATCGTGCTGCAAGGATCCAGAGGGTCCCTGCAGAGGGAGATACCTGGAGAAGATAGAGCGGCCTGGTCTGGAAAGCTGCAGTTCTTTCTGTCCATCATCGGATACTCTGTTGGCTTGGGGAACATTTGGCGCTTTCCTTATTTATGTCAACAAAATGGCGGAGGTAATTATTGAACTTGTTTTTTTTTGGTTTAAGTATACAGGGTTGTTTTTTTAGTCACCAACCAAATTTAAATGTTATTTTATTTGATACGATATAAACGCACCTGTATTATGTATATTTATTTTAGTATCGCTCAGTACAAAAAATAAAAATATGGCACTACAAGATGTTTTGTTCATAAATTAGAGTGACTATGCCTTGCTTAATATGTTTGCGAATAAATTAATTTCCTTGTTGAAAAATAGATATATTTTTGACATAAATCGTTTCTATAAAGAATACTTAATGTATAAAAAAATGGCCGGTGATTAAAAAACAACCTTATATATTTGATATATCGAAGGCCTTTTTAGGGTAGAGTTTGCTATGTAACAGCGATTTCAGGTTCGAATCCTCGAGTTTTAAATAAATAAATAGATACTAATGTTTGCTATAGTGGTTTAGACATTTGGAAAGGATGAGTGAAAATAGATTTACGAAAGATGTGTACAGAGCAAGAATGGATGGTGCTGTCGGAAGGGGCCGCCCTAGGCGAACGTATGTCGATTAAATTGGCGACGTTCTTAAAAAGGGCCTAGTTAAAAGTACCCGTAACCGGCGATCATGTATGAAAAGATTAATGAACGTGGAGGAAACGAAAGAGGTATGTCTGGATCGAAGCAATTGGTGTTCCCTTGTCTCTGTCTACCCCAAAGGGAGACAGGCGTGAGGTTATGTATGTATGTATATAAATAAATTAAATAAGCATGTTTAGAAGTATATAAATACACATTAAGATCGTCTAGCTTCCATTGCATAAGTTCCTAATGTAACTTAAATTGGGTTAGATGGTAATGTCTTGCGAAGGTCAGAAATATTTTTTTATACGCACGCACCTAATAGTGTTTCCTGGGACCACGATCGTTACAAAATGAAGGTTTAATCATTTAGATCACTGCGTCATCGATCACTTTTGACAAATTTGGAAGCATTATAATGGTGGCGATAGGCTATTGCAGTGGCAGGGGCCAGCCTATCGAACACAAAAAAAAACCTCTGACCCTTAACTGACTGTTTCATTAATCATGCCCGGGAAGACAAGCAGCTGGCACATTCTGTTTTTCTTTTGCTCTAAGTCCAGCATGGATAATGCTTCAGTTGGATTTAAATGTATAAACCTGTGTTCCTGTGCATTGGCTAGCGCAGATCCTTGCGCGGATCCTTTAGTAGTTTTGTAATGGTAACAAACATTGCCGTCTGGTTGTTTGTGTGATGAACACAGATATATACACACGGTAGTCTATATGTTTATTTCCTAATTAAAATATTTACCTATACATTTAATATTTTCCTATGTACCTATCTATATTTCTTAAGATTACTATCCGTGATCTAGTATCCTGTACAAAAGTTCTAGAAGATATTTATTTACCCTTTATTATACACAATAAAAAATACAGAACAAAGAACAAAAGTAACAAATAAAAAGAAAACAATGTATAAAGGGCGGCCTTATCGCCAGGAAGCGATTTGTACCAGGCAACCCCAGTACAAGAAAATGTAATTTGTAGATGGGGCTTTAACAGAACAGGTGGGATTCTCCATTATTAAAACGCTGGGTTAATCTACATGCTACTGGGAATCAGCCGGGAGCATGCCTTAATTAAATAAGTAGATAATATTATGTTATTTCATACTTTATCTCATTGCAAAATTGTATTTAACTTCAATTTAATTTAATTTACTTTTAATTTGATTTAATTTTAATTTTTTAATTTTCATTTTAATTTTAATTTTGATTTTAATTTTAATTTTGACTTTGATTTTGATTTCGACTTTGATTTTGATTTTAATTTTGATTTTGATTTTAATTTTGATTTTAATTTTGATTTTGATTTTAATTTTAATTTTAATTTTAATTTTAATTTTAATTTTAATTTTAATTTTAATTTTAATTTTAATTTTAATTTTAATTTTAATTTTAATTTTAATTTTGATTTAATTTAATTTTAATATGATTTAATTTGTTTTTAATTTAATTTAATTTCAATTTATTTTTAATTTGATTTAGTTTATTTTTAATTTAATTTAATTTCCATTTAATTTGTATTATACCCACTGATCAAAATTATAATTCATAAATTTTATAAATAACTAGATAACTAACACTAGTCATTAAGGTTAAAATTTGTCATTACTAACACATATGGATGTAAAATCTGAAATAAATATGTTTGAATTTGAATTTGAATTGAATTTAACAAAGGTAAGTTCTTAGAAAACTACGAATAACAAAATTTACAAACATCTAAATATAATTTACATCATAATAGCAATGAACATACATTACATACAAATACAAAATATACATACATAAACTACACATTCTTCGGTTAAGCATAAGTAATAAGATTTAAGATAAGTAATAAGATAAAAATATTAATTCTTATTTATTAATTTAGTAATTATGGCAGGCAATTTATGAAGATGCGATCTTATTAGATATTTACTTTTTATGTAGAATTTAACTTTCTCTGTTTCATCTGGCCCTTCTTATCTGATATTCCTAAAGATTTGTATACAGAGTGGAATTTTTGAATGCCCCCTCGAGGAAAGTACTCTAAATAATAGAGATAGCAAAATTTACTCCATAGACACATTCCTTTATTTTGGAAAAATAATAAAACTGCAATCAAAGATTTTTGAAAATTCACTCCCGGGAATCGAACCGGCTTAAATCTGTATAAATGACACCCTGTAATTTTATTGCATCGATCGTTAGTGTCAACCACAAGAATGAAATCTCTCTAACATACTAGGTTAATTTAATGAAAAAAAAAAAACATGAAATCTTTATTTTTAGATTTTAGTCGGTTCGATTTCTGGGTGAAGCAAGCAAATTTAAAAAAAATCTTTGCATGCAGTTTTATTTCTTTTACAAAATAAAGGAATGTTTCTTTGGAGTAAAATTTGTTATCTCTATTATTTAGAGTACTTTCCCTCCAGGGGGCATTCAAAAATTCCACCCTGTATATAAAGATAATCCCAAAGATAAATCCAAAGATTCACATAGTTTGTTTACAATGGCGCCCAAAAGACCTTGTTACGATCTAAATTCATCCCGAAGATACCGTGGGATGAGATCAGGAACCACAAATATTCATAATTTTCGAACAATTCTCGAAGTATGATTCGCATGAATTATGATCCATGGATTCTGTAACTAGCATATTTATGGTTAAAGCAATGATCGACTAGAAGTGAATTATTGTATTGAATCAAAATTTTCAATTCAAGATTATTTCATATAAATAGAATTCAAGTTTTTGGTTGTCTTATTTTTTTTTAAGCTGTGAATATGAATCTTGAGATCAATTAAAATTTAAGTTTGAGAATTGAGATTAAATCATGAAATTCACTGTAAGTCAGATGATTATAGGTAAAAAGATATTTTGAACCTTTTTGGCGTTGTCATAAGTGCTCGTTTCGTAGGGAACGCGTCAGTGTGAGGGCACGCCCCTACCGCCGCCGCCGCTGTGTTAGAATTTGGTTGCTATTACTCACAAATAAAATACAAAGTTGTGGCCTTGTCAATTGGATTTAAATTTGCAATGAATAGACACCGTTACGGGACTAGGACTGTGTAAGATAAATTGTTTGCGTGTGCATTAGGTGAGCAGCCTATAAAAATGAATAAAAATATATTCACTGTTACGAAAAGGTTTAAAACAATTGTAAATTCAATCTTGCAATTTGTAAAACGATATAACCAAAGATATTTAATTAAATGCGTGCTCACCCAGTTCTCATTTAGTGTGGACCATATCTCCGTATGTAATGACCTTACAAAAACCAATAGTGTACTAAATTTTTGTAAAAATCTACATAGCTAGTAGTACATAATTTTAAAAATTTCAGTTTCTAAAGATACGTAACATAAAATTTACTTTTATAAATAAATAGAATTCTATTAGAAGTCTATTCATTTTTTTTATTGCTTCCATGCTGGACTGGGAGCAAAAGAAAAACATAGAATGTACCAGCTGCTTCTCTTTCCGGGCATAGGGCAGACCGGGGCTAGTTGCCTATAGGGGTAGGTAGACTCACAGGTAATATTTGTAATTGAACACAACTAATTGAGTCATCCGATATCGTCGGTAACATACCTTCCGCGAGCCCCTCGGTTGACCACCACGCGGCCTTACGGTTGCACATGTTATGGTTGCTGAGACGGATTTTTGAAAACCGCAACACGTAAGTGAATTTTTTATTTTGAATATAATTTCTTTTATTTCCGTATTTTAAGCTCAATAGTTATTTCAAATGAATGTTATTGATACTCTTGTATGTCTATTTGGTGTGTGTGTGCTTGTTTTGATTCAAATTAGCTAGAACTTTTTTGTTGGTGTGAATTAGAAAATGAAAATGGCGTTTGGGGTTGGTTGACCGATTGTCTGTGGGGCTAGTTGACTAGTTGGTCAACCAACCCCGTTAACTTTATTTGAGTTGGCTTATAGGCACAATTACTAATTTGTGTTCTTTTTTCTATTATCTATAGAGCCATGAGGACGTACAAAAGGAAGACAGGTCGTACCAGTACGCCGAAAGATATTATAGAAAGAACCTGCCACGAAGTACGATAAGAAGAGTGTTAATTCTGTCTCTTAACAATATGAGATTCCTTATAAAACGCTCCACCGCTATGTTCAGAAAATGAAGAACATGTATGAAAAGCACGCAAATTACACAAGAACCACCCTAACTTTTAAATTTACTGGTTACCTTCAAAATAATATAAGCATGCCTTCTACTTCTTTTGTAACTCCTGATATTTTACAATCTTCTGACTTAATAAACATGCAATCTACTTCCTTTGTATCTCCTGAAGTTATCAGACCATTCCCTAAGGCTAGACCTCGTCAAGAAAGTCAGAAAACGTAAAACGACTATCGAATTTAATTATTAATTTAATGGAACTTAAAATGCATCAAAAACGAAAAGAATCTTACAAAAGAAAAAAAACAGAATGACAAAGAGACTTAAGTAGCCAAATACAAAGGAAAAGGAAAGGGGAAGGGAGGGGAAAGGAACGCCTAAATTGGCTAATAAAAAAGAGAAGAAAGCAGACTATGTGTCTGATGATAATAGTGGAAGTGAAGAAGACACGATATGTTTAGAATGCACAGAACATTTTTCAGATAGTTTGCCAGGCGAGGATTGGGTCCAATGCACACCTTGTAAAATGAGGTCTCATTCAAAATGTGTTAGAGGTGATTTATTATTTTACGAATGCAAATATTGTAGCGATTTTGAAGACTAATATTTTATGTATGTTCCTTAAAAAATAGTAATTCAAAGATCATATTTAAGACTGATTGTTATATTTATGGAGATTTCAAGTATTTTTTGTTGTACCAAAGAGAGTATTTTTGTTAGATTTTTCTTTTAAACACAATAAAGAGAAATATTTTTAAATGTGTATTGTTTTTCTTTTTTAATACTTGATTATTTACATATTTCACTGTAAAAAACTGAGTAGGTCAACCTGCCCCTAGGACATAGTCAACTTACCCCGAGTATGGGGTTAGTTGACCAAAAGGAGATGGTGTAGTAAAACGATCAATAAAATCATGATGGCAATAAACTGGAACATTTTCTGGAAAAATATAAAAAGAAAGAAGTATATCCATTCGAATATACTGTTTTCTATTTACATTAACCAAAAAGAAAAAAAGTTATACCAAAAAATTTAAAAAATTAGTCAACTAGCCCCGGTCTGCCCTACTGTAAAAATCAGTTAAGGAACAGAGGTATTATGGGAGGTTGTTTTTTGGGCAACAGGCTGACCCTCTGTCCTTGCAGTAGTCTCTTTCCATTATTATAATGCCTCCAAATTTATCAAACATGACATCAGCTAGTTATATAACCTCTGGTGATCTGCCTACCCCACAAGGAATACAGGCGTGAAGTTATGTATGTATGTCTATTCATAATGCTAATAGAGAACAGTTCTCGGACACTGTCCACTGTTGAATGTGTGATTCACATTTATCCGTTAAAGGATAAAACGAGACGCTTCAAAGAATTGATATAAAAATTATAAAGGAGTTTAGTTTAGTAGAGTTTGGTCATACAACTTGGACACTGCTTGCTCTACGTGGTACCTACATGGGCTCTAAATTGACGGATACTTTTAAAAGACTATCATTATAGATACCTTTAAATGATAAAATATTATTTAAAATATAATTTTGTGAGTAAAAATAATAATTTGGAAACACTCAGATCTAAGATAAGACACGTTTTGATATATGCTAGCAAATGTCCTATGATCCTTCTTCTGTTATTTACATATCCATGTTATTTGGTTTGCTACAGTGTTGTTTTTGTTTCATTTACATACTTCTCCCATTTTTCTGTAGTTTCGTTTCACGATTTAGTTGTTGACATCGATTACTCGAAGGTAACAGTAAACAAACAATATGTCTGTCACTTTGACAGCTGTTGTAGTCAACCAAATTACTTTACTGCTTTTATGTTATAGGGGTAGAAAATAAAATTGTCGCGAAGCCGAATATTTTTCTTGGTATTTTAAATTCAGCTTTGATTGAAACACAAACAAATAATATAATGAAACAAATAGACAGTGATGTGGGGGAAATATACACATGTTTATTTAATGACCAACCAACAGTGATGTACCTACTTTGTCTATTTTTTTAAGTAATCAACTAGGCTATATATAAAATGGTTCATATTGAATAATTGCTATATTGAGCATATGGACACCGATATTAAAAGTGATGTAAGTAGTTACAGTACCTTCTACTAAACCAATTCATAACTGATATTAAAAAACTATTTTTATAGTATATTGGATGTAATATCGGAATAAAATATATTTGAACTTAAATTATGGGTTTTTATGAAATCTATGATTCACCTGTATTAATGGTAGCCTTGTTTTTATAGAGGAATTGTTTTCAAATGATTTTCGTGATAGGTACTTCAAAATTGACAATCTTAGTGACGTTGCCGTTATGGAATTGTTCGATCTTCTATTTGATTGGTTAGAAATATCGCATCAGTTTGTGAGAAAAATATATCCAGAATTACGATTACAAGATGGCCGCCCATATTCATCGATTCAATGTCGGTTCAGTGTCAATCCCTATAAACTAAAACTCAAACTCAAATACTCTTTATTTCGTAAGTATTTAAATACATTTGAAATAAGTCAAACAATTTACAAATTGAACTGAATCTACCACCACTTCGGAAAGTCGATCTGTTGAGAAGAAGTGGCAAGAAACTCAACACTATCGACTAAACGTTCCGTTTCTTTGCATCTATCATTTATGATGAATATTTTTATAACATTACCTTAATTTATTTATACTTCATAATAATAATTACAGATCATTCATATTTTATTAATAGGTTAATTTATATTTTTGGTATAAATAATTATAATGAAGTACATAGCTTTTGTTTTTTTATCGCGCCAATTTATATTTTTATTAAGTAGTTGTAAGTAGTTTGCGCGTAATGGAAAATGAAAATGGAATATGGAGTGTATCAAACTAATTCATATTTATTGATTCAATGTATGGTAAAAAAAGGTGCTTACATTACAAGCAATTTTTTATTCAAAACTGTAATGTCATGCGATTCGTAGGAACACAACAGTTCGATAGTTTAACTAAACCAATCAAACCGATTGACGTCGATCTCATCGATCGGTCAGGTAACACCCTTAAGCATATTTTTATTAAAATATAGCAAAGAGATAGGCTAAAATATTGAGTGAAATCCAATGTAAGCGAGATTATTGCGTTCATACAAACAGAGCATTATTTGGGACGCGAAAATAACACGGGGCTCTGAGCCGTTCTCGACGCCGTCAGCGGGCAGCGGAGTGATTTGTCACGGTTTCATACAAACTCAATACTTTCTGTCGTGTCGCGGAAATCTCTGCCAGCGCCGCTGTCGCTGTCGCTGCCGTCCAGTTTGCAGCCTCAAGAGTAAGAGCGGTTACGCAGTATATCCATTCTTAG
Organism: Stenoptilia bipunctidactyla; assembly: GCA_944452665.1. Taxonomy (NCBI): domain Eukaryota; kingdom Metazoa; phylum Arthropoda; class Insecta; order Lepidoptera; family Pterophoridae; genus Stenoptilia; species Stenoptilia bipunctidactyla. The sequence continues at coordinate 8,400,170 of OX101741.1, read as the reverse complement.
CAGATTCTTATTATCCCAGATTCGGTTAGATAAGAATCGGATGTATTGCGTAACCGTTCTAACGCTATGAAATCAAAACATAATTTTCAAATCGGACTGGTTGTTTGAGATATTGCGTCCGAACAAAAAATAAATCTTTACTTTTATTATATTAGTATATCTTACTATGTTTACACAATAAAAATAAATACAGCGAGTTCGTAAACAGTGAAGACGACTTCGTGAGCGCGAATCGCAAAAGATTATTTTCTGAAATCTGGGTTAACAACGTCGATATATTTAGCCACCATGGAAATAATTTGTTACAAAATCCCTTTTAGACTTTACCATCTAAACTTATATTTTAAATAGTACAGTTGTTTGTTTGTCAGGGTTTTTTTAACGAAAAAGACGGCATTTATTAATACATTTAGATAACAATCAAATTAATAAATTAATTAAAGAATCAAAGTGAATTAAATCTTATTACATGACCTCTGGTACTAATAATCCTATTTATACTAGCTGTTTCGCACGGTTTTACCCGCGCAATATCGAATCCCACTGGAATATTGGAATAAGAAGTTATGTGCTAGTTATATGAAGTTATATGCTATTGTGCTATTCTGTACGCTATCACTACGCCAAATTTCATCAAAATCAGTTGAGCCGTTCTGCCGTGATTGAGGAACAAACATCCACACATCCATCCAAACTTTCATATCTATACTAATATATAAAGCTAAAGAGTTTGTTTTTTGTTTGTTTGTTTGTTTGAATGCGCTAATCTCATAAACTACAAGTGGAATTTGAAAAATTATTTTTGCATTTGATAGCTCAACTCTTGAGGAAGGTTATAGGCTATATTTTATCCCGAAATTCCCACGGGATCAAAAGTTGCGCGGGTAAAACCGCGCGCAGTTGCTAGTTTTAAATAAAAAAAATACCTTCCAGTTGTCAAACGCTTACAATGAAAAAAAAAAACGATCGATGACGTGATAACTTTAAAAAGCAAATACGCTTTCCATTTAATTACTTAATAAGCTCGATAGGGTGAGTGGAACGCAATCAATTAACTTTAACTTATACTTAACCTGACCCCTGGCATAACCTTGAATGCTCGTCACACATAATATGTAAACACGCGAAAAGGATTTTAACCTACAACTGTACACAAAACTCAATAGACTTAATGGACCACTAGCTGTTGCCTGCGACTTCGCTCGCATCGATGTATTTATTGGTTAGTTTGAGAATTCAACCATTATGAAACGTCATTCTTTGAATGTTATAAAATTAAATATAGTCAAAGTATAAAATCAAATTATCTCTGAAACAAATCTATCTAGAGTCAAAAATTTGACGACCGGCTGGTGTAGCGGTATAATACATTGCCTTCTATGCCAGAGGTCCTGGTTTCGAATCCCGGCGGCGGCGGATATTTGTGTGATGAACACAGATATTAGTCGTCAAGTCATGGATGTTTATATGTTTATTTAAGTTTATTCTAATAAAAAATATGTATTTATGCAATATGTATGTTTATATATTTCTTAAGTAAGTATATCAGTTATCTAGTATCCATAACACAAGTTCTTTAAGCAACTTAATTTGGGCTAGATAATGTTTTGTAAGTGTCAGAAATATTTATTTATTATTTATTTAATTTCTTTGGGATTCAAAGTAACCTATAAACTACGTATTTGTATGCAAAATTTTATCGAGATCCGTTCAGGCATTCTGCCGTGATTGAGAAACAAAAATACATTTAAACAAACATTCATATTTATAATATTAGTAAAATGCTATTAATATAACGAAGAACGTCGTAGATCTGGAAAAGTGAGGTCATACGTACTTGTGTCGCAGTACGGCGTAGATGTGGCGTCACCATTATTATTTACAAAGAGTAACTGCCTCGCTTAATACAGCTGTCCATAATATTGCTCTAGCTGTCCGTAGTAACATGTTGGCTCGAAGGTTTGCTGCACACCTCAAGTAAAAGTGACTCTATTTCGAGCATATTGTGAATCCTTTTACACGTGCAGCCTTTGGATCACCCACACAAAGAAATGTTACAGTGCCCTGCGTGTCCAATATAACAAGTAGCGCGTCAGCCATGTTTGCGGAGGCACACGTCGATGATTTTTTTGCGATCATTCGTAAAAGGGCTGCTTCCGTGATGCGCCGGATCTGCGATAGCCCCAACAGTATCTTACAAATAATGAAAGAGAAGGTGGATTGCCCAATAATAAAACATTGGAATAAAATACACTTGCAGAGTAATGTAAAATATTTTTATTTTGTAAAAAGGTTTAGAACTAACATAGTTGTAAGATTTTTGTAACTTACTCTTTTATATGGATCATGGGTCCGAAATAAAAACTTATTATTATTAAGCATACTAATGACTACATGCCTTTCGGCGGAAAAGACCCGACAATCGGACCAGTATCAGCGCAAGAGAGAAAGAAACCGGCGAACGATTCGGGCAGTATCCAGCAAAACCGCTTTCTGCATGCGTGCTGGAAGCGAACCACCGCCAAATCCCAGCCTTTCAAGGTGTCTGACCAGTGTGGCTGGGCTCAAACCGTTTGCGGATATTACAACCGGCCACTGCCGCAACTGGATAGGCGACTAATCTGAGTGACCCCCGCTTGGTCGCTTGGTAGTAGGAAGGTCCACGCCACACATTACGCCAATATGAAGAGCCAGTTCCTTCTTAAACCGGGTTCGATCACTTCTTCACTTACCATCAGGTGAGACTGTCAAGCGCGGGTTTAGTCACTCGTCGGTGGATGTCGAAGTTATCGGCATGATAAAATGGCTTCTGACAAACCCTGACTAATGAATACTTAGCGTTCAATTGAATCCGTCATGATAAATGAATGGACATCGGTACAGTCTTGTACTGACCGTGCTCAACTTTGCTGAACCTACCATAGGTATCGAATGATAATGAATGATATACAGGAGCCACTATGCCATGATGCTTTTTGACAATCATATCTCAAGTTAATATAAAATATAAATAAAACTAAGTTCAATATACATACATAACTTCAAGCCTGTATCCCTTATGGGGTAGGCAGAACACAAGAGGCTATCAAACCGTCTGATGTCACGTTTTACAAGGGGTTTGAAAATTTTTGTATGGAGCCTGGCACACCTACTGTCCGCCATTTTGATTTTTTTTTTATTTTGCGTCGCACTATAAAACTTGTATATTTCGATTTCTAACATACAGACGAGCAAAAAATGTTAAATAACATATGGGTCTAAAACGTCACGTTTTAGAGATAATATGGAAAACAATTTTGCTAAATAATTACAATTTTTCACATATTTAATCGTTGAAATACCTCGCAGAATGTATCAAATTAGCATGAATGTTTGTAGTATTATCTTGCACATTAGTTAAGAGTAAAAATAACTTGTTTCTGCACCTACCTATCTGAAACCTGACAATGCCATATCAACCCGGCAACGCCGCCGCGCCGCACCGCGCTCCCAGCCGTCTAGACGCGTTAAAATGGATAGAGCGCAACGCCTCTGTGGCAATTCAGATTGTGTAGGTATCTATAACTAATTGTTATTGATGCAGATATAGCTACGTTAGCAAAAAAAAATTAGTACTTAAATACTTAATTACCTACTCTTAATGGAGTTTTAATTCCCAGTAAGTATTAATTATTGAGGCTATGGCGCGAGGACTAGAATAGACAAGAAAAATAATTTATTCTTGGGAATATTATAAATTTTTCGGTTAAACGAAAACACAATAAGTAAATACCAATCTCCGTATTCCCTCAACCAACGAGGGGTTCCCCAAGGTAGCGTGTTAGGGCCTCTATTGTTTTTAATTTATATTAACGATCTGCCTAAAAGTATAAGTCATGAATGCATATTGTTTGCAGATGACACGACTGTAACAATAAAAACTAAAAATAAACATGACGCTGAAAAAGAAACTAATAAAACGCTTACTGACTTAATAAATTGGCTAGATAATAATGAATTATTAGTTAATATTGACAAAACTAAAATTATAATATTTCAGACATACAATTCTAAAATTCCAAAACTCGACATTAAATTTAATAAAATTCAATTGGATATTGTGAATTCAACAAAATTTTTGGGTGTTATATTAGACAGTCACTGTAATTGGAAGGACCACGTTGGTCATGTTTGCTTAAAAATCGACCGATTTATTTTCGTCCTAAAACAAATAGTTCAGACTGTATCGGTTGCGGCTGCAAAACTCGCTTATCATGGATATGTTTCCTCGGTACTTAGATATGGGCTGATTCTATGGGGCAATTCAGTCGAGGCTCATAAAGCTTTTATTGCGCAAAAAAAGTGTGTAAGATCGATTTGCGGAGCTGATTTTTTAGATAGTTGTAGACCCCTATTTGCAAAATTAAATATCTTGCCGCTTCCATCACTGTATATTCGAAATTTGTTGTTTTGTCAAACGAAATAAACAATTATTCGGAACCAACAATGAAGTGATCGGCAGACGCGGTAGACACAAAGACAAACTGTACATACCTTCTCAAAAACTGTCGGTGTATAGCAATAATGTCCACTGTATGGCGATCCGAATTTACAATAAGTTACCTATAAGTCTAAAGGACCTACCTATGAATAAATTTAAAAATGAACTGTTTAAAATTTTATTAAATAAAATGTTTTATAGTGTAAATGAATATTTAAATTTAAATGAACTATGAATAATTAATAGAATATATAAAATTTATATTATATAATTTTTTTAAATTTGACTTTGACATTTTAATTTTTAGATTTGACTAGGAAATATTCTATATTTTTTCTTTATTGACATGTTCCTTTATTTATTTTTAATCATTAGTTTATTTTGTGAAATTATTATTTTTTAATGACTATTGTATTATCTTGACATATTGCTAATTTTTATGTTAATATTATGTATTAGACTTTCTTTTTAATAGTAGGTTAGTAAAAATGAAACTGTTTTGCACGCTATATTTAAAGCAGTATATGATCGAACAAAAATTTTTGTAAAAATCTGTTAAAACGCTTATACTGGCAAATAAAGAATTTATTATTATTATTATTATTATTACAATATTCTCCTGAAACATGTCAGTAAAAATAAAGATAATAATAATATGGGCTATAAGTATTTAAAGACAGACTTAAATATTATAGGGCGTTGAAATGACGCGTCTTTCTCTATCCCGCATTTCCGAATAAGTACAAGCAAATGTAAAAGAATTCTAAAAAAGAAAACTCTTAATCATATCATTACACGTAGTAACTCTTTAGTAATCTGTGTCTTTACTTCTTGTAAGTTACTAGAATAATATAGTTAGGTACGTACCTACAGCGCCGGCTTTTCCGAGTTAATATGGCATTGTCAAGTTTTAGATAGGTAGGTGTAAAAACCAGTTATTTTTACTCTTAACTAATGTGCAAGACAATACTACAAACATTCATGCTAATTTGATACATTCTGAGAGGTATTTCAACGATTAAATATATGAAAAATTGGAATTATTTAGCAAAATTGTTTTCCATATTATCTCTAAAACGTGACGTTTTAGACCCATATGTTATATAACATTTTTTGCTCGTCTGTATGTCAGCAATCGAAATATACAAGTTTTATCGTGCGACGCAAAATCGAAAAAAAATCAAAATGGCGGACAGAAGGTGCACCAAAAATTTTCGAACCCCTTTGGAGGTTTTATAATGATGGATAGAGACTATAACAGCGACAGCCTATCACCCGTAAAAACGCTAACAAAAGCTCTGTCCCTTAACTGACATTTTACAGTATGCCCGGGAAGAGAAGCAGCTGGCACATTCTATGTTTTTCTTTCGCTCCCAGTCCAGCATGAAAGATATTAATATAATACCCAGACAATCACTCCAATATCCCAAAGTAAGCATAGCTTGTGTTATGGGATACCATGTAGCGAACTAGGGGGGAACGTAGAATATAAAGACATAATAGATAAACACCCAGACATGGAACATTTTCTTTTTGTTCCGTGCGGAAATCGAACCCGCTACCTCACGATTGGCGCAGTAGCGTCTAGACCACTGCATCACGGAGACCGACAATTAATGATTAGCTATGATATTAATTAATTTCATGGACTTCTAGATACGAAATTAATTAGGGAAAAAAACAACGAGTAAGAGCGCGAAATGAACCCGCAACGTAGGCACTTAAGATTTATGAACTCCGGATGTTGTTTGGCACAAACATTCCTACGATTTGGTTTAAATAACATATTACTACCAATTTTGAACTGGCGACATTCCAAGAGCTAACTGTTTGAGTACCTACATGCATATTCAAGTTCAACGCTATACAGGCTGTAACAAAAGCCGAGAATAAAATGCAGTTTAACATTAAAATGCTACTTAAAATCTCTGCTTAGAATAAGTTGTGATTTTACTATTATTATTATTGAAATAATCCTCAAAATGCTATTTACTACAGAACTTAGAAACTTAACAAATTATTTTTCTAAATTTGGGCTTCCTCCTACAAATACGTTCAAGTGATAAGGCTGCCCAAATTTTCGTTCGTGAAGGTAATATTTTATTTTTGTTATGTTTTATGGTCATAAAGAGTTATTATATAATATTTTGGTAATTAAGTACTGCAGTAATCCGATGCAATAATACTTTTATTTTTCCATATACAATATGACGGCGGCGTCTAGCTAGCGCATTATAGTTTATTTTGAATGACTTCGGATGCCAGCACCTTCCTGGTGCTTGACAGAGTCTATATCACGAGATTTTCACCGGCGCACGGGAATGAATAACAATATAGAAGATGGACCCAAGAAAACGATCTAAACTTATCTTCAGAAAATATAATGTTGTACAGCGTCGGTGAGGCCGTAGAAACTGCTACGGGCCGAGCCATTCAATTCATCACCACGAACATTGGCAAGAACAAGATTATACCAGAAGAAAACATTTGCAACTGACTAACCATATCGCCCACACAAACGCTTTATTAGGGAATCACGAAATCCCGAACTGATGTCGGAGAAAACACTTCGATTCCGACATATATGTGTTTATTGGCTTTATAGTTATTTCCGACCTATTGACTAATTTCAAACTCCTAAAGGCACTCGAAAGGTAGAGAGCCTCAACTTGCTGGTCTATGTATGTGCTGACATTATTGATAATTATAATTGTGTAAAAATATGTTCTGTGACTGTCAATTTAGTGTTTCTTGTTACAGCGTGTATTTTCAAAGTTGTGTTGAGCAAAAAAATACATTACGAACATTAGGCATCCTTCAAAACGGAACACCCTGTGTATACAATGATCGCTCATGACTGCGAACGCTTGGGATCAGAAAATGCACCAAAAGATCCGTTGAAATACATGTACAGGGTGACTAGTGAAAAATTTTAGATACTGAAGGGCATTTTGTACTCGATTCTGATCATAATATGTTATAAAAGTAGGTACTTATTTTTTCACTAGCATTCCCTATAAATAAATACTACTATGTTACAATTTACTTTACATACAACTGAGTCGATCGCGGCACGTAACCTGGGACGCGGATCGCTGCCAACGCTAGCGTAACCATGCGTTGCGTAATCTATTCTTTAACTTTCGGTTAAGTTTTCTCAGTAAATATTTTTTTTTTCTCTTCATGTATGATCTCAAACTACTGCGTTCTTGAATATCAAAAGTGAACCACCAGTCACCCTGTATAATACATTTGATAAGTAATTTTAAACTGCTGGATCTCGGGCTCTTACATCTATTTCCAAAGTGGCAATGGGATTATGTAATTTGTTTGTTTGTTTGCTTGGTTATGCAAATTCGCTGAGAGAGACCACAGAATAGAAAATGCAAGTTGCATTTTCTATTCTGTGGAAAAGAAAACGCTGTTGCAACTTAAACAAACAAACGATAACCATGTACTCCTTAAGCATACGCATAAGCATTTATCTAGTATCCAATAAATTTGTTATCGTTAATATTTACTGATTGATCTACAGACACATAGCTTTCTTTAAGAAACTTAATTTGGGCTAGATAATGTTGCATGAGTGTAAGAAATATTTATTTATATTTATTTATTGGGGACTGAAAACTGCTCGCGTCCGCAAGGTTTAGCCCTCGATGCCTTGTACGTGGTCCCTGGGTGGCGCTAAACGAGCGGTATCATCTGGTGGTAGGCTTCGGCCGCGGCTTGTCACCACCCACTAGACACAACTGTCTCTCACAGCTTGTTAACGAGCCTACGCGCATCCCCGACGTTGCTGGCCACACTGCGTATTGCTTGGACCTTCTGCTGACAACCGATCCTGACAGATACTCGGTTTCCGTCACTGCGCCTTTAGGGACATCCGATCACTGTATGGTAAAATCTGTATCGCTGTACTCGCCACCTGACACCCGCCTAAAAGGCTCCAGGCGAGTATGGCGTTACAAGTCAGCAGATTGGGATGAAATGCGACATTTCTTCGCATCTTATCCATGGCGGCAAACTTGTTTTACATCAACCGATCCATTGTGCTGCGCTGATGCTGTCTCAAGTGTAATAGTTCAAGCAATAGAGTACTACATTCCCCACGCTGACCTATCCCTTGAAACCAAAGCTTGCCCATGGTTTAATAGTGCTTGCCTTGCCGCTGAAAAGCGAAAGCGGGAAGCATACAAAGCCTGGGCAAATGCTCGCAGAAGTAAAGCCCTGGATTCGCATGAACTTAAGAAAAGATACAATGCTGCCGCCAAGTCCTGCAAAAAGGTGATCAAAAGAGCTCGTTTTGCCCACATAGGCCGTGTCGGAGACAGAATAGCAGCATACCCTTCGGGAAGTAAAGCTTTCTGGTCCCTTGCCAAGTCGGTCGAAACGAACTTTTGTCGCCCGTCGCTGCCACCACTGAGGAAACCCGATGGTTCTCTGGCCCACACTGCTAAGGAGAAAGCAGATTTATTTGCTAGTATCTTCGCGGAAAATTCTCGTCTAGATTGCCGAGGTAAAATCCCACCCCAATTACCTCAGTTCGGACCTACAATGGGTACCGTTCACATGCGCCAAAAGGAGGTTCTTAAATGCTTGCTGCACCTAGACGAGAACAAACCTATTAGTGATTTATCCGAGTGGCCTCCGCTAATTTATTTTTAATTTATGTTAATTTATTTAATGTTTTAAACACATATTTTTAGAGGTAATAGGACCTCTTCAGGATCCTCCTGGATAGCGGATCAATATATATAAAACTGTTCCGTTACTAACTGAGTGACTGACAGACAACGTACAGCCGTAACTACTGGGCGTAGAGAGCTTAAATTTGGAAAATACATTCTTTAGGGTATGTAGGGGTGCACTAAGGAAGGAATTCCCGAAATTACCACGGGAACGGGAATTATTGGACATTTTAGTTTGAATGAAAAATCTTATTCCCTGAGTGCACCGATGTGAAACTTGGTGTAAAGGTTTTTCAATATGTGTCTGGTTGTTTTATGAAAGGAATACCCGAAATTCCTACGGGAACGGGAAATATATGATGTTTTAATTTGTATGAAAAAACCTTATTCCTTGAGTGCACGGATGTGATACTTGGTATATAGGTTCCTTAATAAGTGTCTGTTTGTATTATGGAAGGAATTCCCGAAATTCCCACGGGAACGGAAAATATAGGACTTTTGAGTTTATGCGTGTACGAAGTCGCGGGCAAACGCTCGTTTACAAATAAAATCTGCCGCTAAATATTTTATAACGGGCGAGGTCCTCCCTAAACTCATATGCTGTCATCTTCGACCTCATCGCCACTTACCATCAGATGAGTTAGTTTTGGATCAAACGTGGGATTAATCGAAAATAATAAATAAAAATAAATTACGCGGCTTCAAAGCGATTTCTAGCAGGCCCTGGAGAAATCGCTTAGAAGTTATAATTTATAATTGAAAACGGGGCAGAATTTTTCTAAATATGTCAGATGATTTAAATTCAAATTAATATATAGGTATTAATATATAAAGCTCAAGAATTTGTATGTTTGTTTGTTTGGTTGAATGCGCTAATCTCAGAAAGGTCTGACTTGAAATACTTGGGTTGAATAGTTCGTTTATCGAGGAAGGGTTAAAGGCTATATTTTATCCTGGAGTTCCCACGGGAACGGGAGTAATGCAGGTGGAACTGCGAGGACCGGCTAGTAGACAAAGAAGTAAAAATCAATCTCTACGATGTTGGAGTAAAATTAATTAATAACTCAAATATGTAGTTGGTGTGATTGTCGGGGATTTATTATTATTTAAAAATGACCTGATATATTTTTTCCGCAAAGTAAAACAATTCGTCGAGTTTACAGATATATGAAAATAATCAACAGCCTACTCATTGCAAAGACTGGGGTCAGTTGATCGTAACCAGGCATTACTGTAACACGCGTTCCTTTGTATGTTACGTGGAATAAAACATAACACAATATATCACTCACTAATAAAAAAACTTGTAACTAGGTAAAAATGGCGTTTCACAGACAGTTTTTTTTGTTATATTATTTTGATTGGTTAAGATTTTTAAGGTTTTATATGTTAACCAAAACTCAACGGCAAACATCTTTTAAAAAAATATAGGTAACAGTTTACAGCCAGAGTTTTTTTATCTTCCATGCATTCAGATACTTTATAGTAACCATTTTTAACACCACCCGCTGAGTATTTATTGTATTATGCTAATGTAACCATTGCGTTGCGTAATGAATTCTTTAACTTTCGGAGAAGTTTACTCAGTAACTAATTAATATTTATTTTTTTATTTATTATTTGTCTTCATTTATGATCTTAAACTATCACGGCCTGGAATTTTGAAAGTGACCCACCAGTCACCCTGTATAGGTGGTGATGCTGGATCATTTAATATTATATTATATCTATTTTGTCTATCCTAGATTTAAAACACTGCAATGAATGATCGTATGTATGTATGATTTTTTTTTGATTTTTTTGGTGTGTTGGTTACACGATATTTCGGAAAATTATGAATTGATTTTGAAAATTGTTGTTTCATATGATAGAGGGTACTTCACAGTTGGTCCTATATAAATTTCATCGAAATCGGTTAGGAAATTCCTTGAAAATTTCAAACTTTTGAAAAAATATGTATGATTTCGGAGAATGTTTACGTTGATGACATTCTCAACTCAGCCAAAGTTTTGGCGTGAAGTCGGTTTTTTTAATGCTCTGCATTCGATGATTATAAATTGCTGCTCTCAAACTTGTCACTACACACTATGAACCGTTTTGTTAATAAGTTAAGTTATAGTCTATGACAACCAGCTTCACATAAATGTACCTATTTATGTAGGTAAGTATATAAGAGCTGAAGAGTTTGTTTGTTTGAAAGCGCTAATCTCAGAAACTACAAGTAGGATTTGAAAAATTATTTTTGCATTTGATAGTCCAACTCTTGAGGAAGGTTATAGGCTATATTTTATCCAGAAATTCCCACGGAATCAAAAGTTACGCGGGTAAAACCGCTCGCGGTGGCTAGTAAGTTATATATTCATTTACTTATACATATATTTATATATTAATTGTTTTAAACTATCGCGGTTATTTTCACTATGATTTAATGTATTTACGGGATTCTTACCACGATTTTCGATTTTATTTTCGCACGTCCGATATTTCGATGCTGTTACAAGCACCATGATCGCGGACTGGTGCTTGTAACAGTATCGAAATATCGGACGTGCGAAAATAAAATCGAAAATCGTTCTAAGAATCCCGTAAATACATTAAATCATATATTTATATAGTTATTTTATATTCATTATTAACTTAGCTGCACACTAAATTGCTCTTTATACATCCCACTCTCCACTCGCAGGACTGCTGGAAAAGATTTCGCTAGGAATACCTTTGTACCATTAAATTATATTTATTTGTTCTACTAGCCACCACGCGCGGTTTTACCCGCGTAACTTTTGATTCCGTGGGAATTTTGGGATAAAATATAGCCTATAACCTTCCTCAAGAGTTGGGCTATCAAATGCAAAAAGAATTTTTCAAATCCCACTTGTAGTTTCTGAGATTAGCGCGTTCAGACAAACAAACAAACTCTTCAGCTTTATATATTAGTATAGATAGATTATTAATTGTAGTGTGTAAAAAGGAACTCTAGAACTAATTCTAACTTTAAAAAATAACAAATAGGTCTTTGTTAATTAATAATCATCACAAAATTTTATTATCACAATACTATTTCTAAAAAACGGAAGCTTCAATTTTAAATATCGAACTTCAAAATGTTTGCAGCGTCCAATATGATGCCAAATTGAAAATATTTTCCGAAAAAATTTTAAAACCTAAAATGTACAGTGTTTAAGAGTGCTGAGCTTTTATAAGCTAGGCGTTTATTGATCGGGCAGCTCTGCATGGCACCGTTAGGTACCTACGTAATGTCTATTTTGGGCCTCGTCCAAACTCCCACGTAAGCCCTCCGTAGATAGGGGGTACGGGGAGTGTTGTAATGAAATTTTCAAGGTCAGCTGCTAGATTTCTGCCTCGCGGCTGATGGAAATACTTTTTAGATAGTTTGCAATTTATTTTAAAAATATTTGTTTTTCTTTTTCGCCTCTTATACCTACTTTGGTTTATTATTAGTAGGAAATAAGACGGGCATATATATGTCGTTTCCACATAGAAAATAACTTATTTTGAGTATTTAGTATACATTTTTCTATTGCCAGAATGACTGTGAAGTTTATTACGATCATGCACCTAAATACACACACCTTAAATTTAATACCTCCAAAGTCTAAAGTGACATCAGATGGTTTTTATAGCCTCTGGTGTTCTGCCTACCCCATTAGGGATACAGGCGTGAAGTTATGTATGTATGTATGTATTTAATTTTTATAAATACTACGTGTGGGTTTATTGAACAATGACGAATGAGATGGCCAATACTGTGGTCGGGCATTTCATGACATGGCTAATACATATATACATATATCATTGATTTTGTATTACCTGCACATTTGTCGAATGTATGCTTTTTTCAACCGACTTCCAAAAAAGAAGGAGGTCTCAATTCGTCTGTATGTATTTTTCATTTTGTGTTATTGTGTTACACGATATTTCGTACAATTATGGATCGATTTTGAAAATTCTTGTTTCATATGATAGGAAATACTTCATTGTTGGTCCCATATAATCATTCAAATCGGTTGAGTAATTCATTGAATTTTTATAAACATTTCGGAGAATGTTTACGTGAATGACATTCTAAGTCGGACAAAGTTTTGACGTGAAGTCGGTTTTTTTAAAGCTCTGCATTCGTTGATTATTATATTTCACTAGCTGACCCGGCAAACGTTGTTTTGACATATAAATAAAAAAAATAGATGTTGGCCGATTCTCATAGATACCGGATAAGCACAAAAAATTTCATCAAAATCGGTCAAGCCGTTTCGGAGGAGTATGGCAACGAAAACTGTGACACGAGAATTTTATATATTAGACTAGATGACCCGGCAAACGTTGTTTTGCCATATAAATAGATGTTGGCCGATTCTCATAGATACCGGATAAGCACAAAAGATTTCATCAAAATCGGTCAAGCCGTTTCGGAGGAGTATGGCAACGAAAACTGTGACACGAGAATTTTATATATTAGATTAGGATAGGACGTTTCTCTTCCATGCCACCTGATGCGACAGTGCGACGTTGCTGAAGGCGGTTTTGTTACACAAAATGTACGTTTACATTTTGAAATTTCATTGGGTCATCATTTAATTTTAATTAATAAATCTTTTTTTGCAGGAGCGTTTCTCATCCCGTTTCTCATCATGCTGGTACTCGAAGGCGTTCCCCTCTTCCTAGTGGAGATGGCGATAGGACAGAAGATGAGGCTTGGTTCGCTGGGGGTGTGGAATACCATTCACCCCTGGCTGGGGGGCATCGGCATCTCCAGCTGCATGGTCACTCTGTTTGTGGCTCTCTACTACAACGTCATCATCACCTGGGTTTTCTTCTACCTGTTCAACAGCATTCGGGTGAGTCTTGCTGATGCTAAAGTTCCTGCGGTCAGTTTTGTTGCGTTTAATTTGACCTCAATCTCACCTGATGCTAAGAGAAGAGAGCTCGAATATGACAGCAGACGGGTTTAGAAAGGACCTGGCTCTTCATGAAACACAGACACATAATCCACCAAGCTGGCCAAGCACTGGGCCAGCTTGGTGGATTATGGCCTATACCTCCTCTTCACCCAGGGGAGAGACTCATGCCCTGCAGTGGGCTCCATTACAAAGAGTTGTGATGATGATGATGATGATGATGATCACTGCGGGAGCGGTGATATTTTACATTAAACTTGATGTTTAGGCGTCCTTAAATAAACCATGATAACAAGTGACTGTGACTTTTCTAAACCAGCCCAAGTCGGAATTAATGGCAAAACGTTTGTTTCTTATTAATTAAGCGAGATTGTAATCTTATGTAAATAGCTTTCGTTAAATAAACAATTTCAAAGATATGGTTTAGTTATAATAGTAATATAACCTAAATAAATTACCTAAATTTGAAAAATTATTAGCACAGACATACATCTACATAGATGACGCAAGTGTCACGATTTGCATTGAAACCAAGCGTGCCAACTTTTTAACACCTACTGTGACGTCACAGCTGATATTTTGTGATATAAAATACAAACCGATTCAAAGACACCGATGCAGCCGATGAAATCGATTATTTAACCCTTTACTTCGCAACGATGCACCGGTGCAACTATTTAAATAAGAAAAAATTGTGAACGATCCACAAGATTCAGAAATTAAATAAGTGCTTAATACTATTCGTACTACTACTGACATCTACCGAAAATAATTTGATTTACTTCGGTCGTGTCGATAACCAGTTGTGACCAATATGGCGTCGCGTCAACATTGTTCACGAGGACGAACGGTAAGTTTTATTTAAAATTACCAGTATTTGCTTAATTTATTACTAACTGTAAATGGAATTGTGCTCTCTAACAGTGTTTTAATTTGTGTTCAATATCAGTTTTATTGTATTCATAGGCTAATAAGAAATAATTGACCGTATTTCGAGACGTTGCATATTTGCAACATTGCGAAACTTTCAAATAAGTACTTATTATTTTGTACGTTGCATGGGTGCTACGGTGACCTTTTACTAGAACTAAATGGAATACTTTACTAAGCATAATTATTGTGTGTTATTTTTACATTTATTATGACATCAGTTGGCGGTTAATGATCTTGGCATTTAATTATTGTTTTTATATAAATATATCCCTTGGGCGTGGCTTTTGCGTGCATAACGATAAATTAATATATGGTTTTGGGTGAATGCTGCATGTTTTTTTTTTGTTTGCTTATTAGGGAGGCTTGAAATGGTAGAGAACAAGGAGGATTTTGGCTTTGGTTCCACCACAGCGAGCCTCATCGTCTGATAGTTCAACGTCAGAAGATGAGGTTATAATTCAAGATGTGACCGCCCGTCGTCGAGAAGATCATGACACCTCTGACTTCAGCTCTGAACCACCATCCATTCGTTCTTCTTTAGAAAATTTAAACATTCTCGACAGCCCAGTACAAGATGTACCGTTTTCTAGTTTGTTGGACGTAGAAACAATTCCACTCACTCCAATAATAAACGATATCTTTTCTCCATGCACACAGTCAAACCCATTACCAACATTAAACTCAGTATCTTCAATTTTATCGCCTTTAAATACACCAATAAATCTAAATGTTCGGTCCAAACGAAAGGCCAATAGCCAGCCTTCATTCACAGCCAAGAAGGTAAAAACATACAAGAGACGTCCTCTTAATTTTACATGGCAACGTGGCAAATTTAAATATTCAGCAGAGATAGAATCGTCGGCTCACTCACTTACCTCCACTGATGACGAAAGCAAATCGCCATCTGAGTATTTTTTCAGGTTTTTTTCGGAAGATATAATTGACTATATCACGGATCACACCAATTTCGGTGCAAAGCCAAATGGGTAGATCTATCAACATTACTAAGGACGACATGCGGGATTTTCTTGCTATTACTATTATAATGGGCATTGTAAGACTACCGTCTTATAGAGATTATTGGAGCAGAGAATTCAGATATCCACCTGTCGCTGACGTTATGCCTCTGAAAAAATACGAGCTCATAAGGAAATATTTACATTTTGTGGATAACTCGGAAATAAATAACGATCGCTACTTCAAAGTACGTCCGTTATTAGAAAAAGTGAGGAGTAACTGTTTGCAACTAGAAGAAGAAGGAAGATACAGTATAGACGAAATGATGGTTCCCTACAAAGGCACAAGAGCTGGAAATAGACGCCAATACTTGCCGAAAAAACCCAAGAAGTGGGGATTTAAGATGTTCGTCAGAGCTGGTGTTTCCGGTTTGGTGTACGATTTTGTGCCCTACGGTGGTGACGATACATTTAGATATTGCTCTTTTACCGACTATGAAGACAGCCTTGGTTTAGGCGCGAAAGTAGTTATTGCTCTTTGTAAAACCATTATCAACAAGCCAGCTGTCGTCTATTTTGACAATTTTTTTACCTCATTGGAGTTGATCCATTTATTGCGTAATGAATACGGTATATTCAGTTTAGGCACTGCTAGAACTAATCGGCTTAAAGGATGTAAAGATTTGTTACCTTCGGATAAGGATTTGATGAAAATAGGTAGAGGCTCTAGTAAACAAGTTGTCTGTAATAGCAACAAGATTGCAGTTGTGAAGTGGTGTGATAATAAGGTTGTTACCCTAGCTAGCTCATTTGTTGACTCCTATCCAATGGAAAAAATTAAACGCTGGTCCAAAACTACTAAGTCTAGAGAAGATTTTGACTGCCCACAAATTGTTAAGCAGTACAATAGCCACATGGGCGGTGTGGATCTAGCCGATATGCTAATCGCCTTATATCGAACCACTTTCAAAACTAAGCGATGGTACATGGCCATATTTTCCCAGGTCATTGACATATGTGTCAACAATGCATGGTTATTACATAGACGAGATATGCCCAAATCTAAAAAATACATGACTCTTAAGAAGTTTAGATTTCAAATATACGTTGAGTTACTACGTAAAAATCGCGTGCCCAATTATCCCCAAGAAGCGGATCTTCCACCGACAAAAAAAATTATAACTCCTACAATGCCTAGACCTACAGATGCGATTAGGTTCGATAAAATTGGTCATTTTCCAGTGTTTGTAGAACGTGGCAGATGCAAATATTGTAAAACTGGCTATACAAACATTAATTGTACAAAATGTAACCAAAGGTTGTGTTTAGTTCCTAAAAGAAATTGTTTTTTTAACTATCACAATGTTGATTAAATTTGTTTTTTTTAATATTTGATGTGTTTTTTTTATAGCACCAAATATTTCCTATGAAGGGCAATGTTGTAAATATGCAACGTTATTTTTTACATGTACATTTCTCTATGTTTCGCAAGGTTGCATATTTGCAACATATGATATTTACATAAATATATAAGCTATATTTTTTTTAATATTTTTCTAGTCATTTACATGCGTGATTTAGGTCACAAATTAAAAAAAAAATTAATTAAATTACGTTAAAAAAAATTGCGCTTCAAAGGGTTAAAACGATATCTATATTGTGATACCGATTTTCTAATAGACATTCATGCGTGCGACTGAATCTAGCGGCGACCACCTTGACGCTTGGTAGAGGTTCTGACACGCGAAGTACATGCATTTGCGTTGTCTATGTAGATGTATGTATGTGGTTAATAGTATCGGCGATACATTCTATGAAAATAATGTTTCCATTAATTATTGAACCCGTTGCGTTCTTAAAAAAGTGGCTGTGGCATACGGACGCACTGACAGACAGACAGACAGACATGATGAATCTATAAGGGTTCCGTTTTTTGCCATTTGGCTCCGGAACCCTAAAAACACAATGAACTTTTAAACGTTGAAAACAGACTTGCGCCACAGTGCGAACACTATCACAGACACAAAGGACAATAAGAGCGATTACCGTAACTACATCCGATTCTTATTCGACCCGGATTCGAGAAAATAAGAATCAAAAAAGTTCTACGACTACGCCGGACCGTATTTCTCAAATTCGGATCGGATAAGAATTGGAGGTTAGGCGTAACCGCTCTAAGTACGTATAGGTCAAATGCCATGATCACGAATTAACTTCATTAACAAAGGTTAATCTAGTTCGGGCATTACCTGTCCCGTCCCGTATTCTCTAAATAACAGTATGATTGATAAATAATTGCTGTCACATAGTCAAATGAATAATTGCGAATGCAAAGGATTACAAAACTGGATTCATTATTAAATTGCTCCTTTTAAGTAAAAGTCCAGCAACTAAATTCTAGTATTGGCAGTTAATCGGTATCGATAGTCGGTAATTGGTACTTAAATTTAAAAATGTTTTTGAAGATAGAAAAATTGTACTTAAGTAAAATAGGTAAAAATGTAGAGTAAGGAGCAAAACATTTTCTGTTTTTATTTTGTTGTGTTATTTATCAAGATAAAGTCGTAAACACAGATGTTGTTGGGATTGACGTGGCGAAATCCGCAAGAGGTAATGCATTAATTAAAATTAACCCTGCATAGTGGTGATCAGCAAATCAGGGACACAAAGAATACTAAGCACTACTGATTGTTCATATCTCTTTGTGGCTAATCAAAACGGATATTACTTTATATTACTTTGTTTTTCTAATAAACAATTGAGTATTTTAGCCAGTAACACAAAATTAAAAAAAATAGGTTACTAAAAATATAAAAACTTCAATTAAATCACTTAAGTTGATATTTATGATATCTACGTTCTGGCCACCTAATTAGGGACGCATACATTTTTCTTTCTTCTAAATTAAAAATTTGAAAAGTGACGACTTTTTCTAATGATTTGGGCGCAAAGCTTCATCTTGTACCGTTCTTTGAAATGCTAAAATTACTTTTTCTTTTTTTGCGATAGCGTCCCTAATTAGTTGACCACCACTATATTAAACCCAAGTATTATTATTCAAAATTTTATTTCACTTGCCATATATTGCGAAATAAAACTATCGAATGAAACAACGCATTCTTAAATATGGAGAAGCTTAAACATAAAAAATACTATTGACTTTCCACCCTGAGATAAGCGCGTACCTAATACATGCGACTAAGCAGAGTAACCCCGCCCCGTTTGATGGTTCTAAGTCCACCTCACTAGCCTTTATTTGGCTATATTTTGTTTTGGGTGCTAATTAAACAGACTTCTTTTAAATAGCATTATTCCCCTCTAAAAATCCAAGTTGCCTTCTAAATTACTATGTCAGCCATAATCCGTGCCACAAACCACTTCGGGGTTATTAAAAAAGCTCTATGGTTTATGGCGTTTCGTCGGCAGCTGCCGCGGCAACGCTCGCTTCGCTCGCTCGGCTCGCGCACGTATATTACTATAAGCAACCTAACTGCTCCTCCTCGCTGCGCTCGTCGTCGCTCCTAACCGTACCGACTAGGTCTTCCAGAACGGGAAGCCTTCTTGTCGCATTGTTAATGAATATATTACTTAGTCTAAATTATTATGGTATAATTATAGTATAAATTGCTTCATGACACATTTTTCGCAAAAGTTATTGTCTCGTGGCTAAGTTATGAAAATAGACGCTTGATAACGTGGCCAAAAAAAAATTCTGTGACTGGAACTTATTATTTCTCTTTTGTTTTCGCTATTTTATGAACCTTTGTGCTGGCCTAATCTTTAACCTTAAAAAAGGACATCAACCGCGAGTTTATTTATCACTTAAATAAAATGGTGGTAGCCATTTCTGTTCAGAGATGGCAAGGCGTGTAGGTACTATCGTATTACCTATCAAACCATCACTCAAATAATACCGCGTATTAAAATAATAGCTTTACTTAATTCTACGAAAACCTGACCTGAAATCTGTACAAAGGTTTTAAAATCGATGCACTCTGCCATTTACAGCTGTATTGTAGGTCAGACGCCCAAAGAGCTTACGTAACTTTATCAGAAATCTAAAATCGATTTTCAATGTACAACCCAGTTTGTAAGGTTTATAAATAGCTGTTATTTTAAATAAATAATGTGAAGCCTTAACTGGAAAATAGATAACAGTTACCGCTATAGTCATATTTAAGGAAATGGCCATCAAGGGAGGCTCAAGTTAGCACGTATCTTGTATTATCGTTACTATACTACGGGTAAACCTACTTTTTTTGTGGAAACTGAAAATGAAAATTGTCTCCCGCCCATTATGGCGATGGATCGGCTACCCCTACCTATCTCAGACGTCAGCTGTGTTTGCAACAGCCTGCCATTTCTGAGCTTTTTATATTGGCGTGAATCTGCGTGTAATTTGTCAGATATCTATCTATGTATTTATATTTATAAGAGTATTTACTTGAACCAGATTGTATCTTGTCTTATTGTACACGGCCACGAGTGTCTAAACTAAAACATTATGCTAAAACAAATACATCAGTTAAAAATTTTCATTTAAAGAATCGGTATGATAAATGCAGTTGCTTCTCTTGCCGGGCAAACTGTAAAAGTCAGTTATGGGACAGAGGATTTATTGGTGTTTTAGTGGGCAATAGGCTGACCCCCTGTCACTTCAATAGTCCATTTCCATCATTATAATACCTCCAAATTTGTCAAACGTGACTTCATATGCTTTTATAGCCTCTGGTTTTCTGCGTACCTCATAAGGGGTACAGGCGTGAAGTTACGTTTGTATTATATTATCAAGAAAACTCAGCAAGTGCTAATATTTTTCGCGTTTCATTAAATTCAATCCACAACATTTTTATTTGTTTATACAAAACATTTTTATAACATGTTATATTTTAAGTTAATAACGCTTACCGTGCGGCCGTGCTGCCCCGAAAAACCCAGGCACTATACTAGGTAGTGCCTGGGTTTTTCGGGGCAGCACGGCCGCACGGTAAGCGTTATTAACTTAAAATATAACATGTTATAAAAATGTTTTGTATAAACAAATAATAATGTTGTGGATTGAATTTAATGAAACGCGAAAAATATTAGCACTATGAATGTGGAGAATAAGAAATAAAATCAAATTTTTAACTCGAAACTTCGGTGTTTATTTAAATCAAAATCTACTTCAAAACTTTAAGAAAATTACCATTGGCACACGTCTTCACCCAATCGCAGCGGAAAGCAGAGAGAGCTACTCTGCCCTGCAGACACTAAACCGCAGTAACATGCATTTTGACGTTTTTGACTTTATTTAGTGTTCTGAAAAGCGTGATTTTTATCTTTAAATTGGTTCTTTTCAAGTTTTTGTAAGTTTACTGGAAGTATTTTAAATTTATAAATAACTTTTTTACATTTTGTAGTAATTGTACATAATTTTACGAAAATACGCGATTTTACTAAATAAAATACAGTAAAGTCACTTACTATGTATTTTTTAAACGATTTTCAAACTAAAATGCAGTATGATTAAATTATTACCGTGGTTTAATTAGTACATTTTTTTGCTTTGTTCTTTTACATCACCAAATAAAACGCAGTAAATATTCCCTCCATACAATGACTTTTTACTGCATTTTAAAATATGACAATATTTGAATACATTTACCAGTTAAAGTGCAGTGAACCCCAATCCAACTTAATTTTATTCTGTATCAGCAACTAGGTATAATGTTATAAATACCATCTAAATTGCAGTATCAATATTAAACACTGCGATTTAATTGGTACTTTATTTTATACATTTTACTATACTACTGATTAAAAAGCAGTAGCTATATATTTACTGCATTTTAATTAGTAATAACATTGAATACTTTTGATTAATAACAAACTAAGAAGCAGTGTTAACGACCTTACTGCGATTTACCTGGTATTCATTTTGGAACAGATTTCTAAATTACTAGGTAATTCGCAATATTTGAATATTCTTACTGCGTTTAAGTTGGTAATTCGGTATAGAGTGAACTGACTATGACACTTACTGCGGTCAGTTTTCAGTTTGATTCGTTCGTCCGCTTTGCCAGTCGCTTCCGTGCGTTGTCAGGGTGCGGACGTGTCGTCGGCGCAGTTTTATTATATCTCGCAACTGACTTGGTAAGCATTTTTTTACTATTGATTATGATTTATGTGTGAATATAATTAGTTTGATTTGTTTCTTTTTGCGCAAGAGAGAACAAGAGTTTAAGGTATACTACTTTGCTCAATGAGCTTTAAGCTCTGTGTTAGTATTTTGACGTGGCGCCGTCTACTGGCCGAAAAATAGGTATTGCCTCTGTGAGATCTTGGTAGTGTATGTGACCGCTATGCACTGCACTAATAAGACACTGTCCAGATGAGGCGTTTACGCGCGAGTTCGTAGTTCGTACGCGCGAATGTACGCCATATATTACAGATATTTTTGATTTTGATTTGAGTAGGTACTATCTACCTACTAGATCAGTCATTCAATAGCCTAAGAAGTGATGTATCATTATATAGTCTTTCCGTATATGTAGGTAGCTACCTGGTCAGTGTCAAGCGATAAAATTATAGAATACGCGCCGAAGTGGGTAGGTAGGTTACCTACTAAAATGTATGAAATATTAAAAAAAAAAAGTCTTGTTGGCTTTGCATCCAGAAACCAAACACA
This sequence comes from Stenoptilia bipunctidactyla, assembly GCA_944452665.1. NCBI lineage: Eukaryota > Metazoa > Arthropoda > Insecta > Lepidoptera > Pterophoridae > Stenoptilia > Stenoptilia bipunctidactyla. The sequence continues at coordinate 8,377,524 of OX101741.1, read as the reverse complement.
GACGGATAATTTATTACAGCATTTAAGATTACTATTTACTAATCAAATAACAACAAAAAAAGAACAACAATCGATCGAAGCGTAATAATCAAACGTAATAGGTACTTTATTAAGTGCGTGCGCGCCGTCGGCTAGCACCAGCCCGACTGACGAGAGCACTCCGGAGTGCTGCGATGAGTTGGTGAATATAGCGCGCAGTGTGGCCTGGAAAACGCCTAATCTGGACAGGTTCTTAATCAACAAAGATCATTGTACAAAATTCGCTACCGGATTTTATTAGGGCTAATCACACTAATATAATTAATGACAGAGATCGGTGAGGGAGGATCTAAATCGATATTATAGTATGATTTATCAAAAATATTAATTGCAGGTACCTAAGTATGAGTCGCAGCGAAAAAATTATGTCGCTGTTGCCGACTTCATCAAAACAGTGCTTGCCCTCTTCATCCAAGTTTACACCTGAAAATGAGCTACCACATACAACTACGAAGCTAGATTATACAAATGCTTGGAACCATCATTACGTGTCTCTAGAAGATATGGATGCTGTTAGTACATTCGAATTTGATACCTCCTTTAAATATCACATTTATCAATACGACTTAACAAAATTTAAAAATTCCGTATCGTCCGTGTCCGTTCCTCAACCTATGCAAATTGAACAAGAAAATGAGTTTTCTGGAGATATACTATGTCATGAATCTTTTATAGAAGACTCTGATGATTCAGTCAAAGATAAGGATTATATTCCCGACCAAATGGATTGTTCTCTTTCAGATGTTTCACAAAATGAGTCTGTAAATGTAAATCGGAATGAAAGCGAGCCAAAAAAGAAAAAAAGGAAAACTTTGTCACTACTTAAGATCAATGAACAGAGAATGAAACAAGTGCAAAAACATGCTATCAAAGAACCTTGTCCGAATTTATGTAAAAAACTATGTAGTATAAAAATTTTACAGTACGAAAGATTAAATATTCATCAACATTATTGGTCTCTCGATTGGGAACACCAAGGTATTTACATAAAGTCATTAGTTGAAACTGTGGAATGTCAAAGAAAAAATATTCAAAGAGAACCAAAAAAGAAGCGTCATGTAACATACAAATATTTCTTTGAGACTGATACCAAAATTGAAGTTTGTAAGACATTTTTTTTAACAACATTGGGATTTGACAAAAAAAATGACCGGCGTATACATAATATAATGGCAAAAGATGTGACAAATCAGAAAGATAATAGAGATGGCAGAAATTTGAAGATAAGAACTATTGATAAAGAATTATTAACAGCCCACGCTAATTCATTCAACCCATGTGTTCATCATTATCGTAGAGTACATGCTCCTAATAGAAAATATTTGCCCAGTGATATCACAATTACAGATATGTACAAGAATTTTTGTGAAACTCATCCAGATGTTAAACTTTGTTTCGAAACATACAGAAACCACATTACCAATGTCATGAACATTTCTTTTGCCCGTCTTGGACATGAGCAGTGTGAAATATGCGAAGAATATGAACTTCATAATCCTATTCATGTAAAAAATGAACGTGACCCATCATGTGCTGTATGTAATAATTATACAGTACATAAGATAAAGTATACAAATGCTCGCAAGATGTACGACCAAGACGCTAAGATCCAATGCAATCCGTCAAATATCTGCGTTTCAGTAGACCTACAAAAAGTAATCATGCTGCCGAGAATGGATACGTTCAAATCTTCCATATTTTGCCCAAGATTGGTAGCATATAATGAGACTTTTGTGCCCCTGGGTAAATTTACAGCAACCAATCCCGTTTTCGCCGTTGTTTGGCACGAAGGAATCATGGGTCGACATCAAGAAGATATCGTAAGCGCATTCAGAGCGTTTTTATTGAACAATCGTGATGCAGAACGGGTCGTCATATGGCTCGATAATTGTTCCGCCCAAAATAAAAATTGGTGCCTCATAACGTTTCTCATTACTTTCATCAATGGTACAGAAAGTGGTGCAACTCAGATAGTACTTAAATACTTTGAGCCCGGTCATACATTTATGTCTGCTGATTCATTCCATCACTTAGTAGAAAAGTCTATGGACAAAAACGGCAAATTGTATGATTTCCAAGACTTTGTTCATGCAGTTACCAATGCGACTTCCGGGAAAGTGCAAGTAAAAGTAATGGAGTCATCTGATTTTTTTAATTTTAAAGCATTTATTAACCAAAAGAAATTAAATGATCTAAAAGGAAATAGAGTTTATTTAAAAAATATAGTAGAGATTATGACAAAAAGAGGGGAATTTTGTATGTTTTATAAGACTGATTATGAGGCTCCCGAATACCAAAGACTTAACTGCTTAAAATCTAAGAATATACCAAAAGCAACATGTTCAACCCCGCGAGGTATACTCTTAAAACGGAAACAAAATATAATAAAAGTGTTGGGTCCATTGATGCCAGCAAATATACTGAAATTTTGGCAAGAACTGGCTGTTTCTGATGAACAAGCTACAGTTCCTGACCAAGACTTTTTTGACATTGACCAGTGAATATTATCACAAAGTGCATTTAATGTAGACTGAAATGATGATTATATATTACTCACTTTTATAATAATGCAAAGTTTTTAATATGTTGCGTAATATGCTAACTTTATTTTTTATGTTATTTTTTTTCCTACTAGTTTTATGTTCTTACTTGTTTAATTTTTATCGTTTTACATTTAAAAATGTGTCATAATGCTCAAATGATGAAGACTGAATAGATATAAATGATGTCGTCGAATGATGTCGTTAGCGACTAGACTAAAAGTCAATCCGCAAATCATTAAATGATAAAGCGTGATTATTCTTCCTACTAGTTTTATGTTCTTACTTGTTTAATTTTTATAGTTTTACATTGAAAAATGTGCCATAGGTAATGTTCATATAATGAAGACTGAATAGAAATATATTGTCGTGAACGACTAGCCCAAAAGTCAATCCGCAAATCATTAAATGGTAAGGCGTGATTTTTGATTTTTTAGTAAATACGTATAAAAGAAGATTGTTTGATGTTAAAACTTGAATAAATACCTACTTGTGATTTTAGAATACTGCGTTGTTTTATTTAACCATTTTATGAACACATAACTGACTAAGATGCAGTAATATTGAAACATTACTGCGTTTTAGTCGGTTCTTGCGTGTTAAAAAGAATATTGTACACTGTATAATTGTAGTAATGTCATTTTTTACTGCAATTTAGTTAGGAATACAATCATTTTAGCTTGCAGTAAAAGGGGCTTAAAAATATAATTTGTCAATATTTTAATTAATTTCTTTAGAAAACTCTATGTAATTGATACTAAAAATAACCTTGAGTTGCCTTTTAAAAACTTCAGTAAAAATAATCTTCCTATGTCTTACTATTTATATTCAGCAATTTAACCTTACGGCGCGTTTTTCTCGAAAACATGATTTTGCGCTTACTGCGCTTTAGTGTCTGTTGGGCAGTACTAAATCCTTACTTACTTCATTCTTCACGTCACCTTTTTGCATTCATTTCACATTCGTCCACTCATATCTTTCGAACTACGACACAAAATTAATCTATAGGTACAGCATTTTAATCCTACATAAATATTGTAAAGGATCGTGAATTTTGATATTTAGATATTAGAGTTTCGATATTAACGATATAGAGTTTTTCGATATAGAGTTTTCGATATAGAGTTTCGATATTATTAACTAACCTAACGTCGCTTGTATGCGACAGTCAATCTATATTCGTTTAAAGTCGGAGTTGTGAGGTTCAATGCGAGATTAGTCATCCTTAAAATACCTTGACGTGGTATCGAAACCAAGAGCTCGTGGATAGATATTTAAACCCTTGCCTAACCGAGTTAAGAACGAACATGTTTCACAATTACACGACCTCTTTTCACATGTTTTTCTGTTTCCAGCTTTCCGCTGACCAGTTACCCTGGGCATCATGTCCCCATGACAACGGGACTGCTGAGGCAGAATGCAACAAGGCTTCTGCCACCGTCTACTACTGGTACCGGGAGGCTTTAGATGCATCTCCCAACATCGAGGAACCAGGAGTCCCACGCTGGTGGATTGTTCTATACCTGCTGCTTGCCTGGATCATCGTATTCTTCATCGTGATGAAAGGAATTCAAAGTAGTGGAAAGGTATATATATACCAGATTTTATTGCATTTTATTTCCACTGTTTATGTATATGTCTGTTAAGGTGATGGTGCGGTTGTTGATCGTAGTTCACAGAAACAAGGTTAAAGCTGTTTGGTGGTATCAGAATATAATACAGATAAAAATTAATGAAGCTGCGACATTTAGAATGAGTGATGAGTGAAAGTAGATTTACGAAAGAGGTGTACAGAACAAGAATGGAAGGTGATGTCGGAAGGGGCCGCCCTAGGCGAATGTAAGCCGACCAAACTGGCGGCATATTTATGAAGGGCTTAGTAAAAATCCGTAACCGGCGATCATGTGTGCAAAGATTAATGAACGCGGAGGAAGCGAAAGAGGTGTGTCTCGATCGTAGCAATTGGCGTTGTCTAGTTACTACCTGCCCCAAAGGGAGACAGACGTGAAATAATGGATGTATGTATATACAGTGGTGGTCAACTAATTAGGGACGCTATCATAAAGAATGAAAAACTTATTTTAGAATTTCGAAAAATGGTTCAAGTTCAAGCTTTCAATTTTATTAACAAGTAAAAGGACATGTGTTCTAAATATTCATAGGTCAAGAAGAAAATTAAATAATTACCTACTTCATTTTTTTTTTCAAGAAATACTACTCTGCTTCTGTTGCGTATTAGTTAATTAGTTGACATCTAATTAGGGACACTAGAAGATTTGATGCTCAATATAAATAACCAAGAATAATTTTAATTTGTTTAATTGAAAGCTAAACAAATTAAAATAAATGGAATGAATAAAAGCATAAATAATAATAATATAATGATTTTTAGTATGGATGCCCTTGTTGGTTATCAATATTTCACATTGGCAAGGCATCGATTCAATTAATTTGTATCAGGTTTCCAAGGAAATATTATTCCAAACCCTGGTAAATCTCGCATAAAGCTGGTTCTTAGTGCCGGTTCACCCTATTTTATCTTTCTTCTTTAATTTGTTTCGTTAATGTTCAATGGGCTTTAGATCTGGGTTGTTTGCGGGCCAATCCAATACCGTCACAGACTGCTGTGCAAGGAACGATTTGACAGAATGGGCTGTATGTTTCGGATTATTATCATGCTGAAACATCCATGAAACTGGTAAGAATTCTTCTTCAGCGTTCGGTAGCATAATTTCCTGTAATATTGATGTTTATCTAGCTTTCCCTCAATTTTTACAGGCCCTTACTCCGTGTACATTGAAACAGTTCCAGGCTTGAATATTGCCGCCGCCGGGTTTTACTTGCTTCTCCGTGTATTTAGAATGCATTTAAGTTCTATAGGGCGTTGCACGTATTGATTGCCATCTGATAAAATTAAATTTATCTTGGTTTCGTCTGAAAAAAGTTCATTGCTCCATTAAACCAATGTCCATATTTTCATGTAAACGCCAGCCTCGCTTGTTAGTGTTCCTTCTTTAGCAGTGGAACCGTTCGAGCAACTCTTCCTACAAGCTTTGCCTCAATCGGACGCCTTTTAACGGTCCTTGCTGATACATCGGCACTCGGCTCAGGCCCAAAAACTTCACCCTTTATCAAAACAGATCCTTTAAATGGTTCTCTTTCATCGAAAGTGACTATCCTGCGATCATCCTGTGGGGTAGTTTTTCGTGGTCTCTTCTTTCTAGGGCCACTTTCAGTTGTATTGTGGATTTTAAAATAGTTCTCTGAATTGTGTATTATATTTTTGAAATAGTTCAGATGGTCTGCTTTTTTCCTGTATAACCAGCCACGTTGATAAAAGTTTATTATAATATTTCTCATTTTTGTATCAACAACTCTTGTTTCAACCCATATTCAAATGTATTCCTATTACTATAAAACTGATAAAACTCAAGAAAATAAAAAAAAAACAATTGATAATAGTGCCATAATCAATAGGAAAAAGTCATTACTTTTTAAATTTTGTATTTAGAATTAGAAAAATGTATAATTAGTTGGCCAGGCTGAGGCTATCATGATTATTAATTTAATTTATTTGATTGAAGTTTTTAAACGTTTTGTTGGCCATTTTTTTTTTTAATTTTGTTTTACTAGCTGGAATACTCAATTCTTTACTATAAAAACAAAGTAACATACAGTAATATCCATTTTTATTAACCACAAACAGATATGAACTTTGCGTAATGCTTAGTATTCTATGTGTCACTAATTAGTTGACCACCACTGTATGTGATAATGATCTCTTTGTTGCTAACAATGAAAAAGTAATATAAAACAACTAAACCGGCGTCAATGAAGACCAACCCTAAGAGGCGCTTCAATGCAGATATTCTCTCAATGAACTGCGTTTAATTAATATAACTTTTATTTCAGGTGGTCTATTTCACATCATTGTTCCCGTACGCAGTGCTCACCATCTTCTTCATTAGGGGTGTTACGCTACCGGGTTCTGGTGATGGCATCTGGCACATGTATAAACCAAAGGTGAGTATTTTTATTGGAGACTTCTGAGGCAGGTAGCAGGACAAAAATCTGTGTCCGACTGTGATTTTTTAATATCCGTCTTTCTCAAGTGAATAAAGTGTTATTTTGCATGATAATAACACTAAAACTAATTACTTAGTAAATTTCTGTCTATCTTTTTGTTCATTTTTGTAGATAAGAATCTGATTAACCCAGCAACCAGACCAAAACGATGGAATAAGGGCTTATATTTTTCTGATGATGAATCTGACAAGTCTACAGTACAGAGATCACAAAAGCGATCGATGGATTCGTATACGAAAACAGTTCGTTGTACCTACGAGAACAAGGTCGCGGGCGTCACCTCTACATTCTATAAATGGCAACATGTGGCTGTGTGTTCTAGGCATTTTTTGGAATTTGGAACTACTGAAGAGTTTTTGGTTTGGTTTGCATAACTCTAAAGGTTCCTCCCTCTTATTTCTCACAATAGTTCATTAGACATCATAATACATTACTTTAGAGTTGAGCTATTACGGTTTTACCAACAAATTCGGGCAAAATATGGACTTGAAAAGACTACAATTTGTAAAAAATAGTAATAATTAGGTACTTATAATTTAAAGCCAAAGTGTGGTAACACCTTAAGTACCCGTTATTAAGATCACATACCGTGACGATGACCGCCTGGTTTAGTGGTAAGATATTATGCCTGCTATGCCAGAGGTCCTGGGTTCGAATCCCGGTGATGGTGGATATTTGTGAGATGAAAACAGATATTAGCCGCATGTCATGGAAGTTTATATATTTTTACGTTTATTATCCTTTATATTCTATACAGGGTTCATTTGTCACCGGCCACACAAGCGGTCATTATAGAAGCGATTTTTGCAAAAAAAAAAAGTATTTAATTTTAAAAGAAATAAATATATCCGCTGACATATTAAGCAAACCATGGTCAATCTAAATTACCATTAAAATAGGGGCAACTACGCGCTACTATCGTAGTATTATCAATGAAATGCCGCTTCGTAGTAGGTATGTTCATCAACAGCGACTATTTTGTAAAAAAGTTTGTGGTTCCATATTTCTACTTTTTTGTACTGAGCGATACTAAAATTTTAAAAACTTAAATAAAATGAAAAATGTGATAAATAAAAATTACCCGACTAGGATTCGAACCTGGGACCTCTCGTTTGCCGGACGAGTGCTATTTTAAAAACTTGCTTCCATGCTGAACTGGGAGCGAAAGAAAAACATAGAATGTGCTAGCTGCTTCTCTTCCCGGGCATACTGTAAAAGTCAGTTACGGGACAGAGGTTTTAAAGGCGTTTTTGTGGGCGATAGGCTGACCCTGTCACTACAATAGTCTCTCTCCATCTTTATAGTACCTCCAAATTTATGAAACGTGACATCAGATGGTCTTGTAACCTCTGGTGTTCTGCCTATCCCATAAGGGATACAGGCGTGACGTTATGTATGTATGTACGATACTAAAATAAATATACATAATACAGGTGCGTTTATATCGTATCAAAGAAACTAACAATAACTACAAATAAAACCTGTATAGTTCTTAACAAAACTTAATTTGGACTAGATAATGTTGTGTCAGAAATATTATTTATTATTTTTTATTAATTTTGATAGCGGTGTGCTTCACAGAAAAACTTATTCCGCTTTTTAAAATTTCAGCTAGAAAAACTCCTGGATCCAACAGTGTGGTTAGATGCCGCGACACAAGTCTTCTACTCCTTCGGCCTGGCTTTTGGTTCTCTCATCGCCTTCGGGTCCTACAATCCCCCTGACAACAACTGCGTCAGGGATGTCCTATTGGTGTCAGTCTGCAACGCGCTTACGGCTATATACGCCTCGGTGGTCATCTTTAGTATTCTTGGCTTCAAAGCTTTTACCATGGTCGAGCAGTGTATTGGCAAGTAAGTTTAGAATTTTATTTCTTTTTATTTTTATTTCTGCTTAACTGGTTTTTGGTTCGATTTTAATGACGGTGATGTTTGGTCTGGAAATATGTCGTTTGTGTTGTAGCATAAAATAGAACCGCTATTTTAAATTTATTTATCCCAATAAAAAGCAGATCAAATACCTTTTGTTATTTCGTAACAAAATATTTTTATGAACATCTTCTCTTATACAGTTTGCTTAATTTGATCATAGATGGCGCTGTGAGCAATTTCAAAGCGATTTATTAATAAGAGTAAGGCCTGATTTTTCTATAATTAGATAAAAGTTATCTAAGAAATAAAGTATTAGTCGACAAATTAAAGTGGTCTTCAGTCTCAAGAGACATTATATGTCATTCAGTAACATAAAATTGTAAAACAACTTTCATCTGAAACTTTAATCTGGCTATTGAAAAATCGAGCCTAAAAAAATATAAGAAAAACGGAATACACGACTCTAATTACACGTTATAATTGATAAGTCACTGCAGTAAGTCTTCGCGTATGTAGGTGGTGTAATTAATAGTTGAATGATTCACTTTAAACTACAGGCGCAACAAATTAAAACATTAAGGCAAACGTGTGTAACTGACAGTCATTTGCGTCGAATCACCTCTTCATAACATGGTGTTCTTTTTTTAAATCTTTGACTTGATCCATTGACCTTAATCACACTCGATATAAAGTGAAGATGACGTCGAAAATGTAACACTTGGAGTTATAGAAAATAAGTGTCTCTTCACAAAACATATTTATGAGAAACTTTTTACACACGAAAGTCACTAATCAGATGGTACTTCAAGGTGTTAACTCCAAACGGGTTCTTTCAAATTAGTTGCCCTTTGCAAGACGCTTAACCAGGGTTTGGTCTGGATATTCTTTGCCTAAAAAAAAATTCATAAATACATAAAATGAGACGAAACTTTTTGAGGGAATTCTTTGGAAGATGCCCGACATACTGGGGATGATGTCGGGTCATGTGGGGTTTTAACCCACTAAAACTCCAGAGATAGTCACCGTCCACTCTGGATTTCCCGAGGTACGCACCACTGCTTCTTTAGTGTAAAGTTGTTGTCTCGTATCCATTCTCTTTGTTTTGCGTTTCATTGCGCACCTTCCCTGGACCACTTTCGTCTCAAGCCTCTAAAGCTCCAACATTTATAGTTCGGTCCTAGCTGTTTTTCCCATGTACTCGCCTCTTACTATCCTCACCTAAGTCCAATTCTATGCCCGGAAACTAAAGGGTTAAAGAAAGTACCTGAAGCTCGTTTTTATTTAAGAGACTGGTTTTGTCGGTTAACACGCTAATTTAAATAGCGTGTTATTATATAGTCAATAATATTTTAATAGCAGATTAACACTGATAAGTGGCTCATAATAACAAAAAAAAAAAAAAAAACATAAATTTTTCAAAATTCTTTCAAGTGATCAAAATTTAAGTTTGATCTGTAGTTTATGACTACATAGCAAGTAATAAAAACGTTTCCATCTAATTGTATGTAGTCATAAAATGTAGATTAATCTTAAATTTTACTCACAGAGAAGAATTTTGAAATTTTAATTTATGAAAAATATTTCAAAAAAACTTTTTTTTTTTCGAAATTCAGTCCCGCTCGTCATTACTAATCTGCTATTAAAATATAAGTAATTGAATATAAGCGGACCCACAAACTGCACTCGACAGATTTATGCAAACCTATGTATAGGTTATGCATGTTTAGGGTTGACTATGAATAGTTTTAATGCGTCTGCATAAGCGTGTCGTTACTACGCGAGAAGTGTTTTGTCAATATTTTTGTCGTAGCCAGTATCCATTCTAAAACCTGTACCATATCCGATCATAACGGCATTTGCCATTAGGTGTAGACGAAGTCAAACACTTACGATTTAATCTTTAATAAAAAGATTTTTGACCATTTTTTTAATCTACTTTATATTAATTGGAAACACCGCTCGAACTATAGCTCGCTAATCGCTACATTGACAATATGGTGATGCAATGGGGCCGGTGAAGTCATATGCTTGTAATTTGTGGCATGTAATTTTACAAGCATGTTTCACTATCTTAACTCTGACTAATCATCGGTAGGGCTATTCTAAGCTACGTAAAACCCCCTAAGCACCCTTCAAATAAATTCCGCCGCTAAATATCACCTCAGCTCTGGCAGTGAAATATTCAGACAATATTTTGTGAAGAGCCAGTTCCATCCTAATCCCGAGTGCTGACATCATTGACCTCATTTTTACATACCATCAGGTGCGATTGAGGTCATACGTATGATTATTTATAACAAAAAAGCTTTATAACAGAAGCATTTTGTGTAGCGTGACCAAAGTTATGAAAAATATTTTAAATAACTAATCAAAACCAAAAAAATGCGGATTTTCGGATCTTAATATGTGTTCGATTTTCCATTATGTACTCAGATCTAATCATGAATAAGTTTCTGTATAAACAAACATTGGTAAGATTCACCGTTAAGATTGAATCAAATGATGCTACAATGCACGCCTAATGCGCGGCGTCCAAAGTACCAACAAACACGCAAAATTAAGATTGAAAGAGACAATTAAATTGATTCCGTTGCTTTGCTCCAATAACGTTGATTACTCCAGTGTTGGTCAAGGACTTGACACTGCTGTCAATTGTAAAGTAAACTAGCGCAGTGGACTGGAATTACTTCTTCTATATTGATTAAATACAGTAGCCTTCATTCAATCCTATCCTACATTTAATTGAAACAAAAATTAAACACATAATAAAGGACTACATACATAAAAGTCTTAACGTTTTAAGAAAATGCGTAATTTTGTAACTATTTACCTATAGTAAAGAATAAGTATTACATTTCTCTTATCAGTCTATTAATCAGGATAACTACCGAGGCTTTGCTTTGTTAACTCTGGAAGATGGAAAGTACTGGTCTTAGTAATATGTTCCCTTCTGTCCAGAACGGAGCAAAGCTGTTTTGGTGTGTAAATACGCGAGATTATACCTACGCAGTAGGCACACTTATATCGAATTTTAATCTACTTCTGTACGCTGTACCCACAGAGAAGTAACTAAGTGTTAACTTAGTTATTCTCTTGATATTCTCTTGTTAACCTACCTGGTTTTGATCTGCTAAGGAAACATTTTAATAGTAACATTTTATTTTGTCTTCGATTATTCTTAGTATTAGATTAGTATTATTTTGCATCCGCCAGTAATATTCTGTTAAATAAAAAAGTAGAATCCATAGTTGAAGAAGTCAAGAAAAAAAGACGATACAGAAATGTAGTTTTTTAAACCGGATTTATCGAGTACAATTATACATATCTTAAATTTTAACTCGACGTTTCGGTGTCACGTAGAGGTGTAACATAGAGGTGTAACGTAGAGGTATAACAAATATATACATATTAGGTATACATAAAAGGTACACGGCAGAAATGTTATATTCAGTAATACGAACATTTCTATAATACGTTTTTTATTAATAGTCAAATAATAGTGAGCGATAATAGTGATTTGCATGCACTCATCGTGTTCTTAAAATTTTCATATACGAGTATTAGGTATATTACTTAAAAATTTAAATTATATATACAATTTCATACACTAGCTAAACTTAGGAACGAAAAATATAACAAGACTATAAACATAAACAAAATACACTTATAAATACATAAAGAAACCATCAAAATATGTATAAACAAGACGAAAAAGAGTAAAGTTGGAAGAAACATAAATTCTATTACTCTGATGGAAAACAATCGTTTTTTTTTATTATAGACTAAGCCCGCGTTTGACCTCAACCTCACCTGATGGTAAGCGAAGATGAGGTCGAAGATGACAGCACACGGGCTTAGGAAAGAGCTGGCTCTTCATAAAATACTACCGGAACACATCACCGCAGGAGCGGCGATATATGGCGGCAGATTTTATATGAAGGGTGGTCGCTAGTCAGTCGGACCTGGACGGGATAGTACCACCAAGCGGGGGTCACTCGGTTTAGTCGCCTTTTACGACACGCTTATCTACTAATTCTAAGCCAATTCTTATCCTTCTTCTATATCTTTTCCAGAGAAATCAAGATCCTCGCTCTCCATCACATCGGAGGCTTCACTCTGAACTCCACTGAGGAGTACTACCGCCAGGAGTATCCCAGCCTCTCCACCAACGTGACTGCTGCGTTCAATCTCACGGGCTGCAGCATGAGCCGCCAGCTCGAGGAGGTAATACAACAACTCTAGTTGTAGAATCATCATCACAACTCTTTGGGATGAGCCCACAGCAGGGCCATGAGGGTCTATCCTGGATGATGAGGTTTAGGCCGTAAGCCACTATGATTTATTATTATTTGGGAATTTCTTATAATTTCTTAAATTTTTTTTCAATAAAAAATAGAAATCACTTTACTGAACACTAACAATGTACATACTAAAGGACATTTCTCTGCAACTATTAAAATGTTTTGCTTTAATTTAATTACTTCTTTTCTGTACATGACAGAACATGACTTCTGTTATTAAATTGTATTTGTGCATCCAACAATTTGAGTTTGATTATTTCAGGCGGCAGAAGGAACGGGGCTAGCCTTCATAGTGTTCACGCAAGCCATCCTGCAACTGACTCCGGCTCCGTTCTGGTCCATCATCTTCTTCCTCATGCTGCTCTCGCTGGGGCTCGGCTCGCAGATCGGCATTATGGAGGGCATGCTCTGCACTATATTTGATATAGAATTCTTTAAGAGACTGAGCAAGCCTGTTATAACAGGTGCGATTATGGATTTAGGATTTTCTGTATAAAATTTCTGTCGAATCGATGTAGATCTGCTTACTTTTGTCATAGCTGAATTCCTGCAGGACTTGAGTAAAATGAAACTCCTAGTACCACTGTTTAGTATCCAGAACACAAGTTCAGGGCTACATAGTTGGTGTGTCACTAAGGGAAAGGTAAATGGCGAACTGGGTACCGCATTATATTTAAAAAATGTAAACGTATCAAGACTTGGTTATATCTAGTAATAGGTTATATTGGCCACTCATTTCCGTTGCTCAAGTTTAGGGTTAGTTGTAGAGGATACCTCAAAATATAAAAAATGTAATTATGACGGTAACACAACGACATTTTCCTTATTTCCTGGCAGTTAAAAAAAGCTTTATTTATGAACGAAGTTTCTACCGTCAATCTGTCATAGAAGCTTCTTGTGTTACAAGATCAATCTATTTTCACAATGACAATAAATAAATAAATGAAATCCCCCAGACAATCACACCAACTGCATAGCCTCAAAGTAAGCATAGCTTGTGTTATCAGATACCATGTAGCGAACTAGAGGGAACCTAGAATATAAATACATAAATAGATAAACACCCTGACACGGAACATTTTTTTTTTCTTGTTCCGTGCGGGAATCGAACCCGCAGCCACTGGCGTCTGAGGCAGAATTTGCCTCGATTGTTTCTCGATTTCGCAGAATTCGTTTTATATCAATCTATTTGCGTAAGTCTTCTGTTAGATACATATTTCAAATTTTTAACTTTCATCCTAGCATTTAAACCCACTTATATTTTTTTATACGTGCCTGTTTTGCGCTTAAGAAGCGGTAGGTACTGACAATGTATGACGGTTCGCAATTCTTTATTAAATACGATATTTGAAAGGTATATTGAAACACAACCCTTCTGACGACGTTATGTTATAATCACAGGTTCGGTATGCACGTTCTGCTTCTTCGTGGGTCTGATCTTCACGACGGGCGCTGGCGAGTACTGGCTGAAGATGTTCGACAGCTTCGCCGGCACAATCGGTCTGGTGGTGGTAGCCCTGCTCGAGATGGTCTCTGTCATGTATATCTACGGTCACGAGAGGTAGGTAGTGATGAGAGGACTTTCAAAACACGTCCATCAGCCTTAAAGGGGTTTGAAAATTTTTGGTGCACCTTCTGTCCGCCATTTTGTTTTTTTTTCGATTTTGCGTCGCACTATAAAACTTGTATATTTCGATTGCTGACATACAGACGAGCAAAAAATGTTATATAACATATGGGTCTAAAACGTCACGTTTTAGAGATAATATGGAAAACAATTTTGCTAAATAATTCCAATTTTTCATATATTTAATCGTTGAAATACCTCTCAGAATGTATCAAATTAGCATGAATGTTTGTAGTATTATCTTGCACATTAGTTTAGAGTAAAAATAACTGGTTTTTACACCTACCTATCTAAAACTTGACAATGCCATATTAACTCGGCAAAGCCGGCGCTGTAGGTACGTACCGAACTATATTATTCTAGTAACTTACAAGAAGTAATGACACAGATTACTAAAGAGTTACTACGTGTAATGATATGATTAAGAGTTTTCTTTTTTAGAATTATTTTACATTTACTTGTACCTATTCGGAAATGCGGGATAGAGAAAGACGCGTCATTTCAACGCCCCATAATATTTAAGTCTGTCTTTAAATACTTATAGCCCACACGAGAAGAAGATGGGCTTGTGTATACACTTCTACAACACGGTTCCCCATGACATACAGGAACTTACGTAAAAAATGCAACTATAAAGTGGATGATTTCTTAAATGAAAAGGAGCCATGGGTGTGAAAAAAACGCCCAGCTCTTTGCCAAATGTGAGACTTATATATAAGTGATTATAATGTAAGTTATACAGTATATTGTAAAGTGTTTCTGGAGTTTCTTTATCTCCAATTCTTCTCCAGAGTAGACTCCCACACCTCACACTAAACTAAATAATTAACTAATTAAATTAAATTAAATAGTTAAACTAATAGTTTACATACTAGTTAAATAATACTGTTAATATTAGTGAATGTACTATTGTGGAAAAGCGGAGTCCACTAATACAGGTATTTTTATACTTAACAGTGGTCTCCAGCCCAGCTGTGTAAAATTATTTTGTTTTTAAATAAAGATATTTTGTAGGCATTTGTATAAGGGTGCGTACAAATTGCTAGTAATGCAACTAGTAATGTAATATCCGATGCCTGCGCTCGCTGTATTTGGACGTGTATTGCGCCAAACTGAGCATTCAATACGGGCATCCTGAGTAAGATTTTTTCTGTATTTCGTCGCGAGCACGGTCCGTCGCCGCACACGTTCTTTTCAACCGACTTCCAAAAGGGAGAGGTTGTCAAATCGTGTGTATTACCACTACACCAGCCGGTCGTCAAAGTTTCACATCGGTGTACTCAGTGAATAAGTTTTTCATACAAATTAAAAGTCATATGTTTTCCGTTCCCGTAGGAATTTCGGGTTACTTACCTTGGTGCACCCCAACATCTCCCTAGGAATGTATGTTTAAGCTTCAGCTCTCTACGCCTAGTAGTTATGGCTGTACTTTGTCTATCAGTCACTCAGGCGAGTTTTAATATAGGTATGTATGATACTGATAAAGCTCTGATAAAAATTAGAGCACGAATGAGGTCTTCGGACTCTATATCCCGTGTGATCTATTAATTTTGTGAAGTGTCGCGGAGATAGGTATTATGAAATGCAGAGCATTAAAAAACCAACATCACTAACATTTTTAAATCCTTGTCAAAACTCTGGCTGAAGTGAAATGTCACCTACGTAGGAAAATATCCTCCGCTTTCGTACATGTTTTTTTTAAGTAGGTACTGAGTCGATTTCATTAAACTTCAATGGGCCACCTCTGACTTATTGTGATCTATCAAATGAAACAAGAATCATACAAATCGATTCATAATTGACCAATTAATCAAGTAACAAACATACACACGATTTGATAACCTCTTCCTTTTGGAAGTCGGTTGAAAAGAACGTGTGCGGCGACGGACCGTGCTCGCGACAAAATACGGAAAAAAACTTACTTATGGTGCGTACAGATTGCTGTAATGGAACTTGTAATGTAACATTCTGCGCACTACACGTCCAAATACGCAACGTGCGCAGAATGTTACATTACTAGCAATCTGTACGCACCATTAGGATGCCCGTATTGAATGCTCAGTTCGTGCGGAATACACGTACAACAGCGTGTACATACAGCGAGCGCAGGCATCGGACGCTGGATATTACATTACTAGTTGCATTACTACCAATTTGTACGCACCCTAAGAGTGCACAGGTCTGAACTGGAGAAAAAGTCGTTGTGTATTATTTTTACTGACATGTTTCAGGAGAATATTGTAATATTCCCAAGAAATAAATTATTTTTCTTGTCTATTCTAGTCCTCGCGCCATAGCCTCAATAATTAATACATACTGGGAATTAAAACTCCCGAACTCCATTAAGAGTAGGTAATTAAGTATGTAAATACTAAATTTTTTTTGCTAAAGTAGCTATATCTGCATTCAATAACAATTAGTACACAATCTGAATTGCCACAGAGGCGTTGCGCTCTATGAGCACAATCCATTTTAACGCGTCAAGCCGGCTGGGAGCGTGGTGCGGCTCCGGCGGCTTGCCGGGTTGATATGGCATAGTCAGGTTTCAGATAGGTAAGTGTAGAAACAAGTTATTTTTACTCTTAACTAATGTGCAAGATAATACTACAAACATTCATGCTAATTTGATACATTCTGAGAGGTATTTCAACGATTAAATATATGAAAAATTGTAATTATTTAGCAAAATTGTTTTCCATATTATCTCTAAAACGTGACGTTTTAGACCCATATGTTATATAACATTTTTTGCTCATCTGTATGTTAGCAATTGAAATATACAAGTTTTATAGTGCGACGCAAAATCGAAATAAAATCAAAATGGCGGACAGTAGGTGTGCCAGGCTCCATACAAAAATTTTCAAACCCCTTTCACGATTCTCAAATCAATGAGGTCTATAATGTCAGCACAGGCGGGCTCTGAAAGGGTCTCACCACTAAGCAGGGTTTAGTCACAAATATAATTTTTTTTTAGGATTACTGTGATAAATCCAAATCCTCTCTTTATTGATATGCGCTAATCACCTCTTGCAGGCAGCCTCTCCACATTAATCCCAACAATATTTGGGATTTAAAAGATGTGTGACATAACAAGATAATAACAAATCGACTGACGCGTTCGTAATTTCGATTAGTGGCCAGTGCACAGGCATGCTATATGTAATTTCTGCCTCCATTACTCCTAAGAAAAAAATATTTTTCTTTAATTTCGCGGGGCACCACGTAATTTGATTATATATCATAAAAAACTATGTCAGTTGTATAACATTTAGGGGTCGCTACCAAGGTTTGAAATTGAAATAAAAACTCAAAATCTGTATTTCTTAAAATCTATCTTTTATAAAAAGGACATAACAAATATGACAAAATTATTGCTGTTGTTATGAATTAAGATATGTGGATATTTGAGTCAATCCTTGTATCTCAGATACAAGCATTTTAAATCCAAAAACTTTTAAATATAGTTAAAGGATAGACTAGTTAGTATTAGGGTACTATTTCCTATACACTTTTACCAACGATACAGAAGAGTGGTCGAGGGGCCGAGGGGCCGAGGGGAGGAGGGGATTAGGAGCAATTGTGCAAGTGTTACTTCCACGTCAAATGTGAAAAAACACCAAATTAAACATTAATGAAACCATAATTCAACTATCCTTCAACGCTTTATGTCAAAAAATTGATAGCTGGTAGTGACCTCTAAATCTTAACTAAATCTTAACAAAACAACAAAAAAAAACATATTTAGAGGTATTTAATCAGATGAAAAAGTGCCCCGGACATAATGGATTATTATGGTCTGAAATAAATGATTTTATTATTATTATAATTCGAAAGTCGAAAAATAAGGACCACTCTAATACTGATAGAGATGTTTACAGGATAGTCGTAGTCACATACCACATATTTAGCAAAACAGATTCATTAAAATACCTACCTACTAAAATAAAATCAAATTGACATACAATCACGACTGTCCTGTAAACATCTCTATCAGTATGACACATAAAAATACATAAATATTTCAGCGGAGACTACTACTTGTTTCCTACTTTTTAGAACGTGTTTTAGTTTTTAAACTTTATTTTCTATCATCATGACATTTGACAGATTCACCAATGACGTGTACGAGATGACGGGCTACCGGCCCGGCTGGTACTGGCAGATCACGTGGCGCTACGTGGGACCCTTCATCGTCAGCTGCATCCTGTTCTCATCTGTCATCTTCATGATCATCAATCCGCCCACTTATGGAGCATGGAACGCTGCGGAGGTTAGTCTTAATAGTAATATTTATAACATTCAAAAATCAAGTGGTCGCGGTTTCGACCCCAGCACAATGAAATTATTTGTGTATACAGGGTGATTGGTGACAAATTTTAGATACTGAAGGAGAGCACTCTGTGCTCGATTCTGATCATAATTATGTAATAAATGCAGGTACTTAATTTTTTACCAAAATTCTCCATAAATAAATAAATATTTCTGACACTCACACAACGTTATCTAGCCCAAATTAAGTTTCTTAAAGAACTTGTGTTATGGATACTAGATAACTGATATACTTAAGTAATATATAAAGATACATATTGAATAAATACATATTTTTTATTAGAATAAACTTAAATAAACATAAAAACATCCATGACTTGACGGCTAATATCTGTGTTCATCACACCGATATCCGCCGCCGCCGGGATTCGAACCCAGGACCTCTGGTATAGAAGGCAATGTATGTTACCACTACACCAGCTGGTCGTCAAACTACTACATTTTTCCCAACGCGTCTCCTCAGTCAACACGCACATAGTAGTTCCCCCCACACGCACACCCGCTAAGTATTATTTTTATCTTTCGCTTATGTAACCATGCATTGCGTAATGAGTTTTTGAACTTTCGGTTAAGTTTATTCAGTAAATATTTTAGATTTATTTTTGATTTTTCTCTTCATGTATCAAACAATTACGTCCTCGAATTCACCCTGTATAAATATTTTGTTTGCTTTGGTCTGGGCGTATGATAAATAATAATAAATGCAAATTCAAACATATTTATTTTTGAGTTTTATATTTTTATTTATTATTAATAACAAAAATCATTTTAAAACACTCGAGGCTTGTAATTGCAACTAAAAATATTGGAGTCCTTACTTCACCGCTTGATAATTCTATATTCATAAACGGAATCCATTTTTTTTAATGATTCATTACTAAGTTTTTATGAAGATTTGTATCAATGTTATAAAAAAGGAAAGCTGTAAAGAATAAAAATCTATTTAATACATTTCTGACACAGGCACAACTAGTCGCAATTACCCGTCTTGTCGGTTAATATTACGCGTGTCGTTGTTCGAAACAGTGATGATAGATGGAGTCATTTAAATTTGTTGCAATTACAAGACTTGACTTCATACATTTTATATAAATAAACTACTAGTTAATACATAAACCACAAAGTTTTGTTAATGCAAGTCTGTTTTTTGTATGTGATTGACCGGCTGGTGTAGTGGTAACATACATTGCCTTCCATACCAGTGGCCCTGGGTTCGAGTCCCGGCGGCTGTGGGTATTTGTATTTGTGTGTGATGTGTGATGAACAAATATGTCAGAAATATTTTTTTTATTATTAATGATAATGAGGTAATTTAAGATACATTCTTAGTGTAGGGCCGCGTTCCAAGCGCACGCCAAGCGTTTTACTTGTATCCAACACGCGTCATATATGCGTCGCAATTTGAGTGATGAGGCGCGTAGCGTGCGCTGATAGCAATATTTTCACTAAAACAGATTTATCCTGCATTCTGAATACGGCATTAATATATGTATATTTTATATTAACCAATCGCCGTCGACCCTAAGACGTCTTATTCCATCGTCACTGTCTCTTACATTTTATTATTTTTCTTACACTGAATATTTTAAGATTTTTTTTAACAATTGGCTTCTCAAGAAACCTTTTTTTTATTTCACTTTTTCAATTTTATTAACAATAATTTAACATGTAAGAAATGAGGTTAAAAACACGATATAATTAATCACTAGACAGGTAGTTAGAATTGTCAGTGTTGGCTTTGGTATGACCCCAATTTTATTCATAATTTATCGCTTAACCAAATTAACACCGAGCCACCATTAACAGTTTAAGATGCGTCCGCGCCCCTGACTCACTTGCCATCATCCTACCTTAAGATATGACCGTGGTGGCGGCGCTGGAATCGGATAACCATCAGTCATACATTGCATTTGTCGCCCTTCATAACATTGTAACTTCCACTACCAATCAAGTCGTATAAACATCTAAATATCCCTAGCCTGTCGCTAGGTCTGAAAAACATAATATGGAAATAGTCTTCTCTAATCTAATCACAGCTATAAGTTTTATATTTTCGTATTATGAACAGATTTTTCAACTATAACAATCGTGGGAACAGCCTTAAAAAACCCCGTGTTTTATAAATATAAAAATATAAAAGGTATTTTTCTCATTTACACAAAAACACTTTTTCATCTTTACTGTATAGCGTATTAGGAAAATGACAATAGATAAGAACACAAAAGGTAGTCTTCTCGCTAAATTGTGCCCCTTTTGCCTTGACCTCATGAATTAACGTATTGGAAATTCTGTATTGGACCCAGATCTGAACCCTGATTGATCTTAATATAATGAATGGTTTCGTTTTTGTTCAAAAAGTTAAAAAGCTCCAGAGGAATAACTGACTTAAAAATTTTTGATGAGTAAGGTAGGTTTTAATTGATACAGGCCTAAAATACCATGTAATGAAGAGTTTTCAACAAGAAGTAAGACAAAATATCTACCATACATCTGGGAAGAATCGAAGAAGAATGCATATAATTATGGATAATTGGGAAGAGAACTGGAGAAATTATGATAATTCTAGACTTATAATATCATAGCCGGATGCATTAATCTCTAAGATCATCACATTAGAAAAAGAACATGAATTTAAAGGAGTTGGCAAGGATGAAGGATATATGTTATTTTAATAGTGTCATCATTTCGGCTTTTTAAATGGAGCAGTACTCAATTCAATTTTCTCAGTGATTGGTGTCGGTTTCTTAAGGTTAGAAGGCTCATCTAGAAACAAGTTGGAATTATGCCAATAGCTATTCCAGAAAAGATCCCAGAACGCCATTCTTGTGTGGTACAGCTGCTCTCGCATTTCCAAAGTACTGTCAATATTCATATACGGTCTCTGGATGTGGTCAGAGGTCAACGGCACCCAAAATTCAGGAAGAAGGGCTCTTTTTCTGTTCACTGGTGTTGGATTCCTGCCAAAAGCAACAAGTTTTCTTAAATGTTCAGGTTCACTACAACTGCATAGAAAACTTTTCGGGCAGACTAAAAACATCTATTTATGGATCCTTATAAACTGTCACGTTTATAAAATAATAGGAAAGATTAATTGTTGCTATTGAGCGAATTTTCGAAAATCTTTGAATGCAGTTTTATTTCTTTTCCAAAATAAAGGATATTTATTTGGACTAAAATTTGCTATCTCTATTATTTAGAGTACTTTCCCTTCATTCAAAAATTGCATTCAAAAATTCTACCCTGCAGTGCGAGCACAGAACTTTATCGAATCGTGTATTAACGAATGTTTACGAATGCTCGTATAGTATGGAGTCAGTTGCAAGTTTTGAGTAACATTGTAATTTTTATGTTACAGATATTTATGAGTACAACATGTTTACAAACATTCAAAATTAGCAAGGCACACATTTATTTAAGCTGGCCGTGCGGCAATGGATAGATTTAATTTTTTTCTTAAAAACCGTCTCTATACTATACTAACATTCGTTAACAAACGATTCGATAAAGTTCTGTGCTCGCACTGCTGTATTGTTAAACTAGCCATCTACAACACAAGCAATCCTAGTGTGCTCAAATAATTCAAAAACAATACTTATTTTATTGTAACTAGTTATAAGGTAAATATTGTTTTCCAAACAAAGTTAATTGGAGAAATTAAAAAGAAATATTAAGATAAACGCCCAGACCCGGAACTTTTTTTCCTTTGTTCCGTGCGAGAATCGAACCCGCAGACACTAAAGCAGACAGTGTTACCCAATCGCCAAAATGATCGTCGTCATATTTTAACACGCCTATGAAGAACGAAGGAAGGCTTTGCCCAATTGAGGATACCTTGGGCTAATAATGAAGAACGACCAATGTTAAAGTATTGAATGTGATCTAGAAATGAAGTATTTATATGAAAATAATACGCACCCATATTTGATAAAATTACTCCACATTGTAAGCATTTTTTCCATAATGACTAGTTGTTCTTCCGTTGCATTAACATTCCTCAGTCCAAATAAATATCCAACATCATCTGCGTGGGATGCTCCAGCACCAGATATGTTCTTAAGCTTAGGATCACCCACGAAAGAAAACAACCACTTGTAAACCTTCGGAGCGCCAAATCTCACATATTTGCTAACAGATGTTTCTACTGCATGATTTATATTGAAATCAGATGTAAAATCGCACAACTCCAACATTGAATCTTTAGATATATTTTTGCTTCCTAAATAAAATGTTTGAGTGATATCTGCTAGTCTATTAAGGACAGGTTTAGGCAAATTTAAGTTGTTAGCCAATTTGTCATAAAATATATTCTGAAGACTGATGTAATCACTTTCGTTTTTATCAACATACGTCCTAAATTCTTCCTTACTATTATATCCTGCCATTATTTTTATTTTCTGTGTGTTACTTGGTGTCATTACGCCTAGTTCAAATGGATTTTTGCTAACAAAACTTGTAAGTCCTCTAAAGTTTTTTTCCTGGCATGGATGTAGCTCTAGCTTTAGATCTGTGGCGGCTCTGACAACGTCGTGCGGAGATGCTACGGTTAGGAAATTTAAAGATTGTCGAGTTGTCCTCGAACCCTGTCCCAAATAATTTGCAATTTTATTAGCAGCTTCATAGTCAGGTTTACTCAGCATTCCTTCGCCGAAAGAAGAACCACTATGTATTAGAGCTTTATCAAATAAAGGGTCATAGTTTGAAAAAAGATGGAGATCAACAGATACTCCTCCGGCACCTTCACCACCAATAGTGATAGCGTTTCGGTCACCTCCGAAATGTCCGATGTGCTTGCTTACCCAACGTATGGCTTCCATTTGATCCTTGAGCCCCTGATTGCCCGGTACTTTTGGATCATCAAGGCATAAAAATCCATATGGCCCCAATCTATAATTGGCTGTCACAACCACTATACCATGGCGTGCCAAATACTTGCCATCCAAATCATGTCCACCTCCTCTTACAAATCGCCCTCCGTGGAACCAGAGAAGCACAGGTAGAGGTGAGTCGGTCCTGGCAGATTTAGGGACATAAATATTTAATTGAAGACATTGTAATATCCCTATTTGCCCAGTTCTATTAAAATTTGGTTGAGGACAAACCACAGTTGGATCTGACGCTTCGTACGGGGCTTCAAAATCTGGATACTCAAATGAAAGCTGAAAAAAAACGTTT
Source organism: Stenoptilia bipunctidactyla (assembly GCA_944452665.1). Taxonomy (NCBI): domain Eukaryota; kingdom Metazoa; phylum Arthropoda; class Insecta; order Lepidoptera; family Pterophoridae; genus Stenoptilia; species Stenoptilia bipunctidactyla. The sequence continues at coordinate 8,353,559 of OX101741.1, read as the reverse complement.
ATAATCATTTTATACTGTACAGGGTTTTCTTTGGAGAGTTCTTTGAAGTTTTCGTTCTTAGAGCTAGTCCGTTCTTTATTTGGACTTATGGTTTTTCCATATAAAAGTTCTAAGCATTTAAAGAAAAGCGCGAGCGTAGTCGAATGGGGAAGACTAGCCCTATCTGAGCTAGTCTTCCCCAAATACATTTTGAACACCCTGTATAAAGTTTTCGAAATTTTTAATAAAAAAAACAGATATGTGCTGTTTTAGGCGAACTAGACAACATAGCGCACCTTCAGAATTATATAGGCTCAATTAAAAAATCCAAGAAATCGAATTACCATCACATAGAAGTAATTTTTTTGCTGTTATTTCATGAGAGATGAAACAGCAAAAAATAACACATGTTTCATACATGATTAATAAATAAAATCAGTTCAAAGTTGAAAGTTTGCAGTTTTAAGACTTCAGTCTCGATTTGCCATAAACACGTATTTTTAAATACGTCACTACTATTGTGAAGGTGCGATAGTTCCTTTTCAATATTTTAATGCAGCTTCAGATGTAATTTATGGATGTCTAAAATACATCAATTTTCGATTGCAGCTTGTGGTCTTAAATCAATTTTAAACCTTGATAGGCATGAAATTAATGTTATTTAGTCAAAGCCAAAATAAAGAATATCAGAATAAGTGAATTATTTACCCCAAACGGATTTCCCACGTTGACCATTGCGTACGGTATGCCGAAGAATGTCATATACATCCCATCTGAAGAATCTTGTCCAACAATAGGTCCTTTAGAAGTTATCACATTAATTCCTATTGGAACCGATAAAACTCTTCCAACTGTCAATATTCCCAATATAAGATGAGTATAAACTGCCATGATATTTCAAACTAGAAAAAAAAAAATGATAAAAAATCATAGGTCTGTCCTATCTTTGTATTGTAACACACAGGATACATTAATCCGATCGGTAATAATAACAAAAGTTCACATTCTTTTTGTTCATAGTTTTGACCAAGCGAAGTTATTCACTTCTAAAACGTTTGTCGTTAATGTATATTTAAAAGAGTCTGAATAAAATAATCTAGCTATATTTTCCCAGACTTAGCCATTTCCACGCTCCATTCATGTAACATTTACAATTGGGATGTTATGATTAGCATTGTCAGTTTAATGAATAGTTAAGAATGAATCAAAACAACACGGCAAGCCATAAAAACACGTACTATATTTTTGACATTGGTGGAGAAAAACTATGTTTGAGCATCACCTATAGATATCCGTCAGGTTTACAGTAGGTCAAACGAAAATTAATAAAATCATTTCTCATAACACCATCGCAATTGCAAGAGCTGTACCATTGAATAAGTATCTTATTGTTCTCTTTGAAGTAGAGTGGAGCTAAAAACACAATCGCTTAACTACATCAGTGAGTTTAAAAATGGGTCATTTACCATATTTACTTGTTTATTTTGAACTATCGTCGTTAAGGCGCTTGCAAGAGTTCCAAAAATATCGAGGATTCAAAGTAAATAAAAGTATGGTGAAATCCCGTTTTTAAATTTATTAGCCTGAAACTTCAGAAACAAAATGCTATGATTTTCAAAATATTTTAAGCATTTGTCTATAAAAATGAATCTTTGTACCCTTTCATAAAAACATGTTAATACAGACATTTAAACAGACATTGACGACCACTTTGGCGATGGGGTAAAACTGTCTGCCTCTGATGCCAGTGGTCGCGGGTTCAATTCCCGCACGGAACGGAATAAATATGTATTTATATTCTAGGTCCTAGTTCACTACATGGTATTCTATATCGCAAGCTCTGCTTCCTTTGGGGCCATGTAGTTGTGATTGTCTAGGGATTTTATTTATTATTATTATTTATTAATTGAGACAAATTGGAAAGGCACATTTTAGTATAAATACATAAAATTGCAACTTACATTTAATAATTATTCACAACGTTTACTTTTATACACTTTACTATAAGAACACCACACTACTGGAAACGTGACGTTGCGTGTGTAATATAACTATGATTTCATTGTTAACAATATTTGTTTTATCACCTTATCTCTTGGACTTCCCTTGACCAGAGACCTATTCGGCGAATGATCTGACATTAACTGTCAAAGAGATGTATAGATCGCACCAAATATCTCATCTCCTCTGAAGTTGTTGTGAGACGCTTAGCGCAGGTTTTTTGTTAGTAAAACACCTGCGCGAATCGCCTTGCAACTGATTTCAGTCTAATCAATTGACAATCATTACTCACTTTTATGTATTCTGAAAACACAGTCTCTCCTTGCTCCGTCTGTCTATCTCAATGAACGCAGTAGAGTGAAATATGCATTTTTATAGAGTATTCAGCAATAGATGCGGAAGAGATCAAGTAGTTTTGAGTTCAACACAATCTAACAATCCTTTATAATATTAGTATAGACGCGTAGTCTTCAAGGACCTGATCTACTTAAAATATTAAATAATTCCCCTGTCGTGGAAATATCAAATAATTTATTTTATGCTATGATTTTTAGTAGGCAAGTTTCTCAATGTATAAAAAGTTAGAAATCCTTTAAAGAATGTCAAAAAATTTCAATTCATAATTATATTGTAAACTGAAAAACTTTAGTAGGATACCTACCGTTAATTATCAAATCTATTTCGCTATCTGTAAATTGAAGATTGAAATTTCTCTTTCAGGGTCGCGTTGAAAAGATGCCCTATCCAAATTGGGTGCTGGGAATAGCAGCTGCTATGATAGCAGCAGGAGTTTTGCCTATTCCCATCGTGCTGTTGCTGAGGAGGTTCCAATGCCTGTCGTTTGACGTGGACATTCATCAAGGTTCCATCAGGAGAATTGAAACCACCGTGTCAACGAAAGAGATGATGAGCGACCAGGATGTAAGTTTATTATTGGCAGGGTGTTTTGTGATGAGAACAAACATTTATTCATTGCTATAAACTTATTGCTGTGAACTTATTTGTAAAAAGTAATAATAATAAACATTTTTATAAATATTTAAATCAATGGTTTTGTTTTCACCTCAAAAACAACCTGTTTTGTAACGGTACTGGTGGTTTAATGTAGTTTGCTATTGTCAGTGTTTTATTTGTGTGGTACCTACCTATATTAGCTTTTTCAACAATTGTAGCAACGCATTTTTCTATTTGAATTTAACAAACTAGTTGGGGGGAATTTAACAAACTATATAATAACAAATCTAAAAACAAAATATAAAAATAAAAAAAGTTAAAAACGAATATTGTTACTTCTCTTGATAATTTTCGGTATGCCTCTTATTCTTATTCGGAAATTTCATTACAATTCAAATTATTTCACATTGGAAATGAAAGTGTAATTATATAAAATTTAAAGCTACAGTCACGGGATTTTAAAGGGTACGACTGCCCTTTTCATAAGTTTTGCATCTATTATCAACGATACAATTATAGTATGTGACATTAAATCTTTCAGCACCTTCTCTTGGTCTTGTCATATGAACTTTATTAGATTTAGTGATTTTTATTATTTTATAGATTACTTTGGTATTTGAGATATTAAAAGAACCTCTAGTTTGTCAGCTGATCTTAGTTGCTATACTTAGTGTAATGTTTTGACTAATAACACAATAGTTTGTCACACATGATGTTGAATCCAAATTTTTTTTTTTCACCTGAAATTTAGTTTTGATTTTGATACAACGTAACTGACTTAGTAATTGCATTTTAAAAATTATCAATTTACAAAAACATTAACCGAATTTATTATCCAGTAGGAATTCCTTGATAACATTTAAAGTCAAATAGTCTATCAAATGAAAAAAAAAATCAATTCCACCTAATGGCTGATATCAGCGCGTTCAATCAAATTTGTAAGGTTTTTCTTAAAAGATTCATTATTCTTAAAATTAAATATGATATCTTTCTTTCCAGTTGCGTAAAACAGGGTTATTTGTAATCAGACCGGTGTTTTTTAAGGTGAATTCACGAAGGTCATGTCCATTCATTTGAGCCCAAATAATTTAATCCCTTATGTACCAAAATATTAGTGTTTTTCCTTTTTTCTTAAAGTCCAGTTTTACTCCTTCAAACATCGATTGTAGAATACCTAATAGTTCGATTCAAATTCACTTTTCAGTTTTTGATAGGTGTTTATTATGTTATCAATAAAACACAATAAAAAAAATTCAATAGGATTCCAAACAGACTTACAGGTTGTTTTATAAAAAAAAATGTTATTTTTAAACTTTTTTTCTCCAAAAAAGTGCTGATTAATTTGTGTCCACTATTTTTATTTTTAAAAGCATTTAATTTGCACACTTGCAGAAAAAGATCAAAAACAAAATCAAAAACCTAAATGTTTTATATTAATAATTCTCTTTTCAGTTTTAGACATTTAAGAATTGGTACACTTTGGGATTACTGCTTTCTAATTTAGAGGTGAGGGAGGTGACCTAAGCGAAGGAAAATGTATGTTAACATCATGCAGAAACTATTTGTTGCTTTACTAACGCTAAAACAGCTAAGCCGTAGGCTATTGTCACTAACCGCTACTGTTGAACTGACATTAGGTGCTGTCACCGGAAAACGCGCCGCCTGCGCCTGCGCAGCTGATGGCCGATGCTTCGGCAAGGTTCACTATCGGTGACTTTGATGTAAGTACTTGGACGGTGCTCATCTAAATTTATTCCTATTACCTATACAATAAGTTACAATTTAGTTATAAGATTTGAAATTATGTATTTTATCAAGATGGACATTTTGTATAAATCTAAATAAGTGTTATGAGATAAAAATCAAATAACTAATCTTATTAATATTATAAATGTGAAAGTTTCGATGTTTGGATGTATGGATGTTTGTTCCTCAATCACGGGAGAACGGCTCAATGGATTTGGATGAAATTCGGCATAGCTATAGTCTGGTACAGTCTGGAATAGCACATCGGCTACTTTTTAACCCGAAATTCTCACGGAATTCGAAATTGCGCGGGTAAAACCGCGCGCAACAGTTAGTAAAATAATATTCCAGATAAACAATGTCTATATTATTGGATTTCATTATAAAAACTTGAAAATTTGAATTTGAAAATTATAAAAACTTTATCTTTGATGTAATGTTTCAAACGCTATATGTAGATGAGCGTTGCCATGACAACCAAAATCGACATTGTATACAGGGTATCCCGCTTACCCTATATAATACCTTCTCGGAGGTATTCTATTACCCATAAGGATTACAGAAAAAATATGAAAAAGAGAAACATTCGAAATTTATTTTTAAATTTTTGTATGACCGCAATAAATTTCGACATTTTCTTTCATACAAAAATTAAAAAATAAATTTTGAATTTTTCTTTTTTTTATATTTTTTCTGTTATCCTTAAGGGTACTAGAACACCTCCGAGAAGGTTTTATATAGGGTAAGCGGGATACCCTGTATAAGAAATTTGGATAGAAAATAACAATTAGTAAAGAATTTCACTATAAGTGAAGTAGGTAGACGATAAAATCTAAGTCTTTTAATCATATAATTTCAAAGAATCCGAAAATTATTTATTGTCTCTAAAATCAATATATCTATGTACCTTAATTAACGATTAGCTAAGAAAGCTATTTAGCTTATTTAGGTTACTGGGGATTCCCCTAATTCCAGCCGAACCGATGCAAAAAACCACTTCTCACAGTTTTTTGACTGTTTCTTTTTTTACCTTTCTACGAATTGGCTTTCGTAATTATGTCCTAAATCCATTTATTGGTATTTAAGCCGGGCTGAAGCCTAGAAATTTTGAGCATAACAAGTTAGTATTATCTGCCGATAATCATCTTTATCATCCCAGTTATTAAATATAAATAAATAAGTATTGGTTATTTTAAGCAATAGAACCTAAGAACTTAAAAAATTGTAATGTAACATAAAATGTTCTTGTATATAAATGTACAGGGTGACTGGTGGGTCACTTTTGAAATTCAAGGACGTGATAGTTTGAGATCATACATGAAGAGAAAAAATATAATAAAAAATAAATATCAATTATTTACTGAGTAAACTCAACCGAAAGTTAAAGAATTGATAACGCAACGCATGGTTACGCTAGTGTTGGCAGCGATCAGCGTGCCAGGTCACGTGTCGCGATCGACTCAGTTGTATGTACAGTAAATAGTAACACAGTAGTATTTATTTATAGGGAATTCTAGTCAAAAATGAAGTACCTACTTTTTTACATAATTATGATCACAATCGAGTACAGAGTGCTCTCTTTCAGTATCTAAAATTTGTCACCAGCCACCCTGTATAGTTGTTGTAATGGAGTAATTTGTAAATATTACTGTGATTTTAATAGGGGGTGGACAGCGGAGATGAGAGGCCGAGTCGCCGTCTGCCAACCAGCATCGTTCGTCGAACAAAAAAATAGATGTTTGTCTCGCTCACTCTAAAATCTAACCGCTTTGTAATCGTATATGTTTTTTTGTTGCAACTGCATGAGTCAGCACGTTTAGATTTGTGTAAAATGATAATCCCTAATAAATTTCGTTTTTTATTATTGTTTTTGAAAAAAAAAAAAAAAATTATGTCAATTTGAAAATTTTATTTTTAAACTTTTTGATCTTTGTAATGTAGAGTTTAACTCTTTGGCTTTTTATCAAATAGAATAAGTATAACTAGTCCTAAAATAGTATTTTTCTTTTTCTAGTCTTCAGATTCCGAAGACGGTGGTGCAGTTCGTGCGTCCGGTCCTTTTGATGACTCAAGCAGCAGTGATGATGAAGAGATTTTAAATACAAAATCGAAGCTCACCGGCATCGCCCACCGTCTGGCAATGAAACCAATCGGCAACAAACCGACGACATTCAAAATGGACGTCGTCGACGACTAATAATCACTTAACTTTAATTTTAGATTATGGTGCCATAGTATCTTAGGATAAGTTATTTAATTAATTATCTTTATTTCCTATGTAATGTATTATTCAACATTAACAATTTGGTATTTACCAATCAATTGCAAAGTATTATTGAAGATTTTCCACAAAACTAGTGTTTTAATATGATATTATTTAAATTTTACTTATTTAAACATACAGATTTAATAAAATTTAAAAGTAATAGCTCATACATTTCTGTTAGGTAAGCATTCCGCGGGATTCAAAAGCTCGGGAGTTGTAGAAAAAAATTAAAGTGGGAAAAATCTAACTTAGAAGATACAGTTAGGTTAGACAAAGCAGTTGAGTTTTTATTAATATCTTAGGTTGCGATAACAAAATGAAGACTATTTCTATGTTACGGTTATATTTCTTTCCTTTTTTTATATTTTCAATGATAACTTTCAAAAAACATATGTAGCGAAATATATATATATATAGTTATCAGTACAAAATATAAATCATTTTTTTATGTTGATAACTATCAATGAGAATTTGGTTTTAACAAGATGCTAAAAGATTGACAAAGCGATGGTTAATAATTTTCGTCTCGTAATATTGACCATAACATACAATCAATCATTTATTTATTCATTATTATAAGTACAAACAGTTCGTAGCCTATACAAGAGACCATGGTGGTCCGGTTCTTAAAAATGTAGATAATGAAGTGGCACACCACGCATATGTTATGTTGTATGTTAAATTGATACTGCGCTAAGCCCTGGCTAGACTGTTTGAAACAAGACTTCAAACCAAGTTGACTTTGCTTGTTTACGACAGTGTAGACGGCTGTTTGCTACCAAATTTCACTTGACAACAAGTTGGAGGCGTGGTATAGCGTCCTTAGTTGGAGCTAGTTTGAAACGCCTTTTACAACAATGGGGATGAAATTCGGAATTGGTTGTAAACAGACGTCATCTTGGTTTGAAGTCTTGTTTTGATAGCCGGGGTTTAAGTTACGCGGTAAGAAAATCGTGCTGAAATGATGTGTTGGTACTTATTCCAACTTGAAGTACGGCCAACTAGCAGCCAACTAGCAGCAAGGTCATTTATCTAAATATGGGTCCTGTAGAGTTGACAACTTTTCATTTATCTCTTTCCATCTTGTGTATACTTCGTAATGTGATTAAATTTATGTCAAAGCTAACACGGGCTCGCCAATATTCGACTGTTTTTTTTTACTACCCTACTGAAAGTTATAATGTAACTTTCAAAAAGTTACCCACCTGTTACTTCCTAATCACATTATACCCGTCTTGTAAACATTTGGTATCGCTACGTTGGTCGTATTTTTCTTGCAACTTCAACGCTTTTGAAACGAAACCAGTTTCTCGCAAAATTTGTTATTTTATAGTAATAGAATAAATGTCGATAAGTTTATAGTGTTCAGATAAAGGGGCTCCTCGTTTGGTATATAATAAAAATTATGTACCTATCTGCCTTTTAGAATGATATAGTAAATTGATAGTTAAGTGGTGCCGCAAAAAACTATTTATATAAAACTAATACTTCATACATTGAAGCTTTGAGATATTTTAATGTGCAGGACACGTTAAATAAACAAGAAAATCAGTATTTAATTTGCAGAATTAAGTATTTGGTTCCGCTACACATGTTGATGTTTTAATAAGTAGTAAGAAAATAATTTAAGTTTGTGCTAAAACTATCGATACTGTTGAAAATTGTTAAAAAAACTTTTGCACCCAGAAATTTAAGTAGGACGTTCTTAGGTAATCTTTGTCATTCTTGAAATGTTGGATGTTATATAAAATATATAGTGATAGAAAATTATGAAGCTCATCTAGCTTTTAAATAAAAATATCTAGGTCAAAAGAATTTAGGACATTGTAATGAAACTTTTCAAAACACAATCTTATTAATTATTAGCAGTTTTATGATAGTTTGGTCTCAAAAAAATATTATCTGCAATAGTTTGCTATTGCAGATGGTATTTTAAAGAAAGAATCATTTTAATAACATAAAGTTAATTTGCCAGAGTCCAAACCTTACATTTACAATGTACACACCGGGTTATCTAAATTTTTGATGATCGATTTCAAACACTGTATTTTAACTTACAAAGGTTGATCTTTTGTCTGGATTTTTGTTCATTAATGTCTGTGAATAAATAAAAATAAACATCTGCCATATTATAAAATAAAGTTCTTTTAAGTGAATTAGAAAAAGAATTAGTATAAATACAAATATGTTACAAAAGAGCGACTTTTTTTAGAAACTATACTGGCACCTACGCATAATAAATACAGCACATGTAGACGTGCAGTGGAGCATCTTAATTATTAACGAATCTCATCAACACGTCATTCATATTTAAATGGCTCATGTTTACACAGGGTGACTGGTGGGTCACTTTCGAAATTCAAGGACTTGATAGTTTGAGATCATACATGAAGAGAAAAAGTAAAATAAAAATGAATATTAATTATTTACTGAGGAAACTTAACCAAAATTTAAATTATTCATTAAGTAACGCATGGTCACACTGGTACTAACGTACGCACGGCGCTATCAATACGGAATAGGTAGGTAGGTATAGACGGCTTCACGTACCGCCGCGTCGTCGACTTAACAAACACTTTATTTATTTATAAGGAATTCTGCTGAAAAATTAAGTACCTACTTTTATTACATAATTATGATCAGAATTAAGTACAGAGTGCACTCCTTCAATATCTAAAATTTGTCACCAGTCACCCTGTATAACCGGTGTTCATACTAAAAGTTCCGTAAATATCAACGCTAGTCATTCCCTAGTATAGAGAATATTGCGTAGAACGCACATTTCAATGTTCTTAGAGATGAATGTGCTTATAGCTGATTTTCATTATGAATCAGAAAATTTATGTTATAATGCTAATGCCGAGAATAAATAATAATAAAACTTTATTTTCTTACACAAAATTCAAAAGAAAAGGACATAATAAGAATAGGTTTAACAAACCAAGCATTTAAGCAAAAAGGCCCTGACTCAGCATAATAAGAAGCTGGTTCAGTAACAACGCTGTTATTCTGTCAGGCCAAATCTTAAAACATATACCTGCTTTGGAACTATCAAAATTTGAATTAATTTTAGAAACAAGAGATTTAATTGATTGAATCATGCGTTACAAATACTATAACTAAGTTACCTTGCTGATTCCGCGACTTACACTTGCACTAGTGATGCAGTAATTTCGTGCGTTGGTTCACCACCCTCCCTCCCTCAAGCAAGGAATGCAATGAACACACACTTGGAACACTACTGTACACAAGCTTCCACCGACACATGTTTCGCTTCAACCATAAGCATCCTCAGGGTGCAAAGACCACCACCGAACTTCAGTGGAATCAAGTGCGACTCGTGGAATTGGCAAGGTAACTTAGTTATAGTATTTGACGATTGATTTTATATTACGTATTCGGAAAATCAAATAGAACTCCAATTTGTTCAATCATGGTAAATAACCCGTTTCTAAATTTAATTCATAGTACTTACTTGGAAACACACATATTAATATTATGTATTTTAACCGAAAAATACTGGACAGAATTCTGGCAATAGTTAATTTTGTTTACCAAAGCATCAGTGTATTCATCTCTTATGAAAATAATAACTCTTGCTATGTAATAGGACTTAGTAATACTTAGGCTACCATGAAGACTTTCTTAAAGAAGGCAAATAAAACAGGTTTAAAATTTAAAACATGTTGTTTAATTTTTATATATCGAAGGTTAAAAGTGAACCTGCAGTAACCCATATATAACATATTTTTTTATATATTTCATATTTAGAATCAGAAAAAAGTCTGCGTCGAATGGTCTTACTCCCGTAGCTGTACGGTAGTTTAAGAGTTTCCAATAAAACCTTAGTCTCTTAACTGACTTTTACAGTATGCCCGGGAAGAACAGCAGCTGTTACATTCCGTTTTTCCTTTGGACTGGGAGCAAAGCATAGAATACAGTATTATTAAAAATATTAATGATTTATCAATAGTAAATTATTAAATATCAGTATATATAGGTATAAATAAGTAAAAATATAAAAGCAATAAGAATTATTATTCATTGAAATGATTATTTATGTGTAAAAGATAAAATTAGATCTTAAATAATAGTATGGGGATAAATAAAATTACTTTAACTGTTTTTTAAAAGAAGTGATTTATTTTATAAGGATAGGACGTTTGTCTTCCATGCCACCTGATAGAAAGTGCGCAATCATCCGACACTTAAAAGTACCAGGACTGTAGTGATCATGGAAAACAGACGCAGGCGGAACTTTCCACATCTTGGCAATCTGTACCAAAAAGGAACTATCGAAGCGTTTCGTTCGACTTCTTGGTAAATCCACTATTGGATGGAAGTTCTGTCTGCATCTGGTGGTAAAAAAGAGTGGGTTTAATTTGATCAAAAAGAGCACTAGCACACTCTCCGAAATGTATCCGATAAAATACTGTCCAACAGGCTACGTTACAACGATGCTCAAGAGTCTGCAATTTTTATATTTTTAAGGTTATCGTTATTGATAAGTTTCCGAGCTTTTCGGTCAACAGAGTCTAGCGCTTCGAGCTGGTATTTGGCAGAACCATCCTAAAGGTGACTAGTACTCTACAAGTACTATGTAACGTATCGAGTACTCCATGCACGACCTCACTTATACACTGTATAGGTTGAGCAGCCGTTCAGGGATGAAGTACCGCCAGATCTTCGAGATGATACCCAATTTTTCAGAATCCATTTAAGCCATAGACTCTATTGTCCCAACTTGTATTTGGACGCTATAGTGACGCTCAAAAGTCCTAGATGGTCGGTGATAGAAAGATACATTCTGGAAAGTAGGCGTAAAAGTGAAGGTGATTTTGACCAAGTTGGACTCTCCCTATTCGGATCCGCAAGGTCGAATCAACGCGCTCAATCCTAGGCTTTCTCAAAATCTGGATTTCATGAGCGCTCGTTCGCGCATTGGATAATTGGATCAATAACAGTGCTGTCATCAGCGTATCCAATATAGCCCGGTGTTAAGAGGTCATTAATGTTAAGCAACAATAGCGTTGCAGAGAGAACAGAGGTACAGTAACTTTAGGAGGCGGAGTAATGAGTTCATCCTTTGTCCTATCGGAACGCTCGATGAGAAATTATACTGTTTTATCGTAAAATTATTTACTCCTCGTAATTTACCTGAGCAATATCTTTTTTCTTCGTCGCACTCGTAGGCATAATTAGGTGAGAATGGACATATCTGCAGTCGCTAAACAACACGAAGTCGATAAACAACAAAACTTTCTGATCTGTCCAACAGAGTTCCATTTCGTTTGATTGAAATTTTTTTTGCTTATGACGTAATTCCAACTTTAATTACTCATTTTCTTATCGATGACGCGACTGCGCACGCGCCACATCACAGCACTATAACTTATACCTGCTCCGATGATTTATGACAGAGTTTGTTCGGAGTTTAGTTGAGAAAAATTTTTTGTGCAGTCACTTTTTTGCATTTCACTAATTTTTGACGCGCGTTACTTGTTTTTTAAAATAGACCACCGTATTGACCCTAGATTTCTTAGTAGACGGATCCAGTTTAAATCTGTTGACCGTGCATGAAGTTGGACCTTGATTGCTTTCTTATTACGTTTATTTGAGTAGAATTAAAGTTATTTATTCACTAATTTGTTTTTAATTATTATCAATATATTTCTGTTTTAGTGAATATATACTACTCAAAATCAAGTGACAAAAGTTTTTTTCATAAAAAAACGATTGTATGACACTTCAAACTTAATTTTAGTAAGGTATAATTTAACTGTCGAATTCATAGAGAATTTGTCCACGTTAAAACAGCGTTACAGAGGGACAACCAAAAAAAGGTGATTCATAGACGATAAATGACATTATAAACATACTTCTAAACATGTCAAAGTTACAATTAGGATGAGGCTTCTTTAAGCCCTTTTTACCGGCCGAGTCTACCCGAAGGTTAGCGAATATTAACGAGTTATTGAAATTGATAATTTGAGTTTCACAGTTTCACTCTTCTTGTTCCTTCCTAGTTCCCTGTGATTATTTTTTTCGTCGCGTCAATTTGTGGTCAGTGATGGATGGAAGTCATCGTGGCGCCATGGTTACTGTGTGTATCATACGATATCACAGGTTAAGCAACGTTCGGCGCGGTCGGTACTTTGATGGGTGACAGCCGACGATTCATATCTCACGACGACTTCCGTGCTTCGGAGGGCACGTTAAACAGTCGGTACCCTGTGCTGTATACTTGTATACAGTAGTCGTTAGGGTTTGTCAGAAGCCATCTAGGCGCCCTAAAAAATTCTGGCATCCACCACCCAGCACTGGGCCAGCTTGGTGGATTATGGCCTATACCTCCTCTGCACCCAGGGGAGAAACTCACTCACTCACAAACTCATGCCCTGGGCTCATTACAAAGAGTTGTGATGATGATGGATGTGATGAACAATTTGATTAACATACAGCTGATAGCTAATACTGTGCAAATAGAGTGCGACGTAGGAGAAAGGTGTACCGGCGAAGAAAAGACCCTTTTACTCTGGACGATATTGAATTTAAAAAGAGATATCGCTTTAATAAAGATAATGTACGGCGTATTACCGATTTAGTTCCTAATGAAATTACGCGAGGTCCAAGAGGGTTTGCAGTGTCCCCTGAGCTACAGGTGCTGAAAGCGTTGCGGTGCTGGGCGAGGAATGAGGTTAGTACAGAGAGTGTGTTTCCATCTTTTAATTAAATGCTTTTTAACTATTTTCTATGAATTTGACTGTTAATCTCCAGTGGCAAATTGTTCCACAGTGACACAGCATGGACTGTGAAAGATTTCCCGTAAAAGTCAGTTTTATGCGGGGGTGTTGAGATTATTAACTTATCAGCAGAACGTAGCTGTCGTAGGTGCTGTGAGTGTCCATAATTAAAACTATTCCTTAAATACTCCGGTGAGGCCAAATTGAACAGTAAGCGATACAGCAGACTTGAGCTCTTGAGCCACTTGAGCTTAGTGCGATATTCTGAAACATGATCATTTTTTTTTTAATATTGTAAGGATAGGACGTTTGTCTTCCATGCCACCTGATGGAAAGTGCGCATGAAGACTATGGTGTTACACGTCCATCCACGAGAAACCTATTCACTCGACACTTAAAAGTTCCAGGACTGTAGTGGTCAGGAAAAACAGACGCAGGCAGATTGTTCCACTCCTTGGCAATCCGTACCAAAAAGGAACTATCGAAGCGTTTTGTTCGACTTCTTGGTAAATCCACTATATAGGGATGGAAGTTCTGTCTGCGTCTGGTAGTCCGGTGGTAAAAAAGGGTGGGTTCAATTTGGTCAAAAAGAGCACTCGCACACTCACCAAAATGTAACCGATAAAATACTGTCAAACAAGCAACCTTACGACGATGCTCGAGCGTCTGCAATTTTTTATTTGTAAGGTCGTTGTTATTTATGATTTTACGGGCTCTTCTGTCAACAGAGTCTAGCACTTCGAGCTGGTATTTGGCAGAATTTTACGTTATCCAAAATATGAATCTTATGCATAAGTTTTGAAGGCGCTCAAGTTTATTCATTTGGTCTTCGGAGATGTCCAGATAGCAGGCAGAACCTTAGTCTAGTATTGGGAAGAAAAGGGATTGTGCAATGAAAATTTTAGTAGGGATTGGTAGAATATTGCGCAAACGCTTCAAGGAGTAGTCGCCTCAACGACCAATAGGCGTTGACCAATAGCGTAGAGCTATTGGTCGTTGAGATTCTCCATCTTGCAGCAATACTTGTGCTCTAGAAACTGTTTTTGTGCTCATATGGTGCCAAATACGTGGCATTGTAATAAGTTTTAATGACAAAACTCAAAAAAGTAGTGAAACAAATCGAGAAACGTTGGTAACGATACTGTAAACACAAGTCAATAAGTAATTGTGAATAGGGTAATTTTAACTTGATTTGTTTATGTCTTTCTATTGGAAGGTGAAGATTAAAAAACTTTGTTCAGAATAATGTTAAGAATACATAAATAGACGTGATTTACCTGAAATAAAACACATATTAAATACTTACCTTAATGAGAGCGGCGCTAGTAGTTTCCGTTACGTATTGTGTCCTCTTGTCTTTACCTGCTTTTATGTTGGTACCCCTTTTGTTCCCCAACAGGTAGGTCAGCTGTTGCGCTGTTTGCGAACAGCGACTTCTTCACCATTGAGTCGAATTAAACCGCCAGGCAGGATTTAATTTGTAAGCTTCAAATAAGGTAAGTATTTAATATGTGTTTTATTTCAGGTAAAACACGTCTATTAAACACTTGACCGTTATTTGAAGCTTACCTTAATGAGACCTGTTTGTTATCGCCTGGTGGGTACCTATTTTAGGACGCCAATGTGATAGGGATAAGCAGGTACAAAAATAATACTGTAGGTAATTAATTTGTCCGATTCAAATAAAATAACTGTGTACTTACAAAACGATTTATTGTCTGATTATCTTTATAGAACACAATGATCAATTTTATGATTTAAAGAACACGATTATCACTTTTAAAATGTTTTTACTTAACATAATGATTATCTGTATACTAATAACTTGAAATAATCATAGTATTTATATGCCTCCAAATAGATTTGTAATGCATACAAAAAAAAAAATTATATTGTCTGTAACAACTGTAATCTGACTACTTTAATTGGTCATATTATCTTATCTAGAACTTCAAAGATAATTAATATTAAATCACAAATTTATCAAAACAGAGATTTATATGAAAAGTAATGATTACGTGGGGTTGAATAAATTAGTTACATTATTCGTAACAACACTAGACTTGACTTCTTTACAGTAAAACCGTGTGAATGTCGCCTTTGACCTCCAGCTCCAGTTTCCTCCAGAGAGAATGTCATCTAATGGACAATTATTTGTCCATTTTTTAGATGCAACTGCAGACCTAAGGCTTCCCGCGGATGTAGTCACACCTGCTTATGTTAAAAGTGACTTAACCCATCCAACTATAAGTGTGCGAGATGCCGCTTTAGGAGTGCCCCGGATATTTATAAAAAGATTAATGCTTCCTGACAGAATTCGCCTTTCTTGCAAGAGTGACTTGCAGTGTTTAATCCAGAACACTGGGTCTAGGTTCTTGTTCTCACTATTGGAATAAAGTTTCCATCCGGACTGTCTGTATGTGGCAGTGTCGGTTTTAGAACCAAAAGTAGGCCATAAAATTACGGAGTCATCTACTTCAAAGAAATGTGTCGAGTCAGTTGCTAGGAGGGTCAAGTCGTGGACTCTCCGACCAGAACAAAGTAATAACAGAGTTGCCGTATGTCTAGAAGTAGCGAAAAGTCTATGCTCATCCACTGCATAATCACATAAAAAGGAAGTTAATATGTCAATGTCCCAAATTACTTTTCTTTGAGGTGTTGGGTTCTGTAAAGCTATAGCTTTTAATACGTGGCAAACCAGTGCATGACAGCCTATACTATTACTGTTATTAGGGTTGGTTAACGTAGAAACAACGGACTTGTGTAGAATGATTGTGTTATAAGCCAGTTTGTCGACAATATGCAAATCTGCTAAATAGCGAGCCAGGATTTCTCCTGTAGGTTCTAAAGGGTTTATTTTATGCCTTTCCGCCCATTTGAGCCACCTTTTCCAGGCCACTGTATATGTCCTCTTCGTGGATGGACGCCAAGATGCTTGAAGAAGTTGAACCTGCTTCTCATTCCAGTTGGTTAAGTTTTGCGTCCACCCCCACATTTCCATACTTCTATGGTCATTTCGTGGACTTTGGGTGGTGGCAGGCCTGTTGTCGTATCGATCAGACAATGCTGAAGGTTCTTGATTGTCAAGGGTGGTGCTACTGCTCGTGCCTTCAGGTCTGGTCTCCAGAATGCTCGTTCCCAACGTGGGACTACTAGGAGGTACAGACCCCGTGCTTGGTTTAAATGTTCCAGGACTTTTGGAATAAGATAAGGTGGCGGGAACACCCATGCCAGGGGAAAGTTCCAGTTCTGGGAGAAGGCATCGTGAAACATGGCATATTGATCGTTTTGATCTAATGTCACGTAGTTCATGACCACTTTTGCCCGTTCCGAAGCGAATAAATCTATCAGAGTTATTCCGAATTTTTGAAAAACTTTCTCCGTGCCTTGTGGAAGAAGGTACCACTCTGGTAGAGGCCGATGACGAGATAGATTGTCTGCATGGCTGTTGAATTTGCCTGGAATATGATGAACTTCTATGTGAATATTGTACCTTCGCAGTAGATGAAATATATTTTTTGTTATCTCCATAAAGGGGATAGATTTGGTTCCTCCTTCTCGCCGGAGAAAGGCTACGACTGTTTTATTGTCGCACTGCACAAGAACTGTTGAATTGCTCAACTGTGAACTGTAAACCTCGAAAACCCTCAAGATTGCTACCATCTCCTTTTGGTTGCAATGTAGAGGTCTTTCCCGTTCCGTCCATAGACCCGACATTACATTTCCATCCAATTGAGCTCCCCAAGCGACGTCTGAAGCATCTGTGGTTAGAAAATGTTCTGCTGGTGGGGTATGAATCAACGACTCGCGGTGACAATTTTCCAACCACCACTTTAGCTCTTGTTGTGGTTTCTTTGGTGATACCGTGACATACCCGAAAATGTAACCTGCCGTAAGGAACTGCGAAGCTGGCGAAATTCAGTAGGCCTACTAGGCTTTGGAGGTTTTTGGTAGAGGTGGTCACATTGCCAAGTACTTCCTTGAGACGCTTCAGCAACTGCAATCTTTTTTGGTCCGGAAGCATTTTTCGGTTTGACCACGGGTCCCAAAGAATGCCTAGGAAGGTCAGATTCTTTTGAGGCTGCGTTACTGACTTCATATGATTTATCTGCCATCCCAAAAAAGTTAACCTTTCTAAAACTATCTGGACATGTTTTTTGAGAGTATGGTAATCTTGGTGCACAACCAAATAGTCGTCGAGGTATACCAAAAGCCTGATGCCTTCGTCCCTTAGAATTTGGGCTACCCAATTGGAAAGTACTGCAAAGATTTTTGGGGCTGTACTGAGACCGAAAGGGAGACAGCTCATTTTTTTTTTTTTTTTTTTTATAAGTGACTAAACCCGCGTTTGACCTCAATCTCACCTGATGGTAAGTGACGATGAGGTCGAAGATGAAAGCACACGGGTTTAGGAAGGAGTCATTTGCAGCAACTCCCCTTTATATTAGCCGCAGAAAGCATCTGTGACTGTGGGTCACCGGCACGTTGAAATAGGCTTACGAAAGATCTATTTTGCATAACCAGTCATTTGTGTTTCTTCTTCGGCGAAGTTGGATAGGTATTGAAGAAAAACAACCTTCTTCTATAATTGGTTGTAATTAATTAACTGCTTTTGCTCTTTACAATTTAAGTACAATTAGGATTATAATTATTTAAATATTAAATGTATTATGTATGCGTCTTCATTGCGCGGTGGTCGGTAGCAAGCTGGCGGCCGCCGGCGCCGCGTAGAAAATTCCATGGCGGTTAGGGGGGCGCCCCGCGCGGGGCTCAGCGGTCACGGCTACCCGTGCGGTCATTGACCGGTGGCCGCGACATCTTGGGGGGCCTTGGAGCTGTCAGCTTCCAAAGCATCTTCCTCGGCGTCAAGCAGTGGACAAAGGTACTTCACTCCTCGTCGAAACACGCCTGTAGTGGTCTTGACCTCTGCCACACGTACAACACCATCTCGGGCTGGAAACAGAGAAGAAATCCGCCCTAGTCGCCAGCTCATAGGCGGAGTATTTTCTTCCTTGAGAAGCACCAGGTCTCCAACTTGCAGTGCCCGCTGTGGTATGCGCCATTTTTGTCGCTGCTGAAGTTGTGTGATGTTCTCAGTCTGCCAGCGACGCCAGAAATGTTGGCGTGATTGCTCTAGCCGCTGAAAACGGTTAAGTGAGGTTATCTTTTGATTCTCAAGATTTGGACTATGCAGAGCCATCAGTGGTCGTCCAATTAGAAAGTGCCCTGGGGTCAGGGGTTGGTAGTCGTTAGGAGAGGAAGACAAGGGAGAGAGGGGCCGACTGTTTAGGATAGCTTCTATTTGGCTGAAAAGTGTCGCCAGTTCCTCAAATGTCAAATGAGTGTTCCCTAACACCCGTTTTAAATGATACTTCGCTGATTTTACGCTTGCCTCCCATAGGCCTCCAAAGTGAGGAGCATAAGCCGGTTGAAAATGAAACTTAATTCCCTCCCCCGACGAAAAGCCACGAATGTCATCAGAACATGAAAGTAAGAACTCTCCAATTTCCTTAGCAGCAGCCACAAAATTACGCCCATTATCGCAAAATACATCTACGGGTCTGCCTCTGCGAGAGATAAAACGACGTAACGACAAAATAAAAGCATCTTTCGACAGTTCACTGACTGCTTCTAAGTGCACGCACTTGTATTTAAAACAAACAAAAACACAAAGGTAACATTTTGATATTTTGCAACCTCTGCCCTTTCGGTCGGTTATTAAGAAGGGACCAGCAAAGTCGACACCAGTACTAGCAAACGGATAGCCAGGATTAACACGCTGTAACATACCCATAATAGGAGCTTGGGTTTTTCCACTAGCTTTTCGGCATATCACGCATTGTCTGGAAGTAGTGCGGGCCAGGTCTCTACCAGCTATTGGCCAGACAAATTCTCGGATTGAGGACAATAGAAGCTGTGGACCAGCGTGAAGCAGATGTAAGTGTTTCTGCTGAAATAACAGTTTTGTAAGTTTATGCTTTCCATGCAGTAATATAGGATGACGTTTTTCAAAAGGGTAACAAGAATATTCTAGGCGCCCTCCTACTCTCAAAATATTATTTTTATCTAAGAATGGATTCAACGGCAGTAAATAATTTTTTGAACTTAATGATTTCTTTGCCTTGAGTATTTTTAGTTCGGTTTCAAAAGATTCTTGTTGTGAAAATTTAGCTAATGCTTCAAATGAGCATTTAAGTTCTTGAGGCTGTAAAGATCCACCTAGTTTATTTCTTGGATTTTTACAGTTATGTACAAATCTTAACACATATGCCATAATGTTCTTTAAAAATGACAATTTTGAGTATTTTTCAAAATCAATGATTGGGGGGCTATCAACATTAGCACTAATGTTGACAACATTGCATTTAATTTCAGGTATATCTTCGACATTTAAAATTTTATTTGAGTTGAGTGAAGGCCAAGAAGACTCGGATTCTTTAAGAAATGTAGGACCATTCCACCACAACCTAAAATTATTGATTTTGCTTGCGTCAATACCACGTGAGGCCAAGTCAGCAGGATTCAGATGTGTAGGTACGTGGCGCCAAGTAGAGCCAGCTGTCAAATCTAAAATTACATCAACTCTATTGGCTACAAAGGTTTTTAATTTATCACATTTCATTCCTAGCCAACTTAAGGCTATAGACGAGTCTGTCCAAAATACCTTGCGTGTAATGATACATCGCAGAGCGCGACACACGGCCCCCGCAAGCTGAGCGCCTAGAAGACACGCGCACAGCTCTAACCTCGGGATCGTCGTGGGCTTGACAGAAGCCACCCTAGCCTTCGCACATAACAGACGTACTGTAATCGTACCTTTTTTATTTGTAGATTTAAGATAAATACATGCTCCGTATGCCTCTTTGGAGGCATCACAAAAACAGTGTAACTCTATGTCACAGGGAGAGTTGCATAGTGCATGTCTAGAGATTTGCAAATTCTGTAAGTACTCAATATTATTTACAAAACTAAGCCACAACTGATAAATTTCATTGGGGACAGGTTCATCCCAAGCTAGATTGTTTACCCATAATTTTTTAATCAACATTTTTGGTTTTATAGTTACTGCGCTCAGCAGCCCGAGAGGATCAAAAATCTTACAAGTGTCCGATAATATACTTCTTTTCGTAACTGCATTGACTCTAGGTTTATAATTATCAGGAAAATTCATCTTCATTAGGGTTCCAACCTACACCTAAAATATGAGAGGATGAGCTTATGACAAGATTGCATTGAACATTTTGTGAATTATAAAGGAGAGACGGCAAATTAGAGCGATATTTACGAAGATTGAAGCGCCCTGCTGAGAGAGATTTTTCAACTGTTTGTTTTATGTAGAATAATTCATCTCTTTCGTCACTGCCTGTCAGCAAATCGTCGACTACAAAGTCGTTTTGAATTATATGTTTAATTTTTTCATCGGGGCACTCTTCGCCTAACTGCCAAAGACAGCGTGTACTTAAGAAACTTGAACTAGCATATCCATATGTTACGGTATTTAATCGTAAAGATTTAATAGATTCTGTTTCACTATCACGCCACAAAATCATTTGTAAATTACGATCACTTTCTTGTATTTCACAATTTCTATACATCTTCTCTATGTCACCTGATAAAACATATGTATACTGGCGAAATCGTAAAAGTATATTGAATAAATTATCTTGAATGTAAGGCCCTACTATTTGGATATCATTAACAGAATAGCCAGAGGTAGTTTTTTGACCTCCATTAAAAACAACCCTTAATTTAGTGGATTCACTTGTTGGCTTTAAAACAGCATGATGAGGAATGAAGTAAGATTGAGTTGGAATCAGAATCGGAGACTCTGAGAGATGACCTAAGTCTGAATATTCCTTGATAAAGTCTTTATATAATTGTTTAAGCTCATGATTCTTATTCAAACGTTTTTCTAATGATAAAAATTGTCTTTTTGCAATTTTGTATGAGTCACCTAAGCAATCGGGTGATGAAATAAGTGGAAGTTTTAAACAAAATCTACCATCTTCTTTACGGTATGTATTTGATAAAAAATGATTCTCACACTCAACTTCCTGTTCAGTGTATTTTCTAATTCCCAAAACTTTGACAAATTTGTATTTAAAGTTTCATTTGTAATAATATCATTGCATAAAATAGCATGTGACTTGTGACTCCTAGTTTTGTTATAAAATGGGCCTGCTAGTATCCAACCCAATTTAGATTTATGTAAAATAGGTCGGGAGGGACCAAGATAAATTTGTTCGCCCTCAATCAAATTCCAAAACAAATCCGCACCTATGAGTATGTCTATAGGCGCACTCTGGTGGAAGTTAGGGTCTGCTAATTTCATATTTGGAAGTAAGTTAATTTGAGAAATATCATAGGATTTATTTGGCAAATTACCTGATATTTGTGGAAGCACAAGGCATGATAATTCGGTTTTAAATTTACTGTGCTTTGACTTTATTTGTACAATACAACGCTGTACAGAATTAGTGAGAGGAACATTTCCTACTCCAACAATATCAACCTTGGATTTATTTAGTAAATTATTGGTCATCAACGAAGACTGACTCCCGCTATCTAGCAAGGCACGAATTGTTAAATATCTTTTAGAGGTAGAATTGTATATTTCAATTAAAGCGGTTGAAAGCAACACGCCATTATTAGCAGAAAGTGACAAACTTTGAAGTATGTTACCATCTGAATCCTGATTGACCTTGGTATTGCTAACTGATAAATTAGTATGAGTATTAGACTGATTCACTACCTGAGAAAGCTCCCTATGCAATAAAGTATTGTGACGTCCTTTGCACTTAGAGCACGGACCTAACCTGCACTGACGGGAGGGATGTCCCTTGCGAAGACAGTTCATGCACAGCTTTAATTGCGATGCTTCTGCGATTCTATCTTCAACAGACTTGGACAGGAATGATGCGCAGTCATATGCACGATGATTCCCATTACAGAAGACACAGGCAAGCGTTGAGGTGGAGCCTCCATTATGAGCTGAAATTGTGAATGATTTGGCATGAGTTTTATGCTTATTTATGTTGTTCATTGACTGAGATGAATTGGGAGCAGTACTGAATTTATCAGCTTTGTTATGTTGAATGGATTCTAAAATATCTGCCCGACCCTTTAAAAAGTTATAAAAATCTTGCAACTTGGGCTTAGAACTTAATTCATTTCTGTACTCTTCCCACTTGAAGCTAGTACTGTTGTCGAGTTTTGCTGTCACCAAGTGAATGACCAGTGTGTCCCACGAATCAGTGTATTCACCCAGTGATTTTAATGCCCTCAAGTTTTTAGAGACATGATCTATTAAAAATCTTAAGCTCTTAGCTGAGTCACGAGAAACAGGCTGAATGTTGCACAAAGAATTTAGGTGATTTTTAATTTATTGTTTCTCATTGTTGTACCTCTCACACAAAAGGTCCCAAGCATTTTGATAATTTTGAGAACTTATTTCCATGTTGCTGATGACACGCGAAGCCTCCCCCTCAAGGTAGGAATTAAGATAATGAAACTTGTGAATTGAATCCATATCGTCATTGTTGTGTATTAGTGAACTGAATGTGTCTCTGAATTCAATCCATTTAGAGTAACATCCGTCAAATTTCATTATTTGAATAACAGGCAAATTAAAACTAATTTTATGCCTAAAGGAATGGTCTGATTTTATTATTGAATTTATTTAATGGATCTGCCTGACAGTTTGTGGATTTTAAATTATTTTGTTTATCTAAAAACATTTGAGTTTGAGCTATAACGGTAGCAAAATCCTGCTCATACTGTTCTCTAACATCAAGCTCAGTATCTAAATTAGAAGAGTTAAGGATTTCGATTTGAGATTGTAAGTCTTCAAAGTTAAAACTTAATTCACGAAACTTTTCAAATCTTTGATTTATCAACAACAAATCTGTCGGCGAAATACTATCTAGTTTTAAATAATTATTGATAAAAACCTTAAATTTGGTCACACGTCCCTTGATGGAACTCCTCTTGATCAACAAGTTGTTTAAATTATTGTTTAGTTGCAAATTAGGCGACACATTTAACTTCGCACGGTCACTAGATTCAGTCATTTTATAAAGTATTCAAAATCACAACACTGAGAAACTGAATCAATTTACAACAAATATTAACGAGCGTTATCAAAAAACAATAGAAAAATAAAAACAGTGAAACTTTTGGGCTTACGTAACTTAATCAAGCTAACCGTCAATGACTGACACGCACGCACACAGACAGAACAAAGGCGTGCGCTGGCGTGCGCAAAGTTACTTTACGTGCGCTGGCGTGCGCGTAGGCAGGCAGGCAGGCACGTACCTGGAATGCGTGTTATACAAAATGTATTAGATTTTGTTTGAAGCAATTAGGTTTTAGTATCGTAAAATAAATGAAGTTTTAGTATCGGCTTACGTCTGTAATGTATCAAAATATTTGTTGATTGACAGGTTGAAATTAGAGTAGAAACAGCCAGTGAAATGAAAAGAAATCAGCACGAAAGAAGTATAAATGATTCTCAATTTATTATAATGAATCAATATATAGCTTAGATTTAAAGGTTGCAGGCGTAGAGGGGTCCTAACTTTGGTTGATGTTTTTTAAACACCTAAGCAGGTAGATCGGCAAATTATGAAATTAATAGGTGCATTACAAAGGCACGCAAAATAAAAATGGAACACTCAAATCGACTAAATGAACACTTAGCGGCACAATTCAGGCAAAAGATGGAATAGAAATAGGCTAGTGGACAAGTGATTAGAAAGGAATGGGCACTTCCCTTAGTAAAGTAGCTGCGGGTATGATGGCTTCCTTTCCTTTGTTCTGTTGGCTGCTAATCCGCTTCCAACAGTAGAGGATGGGCTAGATTGCTGGATGTAGCTGCGACTCCGTTTCTCAGTAGTGGAGAAGTGGGATGGCCGGCTGAGTGTCAGACAATCTTGCACTATCACGTCGAGGTCACCATGTTTCTTCTTCGGCGAAGTTGGATAGGTATTGAAGAAAAACAACCTTCTTCTATAATTGGTTGTAATTAATTAACTGCTTTTGCTCTTTACAATTTAAGTACAATTAGGATTATAATTATTTAAATATTAAATGTATTATGTATGCGTCTTCATTGCGCGGTGGTCGGTAGCAAGCTGGCGGCCGCCGGCGCCGCGTAGAAAATTCCATGGCGGTTAGGGGGGCGCCCCGCGCGGGGCTCGGCGGTCACGGCTACCCGTGCGGTCATTGACCGGTGGCCGCGACAATTTGGTTGGAGAAACTTGGGCACCCGAAACATATTGACAAGCTTGAAGGGTTGAACTGCCACGTACCAATTTAGGTTTTTTAGATTGAATATTGGCCGACTGGTGCCATCGTCTTTGGGAATTAAAAACATCGTGGATATGAAGCTCGGAGAGTGGGATGCTTTTTCCAATATTCCCTGAGAAAGCATTTGCGATATGCTTTTGGTCATTTGTCTTGATTCTGTTGTAACAAAGGGGCCTCGGTAATTGGGAATAATAAGTGGAGGCTTGTTTTGAAAGGGTATGCGGTACCCTTTTATCACTTTCAAAAGGGTATGGGGTGCGCCCAGATGTTCCCAATGTTTTAGGAAGTGTATCAATTGACCTGCCTTGAAACAGTCAGAATCGCCTTCACTTATTTCCAGGTTGAGAGTCTTGCAGGCCGAGAGCACGTCTCTTATTACCTCCTGCTGGTTCTTGGTTGACATATCTTGACCTGTGAATTCCACGGGGACGAAAGGACCCACGTGTATTATTATTCATGTGACTTCTGTTGAGTCCTGAAGTACCCTGCGAGGGACGATTGTACATGTAACCCTGCGAGGGTTGATTATAAGTTGGGCCGTGAAAGGATTTTGAAAACCACCCTGCGAGGGTGGTACTTGGTTATCATTCCCCTGCAAGGGGCGTGACTGGTTTTTATATGGTGCCTGCGAGGCATATTTTGGATTGCCCTTTGTCAGTGGCCAAAAAACTTTTCTTAAGCCGCCTGCTTTCTCTAAGGCCAATGTTAGTTGTTCAGGATTAAATATGTATTCATTTGAAGGAGGTATTTTACGTAATATCGATTTAACAAATGGTTCACGGACATGTTTCAAAACGGTATCCCTACGCATTTGAATAGTTTCGGCTCGATAACCGCAAACTAATTGTAACATATTTGATATGACTTTATTATATTCGCCCTGACTATATAATTCCTTGATTTTATTGTGTAACTCATCGGCGTTGACAGCGTTACTATCTCTTGCCCAGGATATTAACTGATTCAAATTTATTTGTAACTCTTCTCTCTGTTTCAAAATGCAGAAAGAAAGAGCACCATAACTTTTGTCACTGTAAGCGAGATGACGCTGAGAATCAAAAGCTTTAATTTCGTCATTAAACTCTAGATGAGTGAAACCTGGGGTGTGATTATACAATTTTTGAACTTCGGCATATCTAACATCAAACCACTCTTTCTTATCAAAATGTTGGAAGTCTCTTAACATTTTAAGATACTTTTCTGAAGCTTTGGGAGTGGCTGGTTCCTTTAGTTTAACTTGTAGATCAAAATTAAATTCATTACTATTAACAGTTGTTTCGTCACATATTGCATAATCATTAACCTGGGATCCGTATTCGTGATTATCTAATAAAGAAATTTGATCCTCGTCATCACAAAACTGTGTATTAGAAGAATTATAATTATGTTGATTTGAAGAAGAAGGTTCGCCTTCATATATATGTTTACGTAGCTCACTTACTTCACAAGCTAATTTCTGTAATAAATCGTATTTACGACTACGCTTGCCATCCCCTTTTTTTGAATGAGTACGGTGCGACCGTTGCCTATTGCGACGAACATCGCCAGAATCTGAACTACAAGACGCACTTGAATCACTAGAAGAGGATTGATCTTGATCACAATCTATGTACCGCTTCTTGGTTTGTCGTACGCCTGACGGCCCAGCAATTGGGGCTTCCGTATTTGTGGATGTTTCCTCCATTATCACTAAACAGAAGAAAATATAACGAACCTAAGCAAACGCAAATTAAAGAAACGAAATCAACGTAAAATAAATTGCTAGTAAACGATTAAATATTTCTTACGGGTAGTTCAAAAACTAAGGCAATACATAATAAAGTAACATAGTTCAAACTTAACGCAATCAATGATTCTAAGAATAAAGAGATGCAGGTAAAACTATATATTTTACAAAAGTATGAAAGCTTCGTCAATTTATATTGAACGGGGAAACCCGTTATCTATTAAAAGCTTTCATCTTGTTTTGACATATAAAAATATGTAGGTATATCGAAATAATAAGGTATTAAATTTACCAACTTACATGACACTCGATGATATACTTTTTATACCACTCTTTATATTATATTTAACGACACACTATATTACTATTATTATTATTATGTGTTTATGCTTTACATTCACCTTAGTCAAAAAGACTAAGGGTTAAAGATGAAACATCTTATTATTATTTCCCAACTTTTTTTTTTCACAGCTTGCGCTGGTTTAATCTGTCGTTACGGGCCTAAGCCAAGTAATCCAAGTATTATTATTATTAGGGGTTTTGGGACTATATGAGCAGTCTTGTCCGCTCGTCACACTGCGACCTAAAAGATCTTTTGTGAGTCCCAATTTATAACTCGCCGCACACTCCAATGGAGTCCAGGAAATTTAGGATTTTCCTTACGGCGATGCTCCTAATCTCTTTTGGATCCAGCTCGTGCTTATCCAGGTGAGCGGAGCGCTTGTGCATAACTGCGGGGCAGTGGCACAGTAGGTGTAGAGGGGTTTCCTCTGCGCTTTCGCAGTATCTGCAGAGCGCTGTCTCAGTGAGACCCAGGTTGGACATATGCTTGTTTAGTTTGCAGTGTCCCGTTAGTGATCTTGCCACTGCGCGTAGTTGGGGTTTGTTAAGAGATACTACCGATTCTGTGTATGACTTGGAGTATCCCTCTATCAGTTCCCTTGAGTGTCTCATGCCTAATGAAAGTTCCCAGAGGCTTTTGCTTTCTGAGAGGCACTGGGTGGTGAGTATTAAACGCGTCAGGCTCTTCGGGATGCCGCAGAATGGTTCTGGACCATATCGGCTACCCATTGCTCCTGCTCTCGCGAGTTCATCAGCGGCTTCATTGCCGTCTATACCGGAATGTCCCGGAACCCCCTGTTTAGCGTTTCATGGCATTGCTTCACCAGTTTGGAGTCAACCCTTGAAGAGTCAAGTGCCATTAGTGCAGCTTTGCTGTCAGAGAAGATGTATATGGTTTGCCCTTTGTAGCCTCTGTTTAGGCTGATTTCCGCACATGATAGAATGGCGGTGATTTCAGCCTGGAAAATCGAGGGGTAGTGACCCATGTTGCAGCTAGCTCCATACTTGGGTCTCACCCCGTGAATTCCATAGCCAACCTTGGTGTCCATCTTTGAGCCATGCGTGTACCATATGTGGCTGTAGTCCTCGCAGACTACCCGGCTCTTGCTCCAATCTTCTCTGCTTGGGAATTCCACTTGGTAGAATTTGGTGAATAGCATCTCCGGCATTGTGCTGTCCGAAGGCATGCTTAGTATTGGATTTCTGTAAACCCTGTCCCTGAGTTGGGATAGATTTGCAGACAGCCATGTCTTTTTGAGCTGCGTCGTCAACCTCAGCATTCCCACAGCCGCCTCCTTGCGAATTGTCAGGTGTAAGGGCGGGAGATCTAACAGTGCATCCAATGCCTGTCCTGGCGTGGTAGACATGGCTCCAGTGGTCATGATGTTAACCGATCTTTGAAGTTTGTTAAGCTCCATAATCACCGTCTTTTGGTAGGTCTTTTTCTGCCATACCACACACCCATAGGTGATGATTGCTCTTACGATGGCAGTATAAAGCCACA
The DNA here is from genome assembly GCA_944452665.1 of Stenoptilia bipunctidactyla. Taxonomy (NCBI): domain Eukaryota; kingdom Metazoa; phylum Arthropoda; class Insecta; order Lepidoptera; family Pterophoridae; genus Stenoptilia; species Stenoptilia bipunctidactyla. Next base: position 8,324,991 of record OX101741.1, on the reverse strand, counting down.
TGATCATCTTGGGTTTAAGACCCCATCTTGATCCCACCATACGACTGCATAAGTATAATGAGGTTTTGGATTTATGAATCACATTCTCAATGTGTTGGTTGAAAGTGAGTTTTTGGTCAAAGGTGATGCCCAGGTACTTCACCTCCTTGGAAAAGTTAAGTAGCAATCCGTTGACTGAAGGCGGTCTAAGTTTATCCAGTTTCCTTTTGTTACAGAATGGTACTATTATTGTTTTGTTGGCGTTGATTGACAGTTCATTGTCTTTACACCATTTTAAGGTTATGTTAATGGCACCTTGAATGAGGTAAGATAGGACTTCTTGACATGGACCTCTAACTATGATAGTGATGTCGTCTGCGTATCCTATGACCTCATAGCCTTTCTGGCTTAACCTGTTAAGGAGGGGGTCTACCGTGAGAGTCCAAAGCAGTGGTGATAACACACCGCCTTGTGGACATCCACGTGTGGTTTGAATCTCATGATTACAACCATTGAGTTCTAATTTTGCCTTTCTGGTTCTGAGCATTGCCTCTATCCATCTGTTCGTGGTCTGGTCCACCCCCTTTTCTGCCAGTCCCTTTAGAATGGAGGTTATGGGCGTGTTGTCGAACGCTCCTTCTATGTCCATGAAAGCACAGAGGGCAATTTGTTTGTCGTCAGCGGCCTTTTCTAATTTATCTGTCAGCTCAAGTAGCGCAGATTCTGTGGACCTGCCTTTACGGTAGGCATGTTGCGCTGGATGCAGTGGGCACGAGCTTAGGATCTCTTCCCTGATCCACATGTCCACAACCTTTTCCATGGCCTTCAGCAAAAATGACGACAGACTGATCGGTCTAAAGGATTTGGGTAGTGCTTGGTCTTTCTTACCCTGTTTGGGAATGAAAATGACCTTTACCACTTTCCATGATTCTGGTATACTGCCCAGTGCATAGCTTGCCCTGTACAGTTTTATCAAGTGAGGAAGGAGAATTGGTAGTCCCTGTTGCAGTAGAGCTGGGAATATTCCGTCAACCCCTCCACTCTTGTATGGTTCAAAGCTGTTAATGGCCCATCTCACCTTTCCACCGGTGAACAAAATGGCAGCCTGTCGCCAATCTTTTATCCGTGGTCGGTGTCTCCTACCATCTGTCTGAGACCCACTGGCATGCGTTTTAACTAGCACCGACCCGGGGAAGTGAGTTTGAGCCAGCAGTTTTAGAGTTTCCTCTTCAGTGGTTGTAAATGTACCATTCTGGTCTTTGAGTAAGCCAAGTTGCTTTGGGGGATCCTTTGCCAGTATTCTCTGGACTTTAGCTACTTGGGGCGCTGATTCTAGCTCCCCACAGAATTTCTGCCACGACTGCCTTTTGGCCTTTCTGAGCTCGGCGTTGTATTCTGTTAGTGCTTTTCGGTATAGGTCCCAGCTGTGCCCGGTCTGGGAGTTCTTGGCCTTGTTGAAGAGTTTACGTGATTTCTGTCTCATCGCCGTAAGCTCCTTATTCCACCATGGAACATTACTGCTGTTCGCTTGAGTTTTTTGCGGGCAGTTTTCCAGGTAAGCTTCCATGGTAATGCCTTCCAACATTTCCGCCGCCATGTTCAACGTTTCCGCAGTTTTTATTGCCTTTGAAAAACTCTTCAGCTTCTCTCCAAGTGAGGACCTGTAGGCATTCCAATTCGTACGTCTTGGATTCCTGTAGGTTGTTGTGGAAACCTCCAAGCTTCTCCCAATAGTAAATTGGATGTGTTTGTGATCAGACATCGATATTGTGTCGCAGACCCTCCAGGCTTGTATTTTCCTGCTGAGGCCTTCCGTCGCAAAGGTGATGTCTAGTACTTCCTTCCTGCTTCTGGTTACGAAGGTGGGCTTGTGACCTGTGTTAGAAATAAATAAACAATTAGAAATAAGAAAGTCAAACAGTAACTCACCTCTTTTGTTGGTGTCCGTGCTCCCCCAACACGTGTGGTGAGCGTTTGCGTCACATCCCACGATTAGTTCGGCGCGTGTCTTCTTGGCGTATTCCACCACTCGCTCCAAATCTTCTGTGGGATTAGTTCTGTCACCTGGGAGGTACGCTGAGCACACTATTGTCCTTTGTCCCCCTGTGTTTAGAACTGCCACTGCTATGTCGTCATTGCAGAGCTCTGTAACTGGCAAAAAATTAAAGCCTTTCCTAAATAAGATGCAGGCTCTGGGCCTAACGCCGTTGGTATTATACAAAAGATTACCTGTAGTATTAAGGCCCAGGATTTTGCTGCCGTTTACCCACGGTTCCTGGATGAGCGCAAGGTCTAAGCCATCGGATGTAAAACTCTTCTCCATCACTGCCGTGGCAGCCGTAGCATGCTGGAGATTGGCTTGCACGACCTTCACTCCACTCCGTGAGTACGCCATTGGGATTATGGCCTTCTTCTGGTCCCGTAGGACCTACCCCCCTTCCC